>JAJKKK010000063.1:0-378819 GCA_022432375.1 Nemania sp. FL0031 | reverse complement strand
GGTGCAAAAAAAAGCAAGCATTGCGTATTTAATATTTTAATAAAAATTAAACTATAATAAATATATAATGTTTATTTTTTTATATTTAATTATTATTATATAATAAAATTAATTATAAATATATAATTATTATTATATAATTATTAATTTTAAATATATAAATATAATTATATTATTATTTATATAATAAATATAACTTTAAATTTTTATTATATTTATTAAATTAAATTATTTTTATTTATTATTATTATTATTATTATTATTAAATATTATAAGTTTTAAATATAAAATTTAAATTAAATTTTTTTTTAAATTATTAAAAATAATTTAAGTTTTTAATATTTAAAGTTTAATAAAGCTATAATAAAAAATTTATATTATAAAAATTAAAAAAAAAAACTTTTATTAAATTATTTTAAAAAATTATTAAATATAATTAATTTTTTATATAATAATAAATTTAATAATTTTATATTTGCTTTTATTTTTAATAAATAAATTTATAAAATAAATAAAATAAAAGTTATTTATAGTTTTTAATTTTTTATTATTATTATTATAACTTAATTAAAAAATGCTTTTTTTTTATTTAAAATTAATATATTAATATATTTTTTACTTTTTTGTTTATTTATTTACTTTTTTATTTATTTATTTATTTATTTATTTATTTAGTTTTAAATATAAATAATAATATTAATAAAAAAATTTAATAAATATAATATATATTTATATTTAAATTAACTTAATATAAAAGTTAAAATAATACTATATATTTATATTTTTAAAAAAGTTAAAATAGCTTTTAAAAAACTAATTAATTTAGCTAATAATATTTTTAAAAAATTTTTTTAGCAAACTAAAAAATTGTTTAATATAATAATAATAATAGTTAAAAAATATAGCTAATATTAATAATAATAAAATAAAGCAAAAAATAAAATAATTTTATATAATTTAAAACTTTTATTATAGTTATTTTTAAAATTTATTTAAATAATTATATAATATTTATATTAAATTTATATTTTAGTTATATTTTAGTTATATTTTAATATATTATAGCTATATTTTAATATATATTAATTATATTTTAATATATATTAGCTATATTTTAATATATATTAGTTATATTTTAATATATTTTAGTTATTTTATTATAGTTTATGGTTTAATTTTTATTAAAATATCGAATATGCAATATTTGCTTTTTTTTTGCACCTAGTTATTTTTATATAATAAAGTTGGTTGTAAATATACAGTTATTATTATATAGTTATTTATATAAGTAATATAAATATAATATAGATTTTTAACAACTTTAAACACTAAGCTTACTGCAGAAAAAATGCTATTTATAACTTTACTAAAACTATCCTATATGGCCGTTTACGCAACAAGCGCAGCTTTAAACTTAAAAACAAACCTAGTATATATGCTAAGCCAAACTTTTCTTTATTACTTGCCAAAATTGCTGGCAATATATAAAAAAAAAAACTAACACGCTTAATTGCTAAATTTTAGCCGAAAAAATAGCAAAAAAGTAGCCGTTTTAAGCTTGCCGACCAAACTTTATCCAATATGCTATATATATTTAAATTTAAATAAAAATGCTAACTACGAAAATAAAAAGTAAGCAAAAAGCTTTGCTTATAAAATAGTTATTTTTTTTATTTTTTATTGCTATTATTATAACTATACTTTTATTATTACTATATGCTTTATAACAATATTACTATTACTACTAATAATATACTATAGCAAGCTTTTAAAGTAAAGCTTTAACTAAAACTATTTTTAAATTGCCGAAAGCAATTAAAAATTTTAATACTTAAAATATTAATAGGTTTAATAATACTTATAAACGCTATTTTATAATTATTTATTTTTTTATATATTTAAATAATTGCTAATATTTAAAATTTTATAAAGCTATAATAAAAACCGGAATAAACTAAAGCAAAATAAACTAATATAAAACCGAAAATATTAAAAAAAAGTTTTTATTAAAGTATTTTAAAAAGTTAATAAGTATATAAATTTAAAGCATAGTTAAGCACAGTTAACTTATCATATAGCGGTAGGCTAAATGGCTTAATAACTATAGCTTAAAATAGAAGCGTAATAAAGGCGTTTTTATAGCTGTTTGGGGCTTAATTGAAGGATGTTATTGCTATGTAAATAAAGGGATGTAGGTTTGGTACTAAAGGAGGAAGCTATTTCTAGCGTTTTGGCTTTTGTTGTATAGGTTGGTTAGTTAGCAATAAACATCTGATTGTACTGTAGTATATAAGATATAAATTACTAGGTGACTATAAATAGGCCGAAGCCTATTTTAGTTATTTTATATTATTTTAATATTTAGTTTATTATTATTTTAATATTTAGTTTATTATTATTTTAATATATTTTAATATATATTTTAAGTTTATTTTAATTAGCTATAACTATTAAAACTATTAAAAATTATATAAAATTTTTATTAATATAATAATAAATATTAATATATTATTAATTAATAAATAATAAAATATTAATTAATAAATAATAAAATAATATAGTTAATAATAAATTTAAAGTATATAAAATATTATATAATAATAAAATATAATAATAATTAATTAAAAAGTAATAAAATATTAATTAAATTAAAAAATAATATAATAAATAAAAAAAATATAAAAATAAAAGTTTTTTTGTTTTTTAAGTATAAAAGCTTTTAGTATTATTAATTATTTAAAGTTTAATAAAAATATTATTATTATATAAAATAAAAACTATTATTAAAATTTTAACTTTTATTATAAAAATTAAAACTTTATATAAAAAAAAAACTTATAAAATATTATTAAAATTATAATATAATAAAAAATATATTAAATTAAATAATTAATAATAAATATTTAAATATATTATATATTATAATTTAATTTTTATTAAAATATTAAATATATACTATTTTTTTTATATTTAATTATTTTTATATAATAAAATTAATTATAAATATATAATTATTATTTTAAATTTATATAAAAATATTTAAAATATTATTATAGTTATAGTTTAATTTTTATTAAAATATTGAATGTGCAACGCTTGCTTTTTTTTTACACCTAGTTATTTTTATATAATAAAGTCGGTTATAAATATATAGTTAAAAAAATATTTAAAATATAAATTAATTAATTTTAAATATAAATTAATAAAATAATTTTTATATTTTTTTAAATATTATAATTTATTTAATTATTATTTTAAAATAAATAATAAATAATAAATAATAAATAATAAATAATAAATAATAAATAATAAATAATAAATAATAAATAATATTTTTTTTATTTTTATAAATAAATTTTATTATAATTATTATTATTAAAATAATTAAATAAAATATTAATATTTTTTAATAGTTAAACTTTAGGTTTATTGCTACTTAAAGCAGTATATAAAAAAAAAACTATATTATAAAAAGCTTTAATAGCATATTTATAAAGCTATATATAGTAAAAACTATTTAAACTTAAGCTTTTTTTAAGTTTTTTAAAAAAAGTAATAAAGTTTAATTGTTTTATTATAGCGCTTTATAAAAAATAAGTAGTTAAAAAGTCTTTTTTGCGCTTTATATATTAAATAATATACTAATTTATACTAGCTATTAACAGTTTATATTTTTATATTAGCAGCTTATTTATATTAGTATTATACTTAGTAAAACAATTAGCAAAGCAATAAAATAGCTAATATATAATAATTTGGTTATTAGCAGCTATATATACTGCTAAAAACTATATTAATAGCTATTAGCAGCTGTTTGTAGCTACTAATATATAGTAATAAATAATCAGTTATATAAGCAAAAAACTTAATTATATATAGCTTATATATAGCTTGTTTTTTTACTTTTATATAAAAAAATTGTTGTTTACTTTTTTGTTTGCTTGCTAAACTTTAGTTTAGCTATTTAATTGCAGTTTATTTATTTACCTAAATAAAAAATATTAATACTTTTTAATTTTTTTATTTTAATATTTATTTTAATATATTTATATTATTTTTTATATTAATTATAAATATATTAAATATATTAAAAAAAGTTTTAATTTTAATATATTATTATTAAAATTATTATTTAATTTATTAATAATTAAAAAAATAAATAAATATATAATAATTATAATTTGATGGTTAATTTTTGAGTTTATTGCTGCCTAAAGTAGTATATAGAAAGAAAACTATATTATAAAGAGCCCTATGGTGTATTTATAGGCTGTATATAGTAAAAACTACTTAAACCTAGGCCTTTTTTAGGTTTTTAGGGGGGGTAGTAAGTGTTAAATTGCTTTGTTATAGCGCTGTAATATAGCATACAAGTGGTTAAAAATGCTTTTTTACGCCCTATAGGTTGACTAACGTACTAATATTTTGCTAGCTATCGGCGGCTTGTATTTCTGCATTAGCAGCCTGTTTGCGGCTGTATTACGCCCGGCAAAGCAATTAGTAGAGCAGTAAAGTGGCCGATATATGATAATTTGGTTGTTAGCAGCTGTATATATTGCTAAGAGCTATATTAATAGTTGTTAGCAGCTGTTTGCAGCTGCTAGTATACAGTTGTAGGTAATCGGTTATATAAGAAGGGCTAAGCTATATGTGGCTTGTGTGTAGCTTGCTTTTTTTTTATATAGGAGGGTTGTTGCTTACTTTTTTGCTTGTGTGCTAAGTTTTCGGCTTAGCTATTTGGTTGTAGTTTATTTATTTGTTTAGGTGGAATAATAATTATAATTTAATTTTTTTAATTATATTTATATAATAAAATTATTAATATATATATATAATTAAATATATATATTTAATTAAATATATATATAAATAAATTATAAATAAATTATTTTTATTTATTTTTATTTTTTTTATTTTTTTATTTTTTTTTATATATATATTTTTTAATTATTTAATTTTAAATTTATTTTATTTTTTATTTTTATATTTAATTATTTTTAGCTTATAAACTTTTAATGGTTAAACTTTGGGTTTATTGCTGCTTAAAGCGGTATGTAGGGAGGAAACTATATTATAGGGAGCTTTAACGGCATATTTATAGGCTGTATATAGTGAAAACTATTTAAACCTAGGCCTTTTTTAGGTTTTTAGGGGGGGTGGTAAGTGCTGAATTGCTTTGTTGTAGCGCTTTATATATAGGGGACAGGTGGTTAAAGGTTTAGCTTATAAACTTTAATTTTAAGTTTTTATTTAATTGTTTAAAACTTGCAAATTTTATTTTAAAATTTTTATTTTTATATATAATTATTTAAAACTTATAAACTTTTTTTTTAATTTAATATTATTTAATTATTATAATTGTTTTTTTTTATAAACAAATTGTTATTTATAAGCTTTTAAATTATTTTTTTAATTTATTATAACTATTATATAAGCTTTTTATTTATAGCTTTTTTAAAAACTTTTTATATTAAATTTATATATTTTAGTTTATTTTTTTTTTTTTTTTTAGTTTTTTTATATTTATATTTTATTTATTATTATTAATATTTAAATAAGCTTAATTAAATACTTATAATATATATTTTGTTAAATAAAATAAACATAACTATTTTTTAAATAATAATAATTAAAGCAAGCTTTTTTTATAATATTTATATTGTTTAAAATATATTTAATATATTAATTTTTGCAATTTTTACTTATATATTATTAATATAAGTTTTTTTATAATTTATTAATAAAAATATAGTATATAAAAATAGCTATATATATTTTAATATTAAAATTTAATTTTATATTTTTTTTATTATTTTAATATTTAATTTATTTTATTTTAATAAAATAAATAATATTTTATATAAAGTTTATATTAATATTATTATATATTTATAATATAATTAAAATATATATTTTATATATATTTAAAACAATTAAAATATTATTAAATTTAAACTAATATAACTTATTAACTAAAAATATTATAATTTTTAAAAAAATATTATATTATAATAAAACTAATAATAATATATTTTTAATAAACTATAATAGTTTATTTTTAAAACAAAAATTTTTAAGTTTAAAAAATAATATTATATTTAATAAATTTTATAATATTATTTATTAATTTAAAATATTAAATATATATATAATATTATAAATTATTATAAATAAAAAATTAGCTAAAATAAACAAAACAAATTTTAAAAATAAAAAAGTTTATTATAATATTTATATTATTATATAATTAGTAAAAAAATATATAAATTTAAAATAAAATATATAAATTTAATATTATAATTATTAGTTTAATAATATTTTAAATAAATTAAATTAAAAAAAAAACTAAAATAATAATAATAATAATATATATAATATAAATTTAAATATATTAAGCTATAATTAATTAAAGCTTTATTGCTAAAATAATATAAAATTAATATTAAATTAATTATATAATAATAAATTAATTAAAAATTTAATAAATTAATTAAAAATTTATATATTAAAAAAAAACAAAGTTATTTTTATATATTTAATTTTATTTATTTTTATTTTTTAATATTATTAATTAAATAATATTTAAAAAATTAAAATAAACTTATTTATATTAAAATAATTTTATATATATAATAATATAATAAAATAAAGCTAAATATTTAATAATATTTACTTTTAAAATTATTTAAACTAAAATAATAGCTTAAAATAAAAAAATAAAAAAATAAAAAATAAATAGGTTTGTTTTATTTTAATAGGTAAGTTTAAGCTATAATACCCATGGTGTGATTAGGAAAGTACTGTGGGGCAGATTGGGTTTTAACATACTTACAGCTGTGGGCCACCGTAGCTAGGGCAGTGCATTGCAAAGCTCCCAGGACTTTCATTCGGAAGTCCGAGGCCTTCAAGAATAGTATTTCGGCTTCGCTGAACGCATTCAAACACATACGTATCTTTCTAAGAATTGCCAAGCATCTGCATTGACTTTTGTAGGTGATGTATTCATGTAGAGAGAACAGCCCCTTTCAGGGACATGTATGTATTGAAGAGATCAGTCGAACTCATCCCCGCATTCTATGCCTCATCAGGCTTGCCCTGCGCCATATAAGCGCGGACAGCGAACCAGTAATTGGTAGCTATTTGGGCACGAGAAAGAGGCATATCTCTCTTTGTATGAATATTTTCCTGTCCTATATCCCTTACATCTTGAAATGCTGTTTGTGCAGTGTTGACAAGATTCGTATTGAGGTACGTAATGCCAGTATTATGTGTCACATATATTTCATCATCCGTATCTGTGCTACGGCGCCCAAGAATTGACACGAAGCCCTTGTGAGCTTCATCAACATTAGAGTTTCGCGAGTCCTGGAGTTTGATTATTTGAAGAAATTGATGCTTTCGTTAGCGCAACAACGTCTGACGTGATTCCCGATCTGCCGTCCACAGCTATGAACATGTCTGATTTAGAACGCAAACAACTCCCACGTGGTCTCAAGCCGACCTTGTATGAGCTCTGTTTGGAGCCCGATTATGCAGCGCACAAATTCGCCGGGCATGTTTCTATCAGGTCAGCAAAACATTTCTAAGGGATGCAGTGCTTTGAATCGCTAACGGCTATTGCTATGGTGCAGCTGCGATGTGGTTGCGCCATCCCGCGCCATCGAATTACATTCCAAGTTCATCGCCATCCAGACAGTCGTGATTGAATCTCGAGGTGTAAGGGCAGCTCTGGATGAGACGGCTATCATGTAAGGCTTGGACGGCCCAGTTCCCGCGCTTTCGCTTTACCGGGCTGATGAATAAAAGGTATGACGACTCGCAAGAAACTGTCAAATTAAGCTTGGACACCGTGTACACGCCGGGAGAGAGCCTAAAGGTGGAGCTGGCGTATGTTGGCCAGTTCAAGGATAACCTCGAGGGGCTTTATCAGTCCAAATACACCGTCAAAGATGAGAATGGTATCGAAACAGAGCATCGTCTGGCTGTTACCTCTCTAGAACCAACCTACGCCCGACAGGAAAGGACTTCACCTGATGTCAAACAAGACGGGTAGACTAACATCCCATAGGTGTTCCCTTGTTTTGATGAACCCGAGTTGAAGGCCGAGTTCATCATTTCGGCGATAGTAGACCAAACTTTGCTTTGCCGCTCGAATATGCCGATCGAACGTACATACCTGCTTCCTCATTCGAAGAAGCTCGTAGTATTCCAGAAAACTGTCTCCATGTCGACTTATGTAAGTTTTATAGTGTCCTGTCTTACAGAATCTCTTCTTGCTTATCACATGTAGCTTGTTGCGTTCGTGTCCGGAGCATTGTCGGAGATCAAATCTGAAAAGAGTCGAATACCTCTCTCAGCTTTTTGCCCGATTGGGACAGAAAAACAGGCAGAATATGCCCTTGACTTGGCAGCCACTGGCTTGCAGCTGTTCGAAGAGCTCTTCGACTCCTGTTATCCGTTGCCGAAACTGGACCTTGTCGCAGTTCCGGACTTTTCTGGTGCCATGGAGAACTGGGGTCTCATTATTTTTAAAACGACATATCTGCTCCTGGATCCGGAGGACAGCGCTTTGGAAACAAAGCAACTCATCACGGAGACGATGCTCCACGAATTGTCACACATGTGGTTCGGCAATCTTGTGACGATGAAGTATTGGGACGGTCTATGGCTCAAAGAGGGTTTCGCTACTCTGATGGCTTGGATGGCCACAGACAAGTTGCATCCAGCTTGGAAAACCTGGGATAAATACGTATCAAATGACCTACAGTCGGCGCTAGAGTCGGACTCACTTAAAGCAAGCCACCCCGTAGAGGTTTTCATCGCGGATACGACGGACGCCAAGCAAATATACGATCGTATCTCGTATAAGAAAGGCTGCTGTGTTCTTAAGATGATCTCCAATGAATTGGGATGGGACCAATTTCTGAGCGGAATTAAGTTGTATCTTGATCGTAACCAATATGGGAGCACGGAATCGGAGGATCTCTGGAGTGCCTTACAGGAGGCTACTGGAGACCCCATCAAAGAAAAGATGCACATGTGGACGAAAGAGACCGGGTATCCTGTGGTGACGGTCACTGAAGTGCTTGATGAAGAGACCGGGGAGGTAAGAGCCCTAAAGCTGCGCCAGGACCGTTTCATCGCAAGCGGTGTGAATAAACATGGCTTTTCTCAACAAATTTACCCACTGAGAATTGGCATCCGGTCAGAAACTGGAGTGGAAATGGTTGAAATGCGACAACGAGAGATCACTTTGGACACAACTGGGAAAACACTTCTCAAAGTGAATGCCGACCACGACGGGTTCTTCCGCACCGCATACTCGGCCTCACACCTGCAGAAACTTGCTCGAGCTGCAGTTGAAGGCCGTCTGAGCCTCCGGGATTCAGTCGGATTATTGTGTGACTTGCGAGCACTCGTTGGGGCTGGAATAACCCAGAGTAGCGATCTCCTGGATGGCTCACTGAGGCTTAGGCCGATGACAGATTACCTTGTTTGGGATACGATTGACCACAACCTTCAATCCATTCGCACAGCGTTTAAGTTCTCGGGGCGGTTAATTACGGATGCCCTAAACCGTCTAGCTCGAGATGTGCTGGGTACCAAGGCACATGAATTAGGATGGGTCATGGCGGACAGGGAAGATGATGCAAAAGTAGTGTTCAAGTCATCTATGTTCAGTGGTGCCGGACTGGCAGGAGATCAGAGGTAAGTTTGTTCTTTCGGCCGCGTTTTTTTCACAATACTAAATAAATTAGCATCGTTTCGGAGGCCAAGGAGATGTTCTCTAAGAGAGTGAAAGGCGACGAAAAGGCCATTCCTGCCTCTTTGAGATATGAAGTTTTTGGAATTGTGGCGAAATTCGGGGGAAGAGAAGATCTTGAGGCCCTTTTGGGCATCTGGACTTCGTCATCTAGTGAGGAAGAGAAGTACCTGGCGCTCGAGTGCCTAGGCCGAGCTGGCAATGCTGAGCTCGTGAGGTGGGTACTCAGCCATGCCTTCACGAATTGCATCAAGGACCCAGATGTAAGCAGCCCTATCATTACCTCTGTTTAGTTACCATCATTCTTGTGTTCAATACTGATATTCATAGTTACACTACTTGATTTGGGTCATGGGATCGTCCGAACACGGTGCGCTAGAGCTTTGGGGTTGGTTCAAGCAGTTCTGGGATCGCATTCAGCAGTCCATTCCAATAGATCTACAGTCCCTGCTGCTTGGAGTAGCTTTGGATGGCCTTGGGACCGCCGAACATCTTTCTGATGCAAAGGAATTCTTTGCACGCCGGGATACAAAGAAGTATGTGAAGATGCTTGACCAGAAACTGGAGAGCCTGGAGATCAAGGTAAGCTGGGCTGAGCGAGATACAGGAGATGTCAAGGAGTGGCTCACACGTCATGGGTACCTTAAAGAATGAAGTTAGGTTGGCTACGAGAGTGTAGAAGGGGTCTCGTGGATGATGGGCATAAGGTGTACCGTTACGTAGTAAAATGTGGTGTTTTGAGCGCTCCTATCCTCCCTGGGGTGCGATGGTAATTCTGGTACATCACGTATATTGTGATCAGTATGTTCCGGTGAATGGCTCCGAATGACGAAGCTCTAGTCATCTAGAGATAATTGTCGTCTTGTTAAGGTAATTAGGGGGAGAAGAGGAAATGGGTTGGAAGGCCACGTCTGAAAAACGGTTCAGGCGGTCAGGAGATGATATAGTTAGTGGTCAAAGGCACGAGGAGGATGGACTTGTAGAGGTGGTGATTAAGTGTAAATGCGTGAACACTAGGTAGAGAAGATGCAGTAAGAAGTAATAATAATTATGCCATGTTTCGGTATGTAGGTACAGATAGAACCAGTACCCAGGGATATAAGTTATCAGAACCAGCGATTTTTTCAACAAGCCGACCCCGCAACATAGGACGTATCCCTGGGTGACTCGATGGCTATGAAACAACCCTAAAGATGTTCTCCTAATTGGAGCGGGGAATGGGGCTACCCGTAACTTGACATTTAGAGTTCATCGACGGTAGGGTTTTTCGTAAGACTCGGAACTTGTTCCTTGTCTAGCTTTTTTTGCTTTTTTTTCTACTATTACTTACACCCATTGAATCATTTCCAATCATCTTCTCTTCATCTTTTCCTGTGGTGATGTTGTTGTAGGCCCGGTGTTGTAACGCTTGATGTCTGGCGTTCGGTAGAATCATTTGTTTTGTGAGGCTCTGAGAATCTAGCCTCTCTTGTGATATGATGAAGCTTTAGGCCAAGGGTTCAATTCCAGCACTGACCGTCTTTTTTTTTCTATCCCACTGAGGCTAGATGTGGCTAGGTGTGGCTAGGTAGGTGCCTATTGTTCCTGGCTAGTGGAGCTTTCTAAAGTCGCTAGCTGCGGTTGCTAGGGACCTGATAGGGGACTTACATAGTGAGAGGGCCATATACGACACAGGGCAAAGGAGTGTATTCTGGGTCAGCGAGAGCCCACTAGCTAGCTAGAGTGTGATGTAGGTGGGTAGGTTCCAGTACTAGGTTACAGCGTAGCCCAATATTCTTATATGCCCTAGCTTCCGTTTGCACCCCCACAATAGACCTAGACCGGGGAATGAAGGTGCAGCTCATCGCCAATCAGGCATGACCTACCAAGTCCAGAGCCGCATTTTTTTCTAAGAGCTTCTTCCAACAGACTGTCTCATTCCCATTGATCTTGTCAGGGTCACACTCTTTTACTATTCTTCAATCTGTTCCTTCTTAGCTTTGCAATAACAATCGAATCAACATATTGTTCTCACCCAAAAACCGACACCGCTCCTCGAAGAAAAGAAAGCAGCGTTCGCGCCTATCCCGAACGTAAACAATGCCGCCTTTGATCTTACACAACGTGCCGGACGAGGAGCTCTATACCGGCGAGGATGGTGTGCGACGGCCATATGCCATGATTTGGCCCGAGTAAGTTGACTATGAGTCTGTCTATCTAGGGAACTTCTATCCTTCATTCTATCCACCCACCATCTACCATCCACCCCATCATCCTCGCCCCGTTTACGGTAGCGTGCTTACCATGGCATCCAACAGAAATGACCGCCAGCGCAATGCACCTCGCACGCGCGCTCGTGAAATCAACGAGACGGGATCTTTCGGGAAATCAACGAGACGGTCCAGGTCAAGAACAGGCAGCGCAGCTCCGAAACGCGAAGACGCCACCATGCAGAGCGCCGATAGGGTCTTTACCAACTACCTCGCCAAGAAGCAAGCAGAGAGCAAAACCGAATCTTCGCAACGACAAACGAGACAAGACGATACCAACTCGGCCAACCAAGCCCAAAATCATCACAGAGAGCCCGTTGAAATGATCCTCCGGGGCTACGCATCTCCTTCCCAACAATACGCCGCTATCAACCACTACGAGCAGCTAGCTGGCAGGATATGCGAGGACTACTCTAGAGAGCCGCCTATCGAAGCGCGGCGGTACAAATCAGACCTGCGTGATGCTGCTTTAACACGGAGACAGCCGTTAACTAGAGCTGAGAGGGAAAAGGTCAACAAGGTCGCCGGTGGAGAGCACTGGATTAAGGTCACATTCGAGTCGCAAGAAGCCGCCAGCGCTGCCTTGTACGCCTCTCCACAGAAAATTCTAGGTCATCTCGTCTACGCCGAGCCGTATCGAAGCCTACCTCCGCTGGAGAATGCTGCCGTTCTCGACATCGTTGGTGATGCTGGCCTACTTGACGATATTCAGCCCAATCCTCTCCAAGACCGCCCTAGACGACCGTCGCAATCCCGTAACGGCGCGAGTCAACCACAATCAAGATACTTCCGAGCTCCTCCCGCAGGTCGCACCACCCGTCTAGGAGAGCAACCTGGGGCATGGCCATCTGAATCAGCTTCTACATCGAGTATAGACTCCGCAACTGTATCAGCATCTTCAGCGACTATTTCGACCGCGACAGTAACAGGGTTCGACGCTGGGCTCGACGAAAACCACCCTATTATACCAGCAGAGCCTGCTACAACCGCTCCAACCAGGCTCGTCCCAGGAACTAGGAGGGTCAAGCTGTTACCCGCCGATGTGGCTCTTAAGAGGAGCCCCACGCTTGCGGAGAAACTAGTTGATTGGATACCGCTATTAAGCTGGTTTAGCGGCGCTATGATCGGGAATGAGGTGCCTCGCAACGAGGTGGGCGAGTTTGACCTGAACAGAGCTAGTCTCTACTGGAAGATCATGTACTGGCTCGACTTTTGGTTTCGACTCTTTGGCAACGAGCTCGTGAATAACGAGAAAGAAGACTGAAGCGGCTCGTGAACCCAGAATCGGGCAGAGGGGTGGGATGGGGATAAGAATGAAGGGAGCACAGGCCAGGTAAGGGTAAAGTTGACAGCAAAATTAAAAGTCTAGGTATTTCGAGGCATACCCTACTCACGCCTTGATACAACCTCGAAGGTTATCATTAGGGGTATGGTGTTCACGGTGTCATTTACATATCCGCATAGCGCATAAGGGAGCGAGACAGGCGCAGCTTGGCCAAAGAGATCAACTCGTGTCGAGAGAATATCTATTCAAACTTGTATACCTTAAGCACATCTTCGGGGTCGGATGGTTGTAATGGAAAGATGATAATTCAAATACTGATTAATTGTGAATCCGAATCTTGCCGTGTTATTTCGACAAGTTAAGTTTATGGTATACGAGTAAGTGATCGAGTTCGTCACTACGCCAATAATTACATTTTACAGATCCAGATCGTCAGTAAGTCGATCTACGTATGAACCGCTTATCATATCGTATGCATATTCCAGGAAGAGCATACAAGGCAAGGAATTTCGTCATTGGGCATATACATAGATAAAAATATATAATCCACACACTGCAATTTCAGCTACTAGCACACGCATTTCGTGCAAGTACAAGCACAGAAACAAGCCAGGTTGATACCGCCCACCGTCTAGTTAGCAATGCCGATTAATGCATGGAAACAATTGCACTAAGAACCCAATGAACCAACGCCACGCGTGAAATTCGGATGCAAGAACGTCCCCTTTCTACTTCCTCCACTGCTGCCGCTTCCTGGGCTTCTACTTTGACTTCGACTCATGGCGCGTTCGTCAAATCGCGCCTCGTGAGATTCCCCTCGTCTATATTCGACTCCGACTCCGACTCCGGTTCTGGCTCTAGATCCGGAAGTAGGTTTAAATCATCTTTAATTTCTGGTTCCGATCTTGGACTTGAGACGGGATGTAATTCTAGGCCGGGATCAAGAACCGACATGCGCTCAACTGCAAAGCTCCATCCACGTAGTCTCCCCTAGGTATCATCCGTGGAGGTGGCGCCCGCGTTCCGCAACCCTTCATCCTGCCAGGGAGATTCAACGGCCTCTTCTCTTGAGTGAATATGGCTACCGGCGGCTTCTTGATCTGACTGACCTTCGTCCTCGCTGAGCCGTATATCCTGCGGCGAGATGGATTCATTCGGTCTTAGAGTGCCGTCTGTTTCATCGTCGTCTTCAGCGTTGGAATTTCGATCGTAATTATCGTTGTCTTCCCCGTCCTCCGTACGGTCTTTAGCCCCTTCGTGATCTTGGCCCCGATCTAGAAACTCCTCGTCTCCCTGTAGAAGCGACTCTGGATCCATAATCACATCCGTCGCCTGTCTGCGTACGGGCTGTGGGCTGAACGGTCGGACACCTCGGCTATGGTTGAAATCGGAGAATATGCTCTCCGTGTCTCCCCGGTCTGTAACTGCACCCGTTAGACTTTGGTACCGCTCCGGTTCGACAAGTAGACTGTCTGAGCGCGGGTGACCAGGCAGTCGGCCTCTTGCCCCGGAGTCCGATCCCGCGTCTGCCAGGATGCTCTTGGGCGGCAGTATACTAAACAGCTTTGTCCCCTCACTCGTCGCGCCCACCACCGACACCGAGCCCCCGGACACGGCAACCGCCGCATCATCATCAGCCGCAAAGAGGTCCCGCCCTCGCTCAAGCAGGTCGTCCAATCCGCCACCACTCCAGCCTTTCCTCGCCAAGCTCTCAAAGATGTCGACCTCAGCACGCACAAGCGAGCACCCAGCATCCAGGATCTTGGTGCTCGCCTCCTGGCTCTCACGCAGCAGTCCCTGCGCGTGATCCCCATGCAGAGCAGACAGCCCGTCCAACTTCCCCGTGAGCTGGACCAGGTGCTCTCTGAACTTGGACAAGTCCCGCCGCCTCTGCTTGTGCAGCTTGATCCCCTCCTTCTCCAGGCGGCGGATCTCCTTGCTGCGCGAGGCCACCTCCTTCTGGTACGCCTCGTCGGCGTCCTCGATGTCCCGCCGCCACTTGTCGATGTCGTGCAGCAGCGGCACCTCGAAGGACCGGTACACGGTCTCGCTGAGGATCTGCTGGTGGTTCGCGATCAGGTGGTGCACGCCGCTGGCGCTGAGGAGGTGGTCGGCCGTGCAGGTCGTCGCGGCGCCCGCCGTGTAGCTGGCCGAGAGCGGCCCGCCGCCGGGGGCTAGGTTGAGGAGCGAGTCCGCGCGGGACTCCTTTAGGCGTGCGCAGGCTTCGAGGGCGCACCCGAAGGCCGAGGCCGCGGTGGAGAGCGAGGCGAGGGCGATGCGGTAGGACTTGGCTGTCGCGAGCAAGTCCGAGTAGGCGAGCTGGGATTGCTCGAGATCGGCCTTGGTGAGCACGGTGTGCGAGGGCCGGGGCGGGGGTGGCATGGGCAGGTTGAATGAGGAGAGCGGGTTGGTGGTTGAGGCATAGGAGTAGGTGGGTGAGCCGGGCAAGGGGACTCGGGATGGCGATGGCGTGTGCGCCCTTTCGGGGGGTGCCCTCGTGGCCATACCTAGTGTGATGTTCCGATGGAGGTTTGGTGGTTTAGTGGTGAAGTGGGTTGTAAAGTAGTGGCCTGCGAGAATACGTAATGGCCGAGTATAGACGATATTACTGGTTGAATTTGTTTACTTTCTCATGGAGACGGGGCCAACAGGGGCTCATGCCTGTGATAAGCGAGCAAGTCTGATATTGGATGATAATAATATAGTACTGCGGTGCTTTAGGATGGCATAACCCGCTTCGACAAGGACGAGAAAGGAAAGAGGAGAAGTGAGGAGTTAAGTTTGACGAGTCCTACGATAAAGTGTGAACTTAGATAGTACCGGCGAGAAATGTGAGATGCTGGCCTGCTGATGATAAAGCGGAAGGGGTCTCCTACCTACCTCTATAGAAAGTTGGTATAATTGTCGTAGATAGCGTTCTAGTCACCTGGCCAGCTATCAGTGCTGAGAGTTTCGGGCTAGGGGCCACTTGGGGGTCCGCCGGCTTAGACAATCCCCTCCTATTTATCCTAGCGGGGGAACGCTATTATACTTTGTGCCTATCAAGCTTCAACTCAAAGTATTTCTTTATAAACTAAACTAACAATGACCCGTTTCTATAAAACAACATGAAATTGCATTGTCAAAGAATAGAGAAAACTCGAAGACAATGCTGGCCTCACTACCGAGAGAACAATCAACTGAGATGTGATATGATATCATCTGATGTATGTAGGATAAGCTCGATATGGTAGGTACATGTGACAATCACCACTATTACCTAGGATAGCGATAGAAACGAGTACTTAAGTTTAAGAAGTAGGCTAGACATGAACTTCACGTGTATATATAATCGCTGCCTATCAAATTCAATTTAGAAAGAAAATCAATCAAATTCGTCTTCTCTTGAGTTCTAGATAGGGTCTATACTTCATAGCTCTCGAAGGCCGATTGCAAGTTGCGTCTACCCACTAACTCCATAACGAGCTCTCTACTCATCAAGCATCTTTCTTGTCGTCTAGAAAAAGCAATGCCTAGAACGATCTTATGCAATTAAGTATAAAATGATCCCTCCATTCATCCGCTTCATAGTTCCGACTTCTTCTCCTCTTCTTGAGGTGGTAGACGCGAATGGATGAAAGCCTCGACTTCGTCTAGCTCCTCATCAAAAGCCGTGTGGGGCATACCGCTTTGCATCTATTAGTTAGAATAATCGTCGCGTATTGGAGTTTAGGGTTTATGGGAATAAGTAAGTAGCTTACGTGTACAGCTTCATGGTAACAGGAAAGTTCTGCTTCTTAAGCACTTCGTACGACAGCTGGCCGAGCGCCGTGGGCACCACGGGGTCTGCGGTGCCATGAGCCATAAAGATGGGCGTCTCATGGTTGAGGTCGCTCTCCTGAACGAGGCTTGGGAATTTGTTATCGATGGGAAGCCAGCAAGACAGACCAATCACTCCGCCGAGCTTGACCTTGGCGGTCAGACCTGAGAGTAGAGACATGGCACCACCTTGCGAGAAACCACCGACTATAATGCGGTCGGAAGGTATGCCGGCGTCAATCTCGGCTTGGATGAGGCCATGGACGTACTCCCGCGTCCGCAACAGGCCGGGTTCATCTTGGTTATTTCTGATGTCGTCAATCCCGCCATTCAAGGCATTCTAGTCATCAAGTTAGATACCGTATAGTTGCCTGTCTACCAGAATACTACGAATTATATCGTATCGCATCGCAACAGGTAGATGGGAAGTCGCTGACTTACTATATCAAACCATCCCGGCACAGACATGCGGCCCTAGACGAGTGATTAGTCCCGGCTATGTACATCATATATGGGTCGTCATCGTTGTTGATCACATACGGCGGCGGTGATAGGTATGGCTGGGGCATTCGGCAGCACCCACTTGACTTCATCGAGCCTGCCACGCTTCTTCCACATCTGAACACCGAATGTCCAGCCATGGCCCGTGTCGCCCAGGCCATGCAAGAAGATGACGGTGGCCGTGTGCTTTGCGGTGGCTGCTTTTATGATCGGGGCTCCTGGCATCGCCATTTTGGACTTGGTACTAGTAGAGGTGGAAGAGATGGTGTCAGCTGAACAGGTGGGGTACCAAGCAGCGCCGAGAAGCACGGTAACAAAGATGAAGAAATAGAAAGATGCGAGACAAAACGAGGCTCCTTGAAGTAAGCGAAGACTTGAAACCATCCACGCACACTGGCTCTATCTAGATAGTCTTTCAGGTGACAACTTAGGTTGGAAGTCAGCTAAGTCTAGGTGAGCGAAGCTGAATACCACTACCTAGATACTGCTGTACATACCTAAAACTTACCTCTGATTCAATTGGCTTGGCATTCTTTCGTTTGATAGAAATGCTAACCCCACAATATCTAGGTAGGGATAGCTGTTTCTAGGTAACATGACCCCTTCATTACCCAGGTACCTAAGGCAAACATGAAAGACAAACATGAATACATACATAGGTACATACGTGTATGTCAGTGCCGGTTGCCTTTGGTACCTACCTAGGTACGTCATTTTATACGTAACACGTAATCTTCATGTTCTCTTCTAGCTGGCAAGAAGCTGTAGAGAATAATTGCCGGGAAAGGTCATTTAAATCAAGTCGACCGAGTAACATATATACTAGATAAGAAGGGAATAGAATGGGTATTACACAGGAGAAAACAACCTCCGAAGATACATGCTAGGATACCTACCTAAATTACTTGCAGTATGGTGGTTCCCCACTCTGGATTCAACACTAAAATCGAGGCTTGCGACAACTGAACCAGGGCAGTACCAGGGCTAACAGTCTAGTCCAGCAATTCGGGTCCTTTTCCGAACAATTAAGTTCATGGTTCATGGGAGGCGGTCGGTCCGTAACGGATGAAAGCAGCCCACCGCACGGCGCCCGGTCGTGGTCGGCTCTATGGAGCGCTCGGCTTTGAGAACTTGCTGACAGATTGTTGGTAATTGCTTAACCTAGCTGAAGTAACTCAAGGTCTGTGCAACCGCCCCTCCTTAGAAATCTAAACACCGCCAGTGGCTGAAGCCATCACCAGGTTCCCTTCCTAGCATGTATACCTATTGTAGGTAGATGTAATTCATAGATAAATGTAACCCCTGCATTCCTCTCCAGATTACATCATCATCACTATCGTCGTTTATTTCCTCTTTCAGCTTTTCATCTTACTCCCCATATGGAACCAAGATCTCATAAAAGCGTTCTGGTAGCGATCTTTTCACTTATAATCGCAATCGTGGCGTATTTTCTCTCAAATAGAATATCTCCTGCTCTGCGTTTGCTTCTCCCAGTCTCGGCATCAGTACCTGCAATATCAGCCAGATTCTTCAACAACTCCTCAAAAGCCATGTCGACGAAAACTCCCGTTTATTTCATGAGCCATGGCGGCGTAGGTAGTTATCCAATCATTTTCTACTAAACACAGCTAATAATAACTAGCCAAACACAATGTTCGATACAGAACACCCAGTCTATCCCATCTTACAGAAAATCGGCCAAGAGATTACGCAGAAAGTAAAGCCCAAGGCAATCGTAGTCTTCTCTGCACATTGGGAAGCAGGGCCGCATGATATCCAAGTCAACACAGCCGTGACGAATGACTTGATCTACGAGTTCGTCCTCAAACGACCTCTTTCTACAAGTAGAATAGACTAAATACTAAGCTGAGATCAACAGTTACTACGGATTCCCACCAGAATACTATAAAGTAGAGTATCCCAACAAAGGGAGCCCCGAGTTAGCCGCCAAGGTCATCAAGCTACTACAGGATGCGGGCATCAAAGCAGAGGGTGTCAAGAGAGGGTTGGACCACGGTGTATATGTCGGGTTCTCTGTTGGTGAGCTTACGTCGCGATCGTCGACATAGCCTGCCTAGCCGTCTAACATTCCCACAGCCTTCGATCCAGACAAGAACCCCTTGAACATCCCTATCGTGCAAGTAAGCCAGTACAACAGCCCAAACGTCGACCAGCATTACCGCCTCGGCCAGGCCGTGTCCGCACTGCGCGACGAGAATATCGTCGTCATCGGCGCCGGTATGTCTGTGCATAACCTGCGCGACCTGCGCTTCACATTCGGCTCCCCTCGGCCTCTGCCTTACGTTGTCTCGTTCGACGAGGCGCTGAAGCCCGCTATGGAGGCGCCGCCTGCTGAGAGGCAGGCCCGACTAGCTGAGGTCGCCAAGAGACCGGACGCTCACCAGGCCCATCCCGTAAGCTCGGCTTTCTGTTTTGGTTCTATTTTGTGTTGTTATAGGGGCTTTAGGAGCGAGGGAGAGTTGTTACTAACTTCACATCTACAGCGTTTCGATCACTTAATGCCGGCTTATATCACTGCTGGCGCCGCTGGCGAGGACACGGGGAAGCAGCTTTGGACGTTCCATGAGTCGAGTATGGGGTGGGCTATGTATAGGTTTGGCGATGTGCCTGCGTGATGTTTTATTTCTGTAGGGTTCTCTCCGTATGTCCCTGAGGATCGTGTGTTTAAGCCGAGTGTCAGCTATAGTTCTATGCCCCATAATCGTATGAATGAAAGTGACTCGACTTCCCATAGTCGAGGCAGAACCCAGCGTATAGCCCCCCGGCCGTTTATGCCATACCTCTATACCCACTGTCTATCCCTTATTACTCCTACTTTTTATGTTTGTTTTATCCTCCTGTATATACCCCCTATCCCAACAAGGCCTCTTTTACCCGCTCGACCTCCGCCGCAGTTCCACATACCAGCCCAGCCCTTTCATCCAAGTTCTGCAAAGGCCTGTCTAGTATCCGCGTGCCATCCACCGGATCAACCGCCATGCCACCCGCGCACTCCACGACCAGCGCAACAGGCAACAACTCAAATGCACGACGTAGCTTCGCCTTACTCCCCGCCGCCACAGGCGACACGAACACCCCATGCCCCTTGACAAGCGCATGCACAACATCAGGCACTAGACCCCCACTATACCGCAGCGTGTACCGCTCCGCTATATACCGCGTGACAAGCGCCACCTTAACCTCTGGAGTCAACAATTTCCTATTTTGGAAGGATCTTAGCTCTAGAGACCTGTTTCGGGAGTCTGTTGCGGGAGTCTGTTGCGGGAGTCTGTTGCGGGAGTCTGTTTTGGGAGTTTTTTTCGCATACGGCACTAGAATCTCAAGGTTAGTCGTATTTTAAACATATAAAATAATCTTATTATTTAGGCCTTTATTTGCGCTCTGCAAAACATACATATAAAAAAACCAGTTTTAAAATAAAGCTATTTTTAAACATATTTTTTTTTTTTTTTTTTGTTTTTTAAAACAAGCTAGAATAAAGTTTTAAAATAAAAATCTATAGCTATATATATAAAACTTTAAAACAAAAAATAGCTATAATTATAAACTGTTTTATTTGTTAAAAACTATTTTTTTATTTATACTTTATAAAATATATATATAAAAGCTAATTTTAAAATAAAATTATTTTTAAATATATATATTATTATAGTTAATTATTTGTTAATTATAAATTTTAATTTATTTAATAAACTTATAAACTAATAAATTAAACTATTTTAATTGTAGTTTAGTTTTAATTTAAAAAAGCTGTTTTTAATTAGCAAAGTTTAAATATATATATTTAAAATATTTAAAATAATAGTTATAAAAAATATATTAAAACAATTTAAAGTAATTTTAAGTATACTTTAAAAGCTTAATTAGCGTTATTTTTTTAGCTATTTAAAAATTTTATATATAAAAAAAATTAAAAAAAATAAAAAAAAAAAATATATATTATTTATAAATAGTAAATTTTTAGTTAAAATTAAAGCTAAAAACTAAGCTATTTATATAAAAAATTAATAAATTTTTTAGCTAAGTTTTTTTTATATTATTAACTTAATTTTTAGTTAAATTATTTGCTTTATTTTAATATATTATTTTTTTATAATATTTTTAGTTAACTTAAAAGCTTGATTATTTTAATAATAAAAATAATAATTTTAATTACTATTTTAAATATTAAAAATTTTATATTTAAAATAAATAAAAAATTTTTATTGTTATATAAAACTTTTTAATTATTTTAAATGCTTATATGTTTTATTAAACTAGCAATAAACAGTTTTTTTTATTTATTTTTAAAAATATTAAAAATTTAACTTATATTAATATTATTATTTTAATTATTAAAATTAACATATTAAATATTTTAAAGTTTAAAATATATTATATATAGTTTATTATTATTAGTATAATAATAATAGTATTATTTTTTTATAATAAAATAAGTTTTTTTAAATTAAATAAAGCAGTAATAATAATAATAACTAAAAATAGTAGTTTTAAGCTTGAAATTTTTTATATATTAAGCTTTTTTATTAATATTGCTAATATTTAAGTTAATATTAAAAGTATAATATTTTAATATTATATTTATGTTTATTTATGTTTATTTAGTTGTTTGTTTGTACGTTTTATTAAGCTAGCAATAAATAGTTTTTTTTGCTTGTTTTTTTTTTTTGCTTATATTATTATTATTAGCTTTATTAATAAAAGCAGTATTTTTAAAAGCTATATTAAATTTTTAGTTTTATTTTATTTTAAACTTAATTTTAAAATATTTAATGTTATAAACTATTAAATGTTTATATTAAATGTTTATATAAATTATTAAAAAATTATATAAACTTATATAAACGTTTATATAAACAAAAAAACTATTTTTATATATAAGCAGTAGTTAATAAGCGGCTAAACAAATATAAATTATATAATTTATATTTTTTTTTTTTTTTTATGCTATATATTTACTATATATATATATTATATTAGCTAAAACTAATTTTTAATTTATAATTTATTTATTAATAGCTAAACTATTAAAAAGTTAAAAAAAGTATAAATATACTGCTTATTAATTTTAAAAAATATTTAGGTTTATATTTTATTATATATATTTAGCTATTAAATATTTATAGTAATTTATAATAAGTTATTAATAAGTTTAAAAGTATTAGTTAATAGTTATTATAATTTTATAAATATTTAATTATTATATATTTATTATTAATAAAAAAAATGTTAGCTAAAGTTTAGTACAAGCTAATATTTATACTTTAAATATACTTAAAGTATAAATAAATTAGTATAAATAATTAATAAAAATAATAATTTAGTATAAATAAAATAGTTTTTAGTAGTTAATTATATAATTATTAGCTACTATTTATAATTTTAAATATTACTTTTAATAGCAGCTTTTTATTTTTTAACTTAATTTTAATTTATTATAATAAAAATTTTATATTTAAAGTAAATAAAAAACTTTTATAGCTTTTTAATAATTTATATAAATATTTAGCAGCTTATAATATATTTTATATTTTTAAAGCTAACAAATTATTTTAGTTATTATTTTTAATAGTAGTATTATTTTTTGTTTATTAATTGTTTTTTTAATACTATTTTAATTTATTGTTTTTAAAGCTAGCAAATTATTTTAATTATTATTTTTAATAGCAATATTATTTTTTATTTATTAATTGCTTTTTTAATATTATTTTAATTTATTGTTTTTAAAGCTAAATTTTAGCTTTTTAGCGCTATTTTTTATTTGCTAACTATTTTATTTTATTATAAAAATTTAATAGTTTAGTAAAGTTTTAATATATTATTTTTAAAGCTAGGTTTTAACTTTTATTAAGCTATTAAATTTTTGTAATAAAATAAAACAATTAGTAAACAAAAAATAATATTAAAAAGCTAAAACCTATTTTATTATTTTGCTATAGTTTATAGTTTTACTACTTGCTTAAATAAAAATTTATTTATATAAATATTTATTAAATTTATATAGTTTTTTAATAATTTATATAAATATTTAGCAGTTTATAATATATTTTATATTTTTAAAGCTAATAAATTATTTTAGTTATTATTTTTAATAGTAGTACTATTTTTTGTTTGCTAATTGCTTTTTTAATACTGTTTTAATTTATTATTTTTAAAGCTAGATTTTAGCTTTTTAGTACTGCTTTTTATTTGCTAATTATATTAAAACTTTTTAAATTAAAAGTTAACTAAAAGTATTATAAAAAAATAATATATATTTTTTATATATTTAAACTTTGCTAATTAAAAATAGCTTTTTTAATATATAAAGCATAAAACGTAAATAAAGTTATAATATATATAAACGCTAAAATAAATTTAATAATAAAACTTTAAATATAATTAACTAAAAAAAATAAAAAAAAATAAAAGTAATAATAGCTATAGTAAATAATATATAATTTATTATTTTTAAAGCTAGATTTTGGCTTTTTTGTGCTACTTTTTGCTTGCTAACCGCTTTTTTAATATAGCTTTAATTTGTTGTTTTAATTTGTTATTTTAATTTGTTATTTTTAAAGCTAAATTTTAGCTTTTATAAAGCTATTAAATTTTTGCAGTAGAATAAAATTAATTGCTAGCTATTATAAAACAAAACTATAACTTTATATTATAATACTATTAAAAAATAAAAGTATTTAATCGAACAATTTTGGCCGATTTTTATAAACTTTAGCTGCTATATAGCTTAAAGCTATAGTATTTAAGCTTAAATGTTAATTTAATAGCTAGAAATTTATTTTATTAAAGTATATTTATACTATTTTGCTATTTTGCTATAGTTTGCAGTTTTACTACTTGTTTAAATAAAAGTTTATTTTTAGTACTTTTGTTTAAAAAAAATAATTTATATAAACTTTTAGCTTAAAAAGCTAACGTTATAAATTTTTTTATTTATTTTTAAAAACTAGAAAAATATAAAAAATTAAAGTAAATAAAAGCTTTTTTTTAGTAGATTATAATAATAAAGCTATTTTATTATTTATAAGATTTTATTATATAGTTTTATTTTTTGCAAAAGTTTTATTTTATATATATTTAAATTTTACTATATATAAAATATTATTAAAACATTTAAAGCTTAAATAATATAATTGCTAGTTAAAATATAAAGCTAAAGCTTATTTATATTTATTTATAATATATAAAAAATATTGCTGCATTTTAGTATAAATTTTAATTTAAAAGTGTTTAGCTATTATTTAGCAAATAATAGCGTTATAGTATTGCTTAGTTAAGTAGCTATAAATATCGATTATTTAAATTAGCCGTTTTTTTTATACTAAGTTAAATTATTATTGCAGTAAAATTATTAGTAAAATAAAATTAACCTATTTTATAATAGTTTAAACCTAGTTTATATTTTTTATTAATAAGTAAATAATTTAATAAATTAAAAAACAACGTTGCTATAAAATGTTTAGCTGCTATAAACTATAAGCTAGCTATTTATAGCAACTTTTTTAGCAAAAAATTTACTTTTTATTTAAAGCAGTATTTTTAAACTATTTAACTTATTAAAAAAGTTTTATAAAAGTTTAATATTTAATTATATAAAGCTTTTATTTTTTAAAATATTTTGTTTTAAAAAACTTAAAAAATATTATGCTAAAAATATTTTTTATAAATTATAACTTAAACTTAAAAGCTAAATTTTAAATTTAAACTATTGCTATTTTATTTGCTATTATTAAAACAGCTATTTTTATTTAATTTAAAATTAACTTTTAAAAATTAAAATGTTTTATAGCAAAAAACTAATTTAGCTATAAATAAAATAAAAATTTACTATGTTTAAAGTATAAACTAACTATACTATTAACTTTAAAAAGCTATACTGCTGTAAGCTTTTAACGTTAAATAATAAAGGCTTAAAAGTTAAAATAACGCTTAAATAAGCATATTTACTAAAATACTAATAAGCGTAATATATGTTTAAAAACTGCAATTTGCTATGTTTTTTATTAATGCTAAAACTAAAAAATTTATTATTAAAAATTTTAACTTATTTAGTTATATATTTAAAATTTAATACTAAATAAAAGTTTTGTAAGCTGCTAGCAAGCTTAATAATAAATAAGTTTATAAAAGTTTAAAAAAAATAAAAAACTTTTTATTATATTTTTTATTAGTATATTAATATAAAATAAAAGTAAATTATTTTAGTTTAAGTTTAAGCGCTTTTTTATAGCTTTAATTTATAAAAGCTATATATAATTGCTTATATACTTTAGTATAAGTTAATAAAGCTTAAACAAAAGTGTTTTAAATAAATTATTATTATATTTTATAGCTATAATTTATTATTAGCATAGTATAAATTTTTTACTTTTATAATACTTTAGATTTATTATATTTAAAATTTAATATTAAACAAAGTTTTATAAAGTGCTAATAAAATTAACAATAAATATATTTATAAAAGTTTAAAAAAAAAAAAAAACTTTTTATTATATTTTTTGCTAGTATACTAATGCAAATAAGTTATTTTAACTTAGGTTTAAGCACTTTTTTATAGCTTTAATTTATAAAAGCTATATATAACTATGCTTTAATATAAGTTAATAAAACTTAAATATAAATATTTTAAATAGATTATTACTATATTTTATAGCTATAATTTATTATTAGCGCAGTATAAATTTTTTATTTTTGTAATACTTTAGATTTGTTATATTTAAAATTTAGTATTAAATATAGTTTTATAAGCTGCTAGTAAAGTTAATAATAAATATATTTATAAAAGTTTAAAAAAAATAAAAAACTTTTTATTATACTTTTTGCTAGTATACTAATATAAAAGTAAATTATTTTAACTTAAGTTTAAGCACTTTTTTATAGCTTTAGTTTATAAAAGCTATATATAACTATACTTTAGTATAAATTAATAAAGCTTAAATATAAATATTTTAAATAAATTATTATTATATTTTATAGCTATAATTTATTATTAGCGCAATATAAATTTTCTACTTTTATAATGCTTAAGTGCTATTAGCGTTATTTGTTTAAATTATTATTTAAATTTATAACTTAAAACTAAAAAAACAAAAGTGCTTTTATAATTAAATATATTTAATAAAATTATAATATTAAAAATAAATAATAGTTTTATTAGTAGATTAGTATATTTAAAAACTTTTATATTTTAATTTTTAAAAGCTTTTATGCTTATAATACTTTTAAGTTAAAAATTATATAATAGTTTTTAATTTTTTTAGCTTATATTTTTTATTAATAATTTAGCTTAAAAATTATTTTTTTATATAAATTTTTAAAAAATATTAAAAGCATACTAAACTTAACAAAAATTATTAAGCTTTTTTAGCTATTAAACTTTAGCTTTAAATAAACTAACTTTAAAGTTTTAGCTAAACTATTAAAAAAAAAAAAAAAATTTTTTTAAAATTTTTATTGTTGTTTTTATATTTAGTTATATTGTTATAAAAAATTTAAATTTAAAAGCTATAAAAATAACTAACTTTATAATAGCTTAGTTTAAAATTAGCTAAACTTATATTTAATTGCTATTTTTTATAAAACTTTTGCTTATTTTAGTATTTTAATTAATCGAAATATTTAAAGCTATTATGCTAAAGTTTTTTTTTATAACTTAAAGCTGCTAGTAAAAAAATTATTAACATAAATTAATAATTTTATTTTTAATATAACAAAGTTTAATAAAACTATTTAAGTATTTTTACTAAAAAATATTTGCTTATTTTTGCTAGTATAATATATATGCGGTTTAAAATATTAAAAAATATTATAAACTTATTATTATATTTAGTTTTTATTTATTTATAAGAATAAATTTTTTAAAAAGCAAGTATAGTATTAAAGCTTTTAATTTGTTAATTTTTATAAATGCTTAAATTTAATAAGTTTTTTTATATTAAGTTAGCTTTAGTACTAATAATATTTTAATGTTTAAAATAGTTTAACTAGTAATAGCTATATATAATAACTGCTTATATATTTTAGTGCTAGTTTATAGTTTATTATAAGTTTAAGCTTTAAAGTTATATATTATTATAATATTTTTAAATAATTTATAAAATATAGCTTTAAGTTGTTTAATTTATTGCTTTATTATTAGCTTTATAAGCTATATTTTATAATATAGCATATTTTAATAGCAATAATAGTATAAGTATATTAAAATCTAAAAAGTAAAATATATTATTAAATAAATATATATTTAAATAAATATATATTTAAATAGCTTGCTATTTTTATAAAACTATTAAACTAAAAAATACGTTTAATAAGCACTATACTTTTTAAATTATAAGTGCTATATATAGCTTTTTTAAAAAAGTTAATGCTTGTTAAGCTTGTTTACTAACAAATAGCTTTTTAAATAAAGTTAAGCAAGTTAATAAGCGTTTTATAAATAAAAAACTTATAAAAACTTAAGTGTTTTAACTAAAGAATAAATAGGTTTAAATACTATATTTTGCAATATAGCACCTAAAAATTGTAGTAAAAAGTACTATATTTTTTATAGCTGCTATAATTTATAAAAAAAAGTAATTTTACTAAACTCGGTTATTTTTTAGCAACTATAATTTTTTAACTTTTAATAAACTAATTATAAGTATTAGTATAGCTTTTAATAAATAGTATAGTTTAGCAAAAGCAAACAAATTAAAGCTTTTAGCTTAATTTTTTAGTTGATTTTTTAGCTTGATTTTTTAGCTTGATTTTTTAATAGTGCAAAAAAGTAACTACCGAAAACATAACTTTTTAACGCTTAATATAAGTTTTAGCTAGAAGCCAGTTATATATAAAGCTTAAATAAAGCTACTAAAGCAAAAAACATGCCTAACAAACACTGTATATTTTAAATAGCAAGCGTTATAAAAAGCTTTTTTAAAAGGGTTAACGTTTGTTAAGCTTAATTACTAGCAAATAAATAGCTTTTTAAGTAAAGTTAAGCAAGCTTATAAACGTTTTGTAAATAAAAAACTTATAAAAACCTAACAAATAGGTTTATATGCTATAATTTGCAAAATAGCACATTTAAAAATAGTAGTAGTACTTGGTATTAAGCTTTTTATAAACAGCAATAGCAGTAGCTAAAAGTATTATAATTTTTAAAAGCTATTAAAGCTGCTAAAATTAAATACTATTTTTTTACTAGATTTACTAAAGCCGCTAAAATAAAGTACTGCTTTACTACTAAACTTACTAAAGCTGCTAAAATGAGGTACTGCTTTATTATTAAACCTACTAAAGCTGCTAAAGTTAAGTACTGCTTTTTTATTAAACTTATTAAACCTGTTAAAGTTAGGTACCGCTTTTTTACTAAACTTACTAAAACCTACAAAAAAGGTAAACAACCGTTTAAATTTACTTAAACAATTACTTATTTTATATATTTATTAATTTTACTTAGGTTGAAAACATAGCGTAGAAGTTTTTTATTTATAATATTAGTTTTTAAAAAAAAATTTGTATAGCAGATTTACTATAGCAACTTATAAAACTATATTTTTTTTAAGTTTTATAAAGCTTAAAAATTTTAGTATAAAAAAAAAATTATATATTACTAACTAACTTTTAGCTATATGCTTACTAATTTTAGCTATATACTTATTAATTTATAATTATATTTTTATTAAACTTTACTAACCTTAGCTATATATTTATTAATTTTAGCTGTATATTTACTAACTTATAACTATATTTTTGTTAAACTTTACTAACGGCATTATAACCAAACCTTGTTTAAAAGTTTTTTTTTGAAAAGTTTAGTATTTTAATAAAGGTTTTTAGGCTAATTAAAAGTATTAATTTTAAACTTTAGGTTTTTAAGTAACAATACATTATATATAAACAAAACTAATATTATTTAATAGCTTGTTTAATTGTACATTAAATAAGCCTAGTTGTATTTATATAGCATATTATATAGTAAAGTTATTACGGTTGTAATATAAAATATTAGTAAGTAGTAGCGCCCGAAGTGGTTATATAACCATATAAGCATGAGCCTATATATAAATCTACGTAGAAGTATTTATTTTAAAAATAAACCGCTTTAGCAATAATTTATTTTAGAAGCATTTACCTTAGAAATGAACTGCTTTAGCAATGAACCGCTTTGGTAATAACTTACTTTAGAAACATTTACTTTGGAAATAAACCGCCCTAGCGATAACCTACTCTAGAAGCACTTACTTTAAAGATAATTTACCTGCTTTAGCAATAAACCGCTTTAGCAATAACCTATTTACTTTAAAAGCATTTACCCTAGAAATAAACTATACTAGAGATAATTTACTTGCCTTGGCAATAAACCGCCTTAGTAATAACCTACTTACTCTAAAAGCATTTACCCTGGAAATAAACTATACTAGAAATAACTTACCTGCCCTAGCAATAAACCGCTTTAGCAATAACTTACCTTAAAAATAACTTACTTAACCTAGCGATAAACCGCTTTAGCAATAAGCTATTTACTTTAAAAGCACTTATTTTAAAAATAAAAGCAAATAAAAGCTAAAAATAAAAAAAAATAATATTATTATTAACTACTGTTAGTTTTAAATATAACAACTTTATTAGTTTTTTGTATATATATTTTTACTTTTTTTTTTTTAAATATATATTTGTAGTATTTTTTGTAATAGCCATAATTTTTATATTAATATTGCTTAATTAAATGCTTGTTATATTTATTCCAAATGTTATTTAGCTTTATTAACGTTTTTATTTTTATTATTGCTTTTTTTTAGGTTGTAGTTGTTATTGTTATTGTTATTATTTTAGCTTTAAGGCAAATAAGTGAATTTTAGAGCAAAAAACCATTTTTATTTAGTTAGCAAAAGCTATAAAAAATATAAAGCAAATTGTTTACTTTAAGATACTACTGTATAAAACTTATAGCTATTTTAATACGCTTAGGCATATTAAACTTTTTAATACGCTTTAAAACTTTTTTTTTATTATTTATGCTTTAATGCCTAAAAATGTTTACTAATTTTTTTTTAATTTGTGGGTATTAATTAGAGTGTTTGTTAAATGCAATAAGCGCTATAAAAATAGCAAAATAAACCGGTTTGCAATAATATAGTTTTAGCTAGTTTGTATGTTTTAATAACTTTAGAGTTTTAGAAAAAAAAACAATAATTCGAAATAAAAAACTAAAGGGTAACCTAAAAACTTTCTATGCAAATCTTATAGTGTGGGGGTATATGTGTGTAATAAGTGAGGTGTATATAATAAGTAAAGTGTGTATAGTTTTATATAGGTAACAGTTAAGTTTTGCAAAAATCAGATTTATACCTAGGCCGTATTTTTTAATACCTTAGGTTATTATAACAACTTAGCAAAAGCTTGTTTAAAATTTATTATAACACGTCATATATTTTTTAAACAACGGATTTATGCTTTAGTATTTTTTAAGCAATAAATTTATGCTTTAGTGTTTTTTAAGCAACAGATTTATATTTTAGTATCTTTTAAGCAATAAACTATGCTTTAGTATTTTTTAGCAATAGATATATGCTTTGGTGTTTTTTAAGCAATAAATTATGCTTTAGTATTTTTTAACAACATATATATATATGCTTTAGTATTTTTTAGTTAATAAACTATGTATAATAAGTAAAGTGTGTATAGTTTTATGTAAATAACAGTATGCTTTAGTATTTTTTAGGCAATAGATTTATACTTTAATGTTTTTTAAGCAGCAGGTTTATGCTTTAGTATTTTTTAAGCAATAGATTTATGCTTTAGTATTTTTTAAGCAATAAACTATGCTTTATTATTTTTTAAATAACAAACTATGCTTTAGTATTTTTTAAACAACAGATTTATGCTTTAAGTAATGTATTCTTTAAGAATATATATTTTGCTTTTAATTTTTATTTTTTTTATTTTTTTTATTTCTTTTATTTTTTTTATTTTTTTTTAGTTATACTATAGTATTGTTTTTATTACTAGCTAATATTTTTTAGGAACATATATTCTTTTTTTTTAATTTCCACCTTTTTATTTCCTTTATCTTTTTTTAGTTATACATTTAAAGCCTTTTCTTTTTATTTTGACTTATTTTTTACTTAATTACTATTATAATATGTAGACCAGGTTTGTTGCTAGCGATCATAACGTTAACGATTATAACGTTAACAATTATAATGTTGACAATCATGACGTTAACGATCATAACGTTAACAATCATAACGTTAACAATCACAATGTTGAAGTGCAAAACTTAAAGAATACCGAATATAAAGCGCAGGATGAGGAGTATAATACCGATTATAGTTGGTACAATAATCTAGGGGCTTTAGATTTAGAGGCTTTAAATTTAGGGGCTTTAGATTTCAGCTTTGACGAACTACTTAATGCTGTTAATAAAAAGCTGTCTAATACTGTTAATAATAAACTACCTAATACTGTTAATAAAGAGCCGCCCGATACTGTTAACAAAAAGCCGGCTAGTGTAAACAATAGTATTAACGCTTGTACAAAAAAGCCGATCCAAAAAAAAAGCAACCGGACATAAAATAACCAAAGCTATATACAAGTAGCAAAAAAAAAAAATAACTTAAACCTAATATACGTAACTTAGAGGCTTTATAAAAGTTTAAAAGCTTGTTTATTTAAGATAGCTTGTAGAAAAGTGTTAAATAAATGTTAAAAAAACTTTAGAAAATTTAGCTTACTGTTATATACTAAAAAAAAAGCATACTAATAATATATAAAAAAGTTATTAAAATATATACTGGCTTTTTTTAACTAAAATAAAAATTAAAACTAGTTAATAGCGTTTTGCGATTAAATAAAGCTTTTGCTATAAGTTAACTTTAGTTTTTTTTTTTTTTTTATTAATGTAAAATATAATTATATAAAGCTTTTTTTTAATAATAATAGTTTTATTATAGTAAATTATGTAAAAAATAACTTATTTTTAAGTTTTTTTTATATAAACTTTATAAAGCAATATATAGCTTTAGTTATTTTAGTTTTATTAAAGCAATAGTTATATATTTAGTATAATTAGCATAATTTTAAAGCTAAAAAACTTAAGCTAAAATAGTTTTTTTACGCTTTAATAAACTATATAATAATTTATATTTTTTATAGTATAAATATTTTAAAATATATAAAGCAACTTAGTAAGTTTTAATAAATTATTAATAATAATAATATATAGTTTTAAAAGCTTTTTAAAATATTATAAACTAATATTTAGTTAAGCTTAACTAAAAAGCTTTTATTATAATAAAAGCTATAATTTTTTAATTAATTTTAAAGTTAAATATTTTAGCTTTATATAAAATATTTTATACTATAAAAATATTGCTAATTTAATTATTATTTATATAATAAATTATATAGCATTTTATTTTAAATCGCTTAAAATTATAGTATTAATTAAACTAAGTTTAATATATATTTAATAATTTTATTAGTTAATAATTATAAAAAAAAAGTTTTTTATTTATTTTATAAATAAAATATTTTATTTGTTTAACTAATATTTTAAAATTACAATATTATTTTTAGTTAAACAAAATTATAAATTAAAATATTAAAATAATATAATTAGGCTATAATAGTATTAAATATAAACAAAAAAAATCTAACGCTTAAATAATTTTTATATAAAATTATATATTAGTAATATTTTAAACTGTAGTAACTAAAAATTAAAACTTTAGATTTAAATAAACTGCACTTTAAAGTTAGCTTTAATTTAATAGGTTTTTTTTTAGTTTTTTTTATTAACTATTTAATAAAGCTAACTATTAAAAAATATTTTTAATATAGTATTATAATAAAAATAAAATACTAAAGCGCTATTAATAATAAAAATTTTAATTATATTTTTAGTTAAAATTAAAAATGTTTAACTATATAGTTTACTATTATAATAAACAATTATAAGCAAAGCAAGTATAATTTTAATATTATATAAAATATAAGCGTAGCTATTTAGTTAATTTTATAAAATAGCATATTTACTGCTTTTTATAATATAATAAGTAATAAAATTTAAAATATTAAATTATAGCTAAAAAAAGTTAAATATTTGCTATAATAATTTAAGCGTAATGTTTTACTGTTAGTTAAGCTATAAATTAATAATAAAATATATAATTTTTTATGCTTAGTTTGTAGTATGTTTTAGCTGTTAGTAAGCTTATATATATACTATATAGTTAATTATTATTATTTAAGCATAACGTTTAACTGCAGGTTATATTTAAAAAAGTTTTTTTTAAGCAAAACTTGTTGTTTTTATAAAAACTACAAATATTTTAAAAATATTAAAGCATATAACTGCAATATTAAAAATTATTAAAATAGGTTTATATGCTTTTATAAAAATTGCGATTAATATAGCAGATATTTTAGTAGTATATATATATATAAGTACTATAAACAAACTATATATAAAAAAAAATTGTTTATTTGTAATAAATGTACAAATACTTTTTTGCAAAAAAGTAATTTTAAGCATTATATATAGGCTATATACTTTAAAAAAAAACTATTTACTTATACTAAATGCAATACTGCTTTTTTAGAAAAAAGTAATTTTAAAAAGCATATATAGGCTATATATTTTAAAAAAAAGCCGTTTATATATAACAAATGCAATATTGCTTTTTTAAAAAAAACTAATTTTAAAAAGTATATATAGGCTATATACCTTAGAAAAAAACTATTTACTTGTACTAAATATAGCATTGCTTTTTTGTAAAAGCTTAATTTTAAGCAGCATATATGGGCTATATACCTTAAAAAAAAACTTTTTATTTATAATGCTAATAAATGCGAAGCTGCCTTTGCATAAAAAGGTGATTTTAAGCGGCATAAACAAACTGTATACAACTTGGCTAAATAGCGCAAACTAAATATAAATAAAAAACTAGAGTTGTATATAAAGAAGCTAGACTTAAACTTAAAGTTTTTAATTTATAAACAGCTGTTTTTAATATAACAAAAGGAGCTAAACTTTAATTTAAAGTTTTTAACTTACTAATAGCCGTATTTAACTAGCTTTATAAACCTAACGCTAATTTTGCTTACTTTTAGTATGCTATTTGTACCAATTTTGCTTAATTTTAGTATATTATTGCTTTGTTATATATATAACTTAGTTAATAAAGCTAAGTAGCAAAAAAGCAACAAAATTAAGCAAATTAGCTTATATTAGAACTTAGAATCTACTTTTATAGCTATTTAAGCTTTTTTATGCGCGATATTTTAACAATATTAGATTTTTAGCAAAAGCTTTTTATATAGTATATATTTTATAATCTAGTTGTTAGAAAAATAATTTAGTAAATATAAAAATATATTTATTTTAAAATAAAAAGCGTTAAAAGTTGCAATATAAAGTATTATAAATATTAATAAGTTTACTTTTGCGGTATTATAGTTCGGTTTTTAAACTTAAGCAAACTAAAAAGCTCTATTAATTAAATATCGAGTTAGTATTATATATTAAACAGAAAAAAAGGTTAATAAAGCGTGGTTATAAAGCTAAAAAAACCAAAGCCTAAAGAATGTAGGCCAAAATATAAACCAAGCAAACCAAAACCAAGGGGACTAAAACTAAGAAAACTAAGTCTAAAGCGCAGTTCAAGGGGACCAAGGGGACCAAAGCCAACAAGAGGTTGTTGTTTAGGTTTATTTAAAAAGGTTTAAAAAATATAGATATTACGAAACAATCGTAAAACTGGACACTAATTAAATAAGCTTGATTGATTAACTGCTTAATTAATTAACTGCTTGATTAATTAACTGCTTGATTAATTAACTATTTAATTAATTAACTGCTAAATTAATTGATTGCTAGGCTAACTAATAAATTAAACTAGTAAATAAACTAACAAATTAATTAATTAATTAAATTAGCAAAAAAATAATTAAAGTTAGGCTTTTTTGCTAACTTTTTTTAACTAGGTGGTTAACTTTTAAAAAGTGTTTATCGACCGGTTAAAAAAAAAAACTAAAAATATTACTATTAACTTAATTATAAGCAACTACTTTTAAGAACTTTAAATTATTTAATATTTTAAAAGTTTTATTACTTTTTATAAACTTGTTTTTTATTTAGTATAAAATTAAAGCAGTTTTTATGCTTTATTTATATATATATTAATTGTATATAGTTTAAATTGTTAAGTTCGGTTAAAGTAAAATTTTTATTAAATTGTTAGTAATAAAACAAAAAAAAATTTTAATTTATATACTTTTTAAATAGGTTATATAGTACTGCTAAGTTAAAACTGTATTTTATTTTTAGTATAATTTTTATTTTAAAAGTTATATTGCTAGTACTAATAATTACTTGCTATTTTTAGAAAAGTAGGTTTATGCTTGCTTTATTTTTGGTTAATATATAATTATACTTGTACTATTTTTTACTATGCTTAATATAATAGTAGTGCAATAAACCTATATTAGCTTATAAAAGCAAAAAATATTTAATTTTAGCTTATATTATTTTTTTTGCTTTTTTATTTTTTTTTTAAAGTTTTTGTTTTGCTACTTATAAAGTATTAAATAATAAAAAACTAATTAAAACTATTTATTTTAAATATTTTTTAACTTAAACTTATATAGCTGTTTTAATATAATAAAATATAACTTTTTTTTTTTTAACTTAATACTATTGCAACTTTTATTTTGTATAGTAGTTAGCTTAAGTTAATATATAGCATTAAATATTTAGTATAAGTAAGTATATTATAATATATATAGTTTTTTTTAAGCTATTAATAGCTATTTAAACTAAGCTTTAATAGCTTTTTATAAAAACTTGCTTTGTAAAATATTTGCTAACTTAGCTATAATAAAATTAAATTTATTGCTATAGGTTATTTTTAAATATAATTTTTATAATATAGCAATTTGCTATATTTTTTTTATTTTTTTTTTTTTATTATAGTTAGCATGCTTTACTTAAATATAACTTTATAGGCTAATAATTTTGCTAAAGCTTTTAATACAGCTGTATAGCTAGCAAATAAGCATTAAGCAATAAAAACCGTTTTGTTTTTGCATAATTAAATTAAAAAGTTTTGCTTAAATAGCTTTTAGCAATAAAAAAAGCTAGTTTTTAAATGTTAGATACTAGTACTATAAAAGCTAAACAAAAAGTGTTTAAAAAAGCTTATATGTTTGCTTAAAAATAAACATTTAAATAATATATGCTTTAAATATAATAAATAAAGCATGCTATATAGCTAATATTAGCAAAGTATAACAATAGCAGAACACAAAAAGCAATAGCTTATTTATATTAAGTATAGCAAGTTATAAAAATAACATTTTAGCAAAATATTTTTGCTATAGGTTTATAAAAATAACGTATGTTTTTAGCACTTTTAGCAGTAAATATTATATAAAGCTAGCTTATATATAAAATAAAATAAGTTTATATAAAGCAAATTATAGTATTTATATAAACTGTTTTGTTGTTAGTATAAGCTAAATTTAAAAAAAGCATTAAGCTAAGCTTTAATTTGCGGCTAGTTTTTAAACTATACAATTATATAAGCTAAAATAATTATATAGTTATTATACTTATATATTTGCAGGCTATATTAGTGTTAATTTTAGCAAAAGCAGCATATTATTTTAATTTATTATATAGCTAAAGCTAACAAAAAAGCAATTTTTAAACTTTAGTAGGCTAGCAAACATTTTTAGCTTAAACGCTTGCTAATTTTTAGGCTAAATAATATATATGCTTAAATAAAACATATTTAGCTTTTATAACGTTATTATTTAAAATATATAGCTTTTTAAGTAGTTTTTGCTGCTTTAAAATAGCTACTAAATACTTTTAATTTAGCTTAAATATTTTTTAAAAACAATTGTATTATATAATAGTAAAACGTTTTAAAAGCAAATATACTTTAAAAATTTTTTAATTTTTAAATAATTTATATTATATAGGTTTTTTTTATAGAATATTTGCTTTAGGTTTAAAAAAAGTGCTAATAGCATTAATAGTGCTATTATATAAGTTGCAAGTGTTTTTAGCCTTTTAAGCATTAGTAAAAATAAAAATAAAACAAAAAAAATATTAATATTAATTGCTGCTATGTTTAATAACTAAGTTTTGTTAGTATAGCTTTTAAAGCTAAAATTAACAGCTATATTTAAATAATAAACATTAATGCTTTATTGCACTTATTTTGCTTATGTTGCTTTTAAACATACTATAGCAAATTAGCTGCTTTTTTAAACTTTAAGCTACAAAAAGCGCTTTTAACTATTATACTATATGTATATTAGCAGTTTGGCTTATAATGCTTTTAAATTTATATATTTATTTTAGCGGTTAAAAGCAAAAAAAATAAAGTTTGCAATTAAATAAATAAAAATAGTTATGTTTAAAAAAAAAACTACGCAAAAAACGGCTAGTATTAAAAAGCAACCGTAAAATAACTAATTTTTTTTACTAAAGCTTGCTGCTTTTTTTGTTTATTATTGCTAGATTATAATATTAAATATAAATAAGTAGAATATAAAATATATAAAGTAATATAAATGCTTTTTTTAACTTTTATTTTAAAAACAAAAACAAGCTAAATATTTTTTACCGACCGTTTTAAATAATATAAAAAAGTAATAACAACTGTTTATTTAAAACTTATAATATAAACGTTATTTAAAGCTTTTTTGTTTTTGGCTTTTCTAGTTTATTACCGGTATATTTTTATACTTTAAAATAGCAGCATATATATAAAAAAATTTTAAAGTTAAGTTATAGAAAAATCGCTATTATAGCTATTTTATACTAGTATAAAATCTGCAGCTTATATTTTATTACTATACTGCATAAAAAAATAAAAGTATATAATAATATATTATTTATTTAAGTTTATACTATTGCTATACTACTAGTTAAAACTTTAAATAACAAATTACAGTATAGTATTTTTTTATTTTTTACTTTTAGTAAAACTTTAAATAATAAAAATTACTTGCGTTAGCTAAACAAGCATTATTTTACTACAAATAAAACTTTTGTTCTAGCGCTGCTTTATTGTTTATTTTTTATTACTTACTATATAAACTTACAAAAAAAAAGTAGGCGCTAAAACAAGCATAATAAATATAAGCTATTTTTTTTGGTTTAAGCATATATAGCCTAATTAACTAATATATTGTATAATTTAAAAGGCTTTTAGCATGCTTATCCACTTTATTTTGCCGGTTTAGCTTTTTAAGCTACAAGTTTAATAACTGTTATTTCTATACTATATAAAACAAAGCAATACTTATAAGCTTTTAGATGTTAGTTTCTACCAGCCTATATGCAGGCTTTTATTAGCCGTTTAAATGCTTAATATGTTAATATAAAACTAATGCAAGACTTTTTTAGTTTCTAGGGGGTTAATATGCTAATATAAAACTGCTATTTTAGTTTTTAAAAAGTTAAACAAGCTAAAAAAAAATAAAGCAAAAGGTTTTAAAAAATAGCATTTTATAGTTATTATAATATAGTAAAAAGGTTATAGGCAAGTTATAAAGCATTTTAGTTTGGCTAGCTAGAACAGTTTTACGGCTTGTTTATAATACTGCGTATTTTTAGCTTGGCTAGCTAAATATTGCTAAATATTGCTTAATAAACTATGTTATTATATAAAAGCTATATTACTTTTTAGTACTAAGCGGTTTTAAATGCTTATATATATAAAAATATAAACTATATTTTATAAAATGCCTAAAATATTGTTAATTTAAAACGTTTATACTATTGCTAACAAATAAAAATAAAACAATTTATATAAGCAGAACAATTGTTTGTTCTTTATAGTAATTGCTTAGCTTTTTTTATTTTTTATAAGCATTTGTTTGCTTTGCTTACTAAGCAGCTTACTTTTTAGGTTTTTATTTAAGGTTTAATACTGCTAAAAAACCTTGCTATAAAACTCTACTATAATAATGTATTCTTTTAACTTTTTTAATATAAATAAGCTTTTGCTTTATTACTGCGCTAAAATTAATAAGCAGCGCTAATAAGTAATATATAAATGGCTTTTTGCTTTGGTTATTATTAAGATTTAGTTTAGCTTAAAATATAAAATTAAAAAGTTAGCCTAGCTAATTTTTACTAAAGCTTAAATGTAGTCTGTTAAAATATAGCTTATAAACTAGCTGCTGCTTTAAATGTATAAGCTAGGCTATAATAACAAATATTGCTATATAGTTGCTATTAAAGTAAAAAATAGCTTTTATTTTAAGCTAAACTAGCTTATTAAAACAAAAGTAGTTAAAGCTAAAATAGCACAAAACAAATATAAAATAATATAGCTTAATTAAACAAAGGCTTAAATTTAGCTATATTAAAATAGCAACAAAAATAAAAAAACATTTAAAGCAGTTATAAAAATATTGCGTATTTTTTAACCTATAATATTTATTTTTGCAGGCGGTTAACTTTTGCTTTTATTTATGCTGCAAAATAAAAGCGGTTAACCTAAAGCTACTACTTAGAATTAAACTTACTTTTTTAAAAACCTACAATAGTTAGAAAATAAAAAAGGCCAAATTAACAATAATTTAGCTAGTTATAAGCATAAAACTCGCTTGTTAAAAGCTAAAGCCTAAAATAAGTTGGACGGTTAAAATATTATAGTGCTAAATATATATTTAACGCTTATAGCTAAAATTATCAGTAGCAGTTTATATAAAACAGTGCTAAAAATAAAAAGTTAAAAAAATTAATTTAATACTTAGGTGCTATAAGCATTATAAAAAATATAAAATAATAAAACAATAGCTTTAAAAAATAAAGTAACTTTTATATATATATTATACTAAATTAAGAAAAACTTTTAACTTAGTTTTATAACTTTATTAAAGAAATTTTTAACTTAGTTGGTTTTAAAACTATATATATTATATAGTTTTATTACTAGCTTAGTTAAAGCACTTTTAAAAATATAAACTGCTTATATAATTTATATACAAGCTTTTTTATTACTATTTTAGCAAAAGTATTATTTTATATAAACTAAACATAAGTTTTTTAATTATAATTTTATTACAATAATTACTATTTATATTACTTTATTAGTTACTATAATATACCTGTTTACTTTTACACTAATTATTATTTTAATTGTTATTATAGTGCTATTTATTTTTTTCTACTCGCAGTAGCCGACTCCTAAAGGTAAGTATTCGATTTTAGCACACTTAGTATAGCTTTTGCTAATATAATGCATTTTATAATAAAGCTTTATTTCTAGCACATTTATAACAACGTTGCTTTATTAGTTTAAAACCTAAAAGCTAATCTATATTTATATTTTAGATTGCAGCATAAAGCTTTTACAAAAAAAATTTATAAAGCTTACTAAACTATATATTTCTGCCTTATAATAAACAATGTGTTAACAGCAAACTTAAGCTTGCTAAGCGGTATAGTTACCGTTTTAAAATTTTTCTAGCTTAAAAACAGGTATAATTAAATGCTGCATAAAAAAAAATAAAAGTTGAACTTTTAGTTTATATAAAGGACCAGGTTAAAAAAAAGGCAAAATAAGCTATTTAGCATTAGCTATAAAATATATATGCTATATTAGATTTTTTAATAGCTGTAAACTAAGCTATCTATAGAATATACATACTACATTAGATTTTGTAATAGCTATGAACGCTATATTTGCTTTTTTTATTAAAAGCTAAATTATAACTTTAGGTAGGCTTTTAGTAGCAGGTTATAAGCCGGTAGCTATATGCATATATTTGTAAAAGTTATAATTTAGCAAATGTTATTTTAATATATAATAAATATTAAATTGTTTTAATAATAAACAATAATATTATATATAAATTTTGTTTTTGTTTTTTTTGTTTTTTATATTTATATTTTGCTTATTATATTTTTTTAGAATAGTTTTTTAGTGTTTTAATAAACTAAAAATACAAAATACAAATATAACTTTAATTATGCTTAAAGCTATAGCAGGCTAGCATAAACAAAAAAAAATAAAAAAAAAGTTATATAAACTTTAAATATAGAAAAATGGGTATTAAGCTAGCTAAGTAAAACAGAATACTAGCGTACTAGCCCTAGAGAATTTAGCTATAGTACTAAACTTTATATATACTATACTTATACAAATAGCAAACTAGCTTTGCAATATACAGCTATTTAAAGTTTTACTGCTTTTTTTTAATACTTATATAATTAGCTATTATATAGCTATATAAATATATTTATTTAATTTAATATACTAAATAATATTAAACTTTATAGTAAATAAAAAGCTATATTTAAATAAATTGTTTTTTGGCTTTTTTTATAATAATAAACCGGCTTTTTTTTTTTGCAACAACTTAGCTTTTTTTGCAGGCGTTTTATAAGTGGCCTGCATAGTTGCTTTAAACTACATATTTTTTTATATTAAAAACAGCTATTAAAAAATAGCAAAAGCTATTTAACATATTTTAAAAACCGGTTAAAACTGCCTAAAATATTTTTTTAATATTTAATATAAAAAAGCTGCTGTTTTATGTATAATTATAAATAAAACTAATTAGTTGCTTAAAATATAATGTAAAAAAAATATTTACTACTATATTATTTGCTAAATTTGGCTTAAATCTAAATATACTAATATTTTTAAATTGGCAGCTATAAACTAAATATTAAAGCTAAAAAACAAGCTAATAAGCTTTATTTTAAGTAAATTGTTTTTGTTAATTTTTAAAAGCTTTAATAATAAAATTTTTATATTTTTATAAAAAATTAACTTTAAACTAAAAACTATAAAGCTTACAGTTAGCAATTTTACTTATATTTTGTAAGTTTTAACTTTTAAAAATTATATTTATTATTTTACTAAGTTTATATTCGATAGCTACTTATTGCTTAGCTATTTAGCTTAGTAATTTTAAACAAAGCTTTAAAGCTAAACTATTAATAATAACAATATAGCTATTTAGTTTTTAGCTTGCGCTATAATAAATTATATGCTTAGCGTATATAAAAATATTACTGCAGCGTAAGCTAAATATAATAAGCAAATAAAAGCTTTTGCAGCAAAAAAAAAAACTTTGCTTAATAATAAGTTAGGTTTTTAAAAAATCGGCACAAATAGCTAAAAGCTAGTAAATATTTTACGTAGCATATTGGACGTAGCGTAAAAAATTAAATGCTAGCAATATACAAAAGCATATATAACTTTATAATTTTTAAGTTTTTTGTTTAGCGTTATAAAGTAGTTTTTATTTAATATATATAGCTGTTTGAAAATAACATGCTAAACGTAGCAAAAAAGCTTATATACTTTTAAAAAGCAAAAAATTTTTGTAATAAAAAATTTTTAAAATATTATAAAATATTGCAATATTTAGTTGCTATATTATATATGTAGCTATTTTAGTATGCAGCTTAACGTTTAATATTAACTATATAAATATATAAATAAAAATAGTATGCAAATATTTAAAATATATTTATAAATATATACGCACAAAAATTATTATATAAGCTGTTTTTATGCTTGTTACTTGTTTTTTTTCTGCTTTTTTTTTTTTATTTTAATTAACTACCATACTTTTAACTAAACATATAATATAATTACTTATTACTTATTAGCGTAAACTTTTTATATTTTTTAAACTTTTTATATTTTTTTAAACCTTTTACGTTTTTTTAAATTTTTTATGTTTTTTAAATATTTATTAAAATAATAGCCCTAACTAAATTTATGCTTAAAAACTTTTTAAAAAAAACCTAGGCGCAAATTAAACTAAAAAACAGCACAAAAAGCCTGTTAACCAAAAGCAAAACAGTTAAAGTTTTTAAAATAGAGCGTATTATATATAAAATGCAAATTTTGTACTATTTTTAGAGCAATATAATAGGCTTAGCTGTTTTTAACATAATAAATAGCAACTGTTATATAGCTATTTTATAAGGTTATTTAAATAATATAAGCCGAAAAATTAATAATGTTTTAATTAAAGTTAACTTTATTAAAGCTATTTTTGTATACTAGCTTTAAATAAACCTAAATAGCATAAAACTAATTAACAAAAAAATAACAAAGCTATTATATTAAATTATATTTAAAGCTAACTACTTTAAAAATACTAAAATACTTTTTTTTTCTATTTAAACTTTTAATTATAAAAAAAAACAACTTTTATTTTTATAAAGCTAGCAATACTAGTTATTAATATTTTAAGCTTTTAAACTATAGATATTTTTTTAAATTAAAACTTTTATATTTTTATAGGTTTGCTTTTAAGTTTTTTGTTATTTTTAAGTATAAATAACTTTAATACTTTAAACTTAAGCTTAACAATAGAAAACTTTTATAAATAGCTATAATTTTACTAAGGCTAAATAGCATTACATAAAAAAAATGCTTAGGCTGCTATTAATAGTATTTGTATAAAAAAAATGCTTTATAACAGTATATATATGTTTTTAAAGCTTGAACTGCTTATGCTGTTTTTTTAAAGGTTATACTAAAAGCTTCTAAAGCGCTTACTAACAAAAAAGCTTACCAAGGCTATTTTTTTTTTTTTTAGAAGTATATTTATATATAGGCATTATTTTTATATTATTTTTTAAATTTAAATTAATGCTTTTATAGCTAGTTTTTTGCAAAGTTAAACTAATATTTTTATAGCTAATTTTTTATAAGTTTAAACTAATTTTTAAGTTTAGCAAATTTAAACTAGTTTTTTTTACTAAGTTTAAAGCTTATTTTACTTTTAAATTTTTAGTTACTAAGTTTAAATTTAGCTTTTTTTTTATGTTTAAACTAGTTTTTATTTTTAAATTTAAATTAATTTTCGTAAAGTTTAAACTAATAGCTTTATAGCTAGCTTTTTTTAAGCTTAAACTAATTTTTATTTTTAAGTTTATATTAGCTTTTATTTTTAAGTTTAAACTAGCTTTTGTTTTTAAGTTTAAACTAACTTTTATATTGCTAATATATTTACTAGTATTATTTTTTGTATTAAAGTTTTTACTTATTAACTTTTAAAAACTTTTTTTATATATTAAAATATTAATTTTAAAAAAAAGCTTTTAAATTAAAAGTTAATTATGCGATTTATTAGCAATATTTTTAATGCTTTTAAAAAAATAGCTTTTAAATAGCTTTATATAAACTTTTATTTACTATCGATTAATTTTATTGTTAAAATATTTAATTATTTGGACCATTTGGAAAAAGCATAGGTAATATTAGCAAAAAAATATTATTTTATATATAGCTATATTAATTTAAAGCTTTATAACTATATTATATAAAAGCTTAAAAAAAAACGGACTTTTTTTTTAGTAAAACAATAAATTGTAGCTTACGATTGTTATTAATAAGCTTATATTAAACTAAACAAGTATATTTTTTAGTATATATAATACTTTTTAAGTTTTTTATAACAACTTATATTATTTTTATAATATATAAATAGTTTTAATAAAATATAAAAGCTAGCTTTTGTTTATATTAAATATATAAACCTAGCAATAAAATAAATAATTATTATTTTAGCTGCTTTTTAGCTTATTTTATGTTTTTTAGCGTTTGTTTTTAGTTATAAATATAAAATATATTTTAAATGCTTATATGTTTTTAATTGCAAGTTTTATTAAAAAATTTTATAAGTTAAGCATTTTATAAGTTTTTTAATTTTAAATATATAAAATAAAATTAAAAAAATATATTTATTTATATTTATATAATATATTTTAAACTAAATATATTGTTTTTAATAATATAGTAGCTTTTTAGTTTAAACGTTTTTTTAGCAAAAATATATTTGCTTTTTTGCTAAAAACAATTTATTAAAATTAAAAGTATTTAATATTTAAAACGTAAACTTTTTAAACGTAAATTTTTTAAGTTTAAGCTTAAACTTTTTAAACGTAGATTTTTTAAGCTTAAGCGTAAACTTTTTAAACGTAAACTTTTTAAACGTAAACTTTTTAAACATAAACTTTTTAAACAAAAATTTTTTAAGCTTAAATAAAAACTTTTTAAGCTTAAGCGTAAACTTTTTAAACTTAAAAAGCTTAAGCTACTAAAATAGCAGCTTTTATTTTTTTTAAAATTATAAGCATATTAAAAAATAGTAAAGTATGCTTTTTATTTGTTAAAAAAATTATTAGCATATTAAATTAAGCAAAAAATTTAACTAAAATAATTATAAAAATATTTTAAAAGGTAGTATAATATTAAAACAATATTAAAAACTTTTAAATATAAGTTTTTTATTTATAAAATTTAGCGCTAAACAAAAAGCTATAAAAAAATAAGTATAATATTTTTAAGCAATAAATAAGCAAGTTTTATAATAAAATATGCTATACTATTATAACAAAAAAGTATAAAATTAAAAATAAAAAAACAAAAACGGTTAGGTTGCTTATTTTGCTTAGCATAGCCGGCCTATAGTTTTAGTACTTAGTTTGCTTAAAATTATGCAACTTTTTTAATATACTATAAAATTAAATAATATGTTATAACTTAAGCTATTTTTTTGCTGCAGTATTATTTAATATTTAAACGTATTATTAAATTATGCTTAAAGCTAAAAGCTAGCAAAGCATTTAAAAAACTTTTAGTATATAAATAATTAATATTAGCAGCTTTAAAAATGTTATTTACTATAGGCTAACTAATAAAAAAATAACTGCTGCTAAAATAGTAATTAGCTTATACGGTTTTTTAGTAAACAAGCTATTAGTATTTATACTTATTAAAAATGCTAAATTTAACAAAGCTATTAAATTATTTAAAATAAGCAAGCAAGCTGCTAAATAGTTATTTTTTTTTGCAAAAGCTAACTTTTTTAAATTAGAAAACAGTAGTAATGCAATGTTTAGCATATGTACAAAGCTTATATTTATAAAACTTAACATATTTTAGTTTATAACTAAATATTTTTATAAAACTGCTATTTTGTTTAATTTAAAAGTAGCTTTTAATAATATATATTAGTTAGCAAAATATAATGTTTTAAAACTTTTTATAAATATAATAGCAAAGGTTAAAAAAGCAATATATATATATTATTATTAAATTTAGCTAGTATATAGCTTTAGCATAAGTTAGCTAAAACGCTAATTAAATATTAATTATTTTATTAACAAAATAACAAACTATATATATAAGCTAAGCATATAAGTAAAAAAAAAGCCTAGTGCAAAAAAGGGCTTTTTTAATATAAAAAAAAAACTAGGTTTTTTTTAAAATAATTTTAACTTAATTAAAGTTTTTAAGCATAAAGCTATATACTAAAGCAGTAGTAATACTAAATAGTAAATTTAGCAGTATTTATACAAATAAAATAAACTTATTAAAGTATTATAGATTTATTTAAAAAGTTTTATGCATTTTGTTTGCATTATAGCTCCATATAGTATGTAAAAGTAAAGCAGTTATACCTAGGTACTAAAAATTGACTTTCCATTAGGCTTACTATTATAGGTAAAAATAGTTTTAAATTAAGGGCGATCGATCGTAGGTTAAAGGAGTTGCAAGTTAGGTGTTTATAACTTAAAGTACTTTAGGCTCTATAAAACTTAAAAAAAATGGATTTTTATAAGTTATGTTTAAGAAAATCTTATATAAATCTTTTTTCGAAATTTGGCAACCTAAACAAAAAACTTTTGCGCTATATTTTGGACTTAACTAAGGTTAATAAGTATATAAAAAAAGCCATTTGTTAAAACTATATAATATAAATAGCTTTTGTTTAGTAAACTTATAAAGCATATATATTATTATATTTAATCTTTTTAAAAATGCTAATAATTATATATATATACTAAGTTTATTAAACTTTTAAATAATACTAAAGTTTTAATTAAAAATAATAAATAAATATTAAATAAGCTACTGCTATAAAATTAGTTTAAAAAATATTTAAAAAACTAAAAATACTATAAAATAAAAATTAAAGCATTTAAAGCATTAAAGCTTACTATAAAATTAGTTTAAAAGATATTTAAAGTACTAAAAGTACTATAAAATAAAAAGTTAAAGCATTTAAAGTATTAAAGCTTACTGTAAAATAAGTTAAAAAAGCATTTAAAGCATTAAAAGTATTATAAAATAAATTTTTTTTATATATTTTTTAAGTTTTTTATGTAGGGCTTGGTTGCATATATAGGTGTATACTTAGGTATATATTTAGGTATAGGTGTATAGGTTTTATTATACCTATAGGTGCAAGGTTAAAACTTAAAAATTTAATAAAGCAAGTTAAGTATATATTAGAAAGCATTTAAAGCACTAAAAGTACTATAGAATAAAAGGTTAAAGCATTTAAACTACTAAAGCCTGCTGTGAAATAAAATATTAAAAGGTATTTAAAGCACTAAAAATACTATAGAATAAAAGGTTAAAGCATTTAAACTATTAAAGCCTGCTATAAAATTAGTTTAAAAAGTATTTAAAATATTAAAGCCTACTATAAAAATAAGTTTAAAGCGTTATACAGTAAAATAAGTGGGTATTAAAAGCAGTAAATTATAAAATAAATTTATAAAAATATTTAAAGCATTAAAAGCTGCTATATTAAAGTAGAAAAAATAAGTTTAAAGCATACTTAATATACTATATAATAAAATAAAAAGCTTTAAAAACAGTAGGATCTATTATAAGGTATGCTTAAGGGGTATTTAATGTACTAGTAATACTAACAGATAATATTTATATAAAAGTATTTAGAGCACTGAAACCTATTATGCGGTGTGCTTAGGGGGTATTTAACGTACTGGTAGTACTAAAAAAAAATACTTATATAAAAGTATTTAAAGCGCTGCAACCTATTATGCGGTATGCTTAGGGGGTATTTAACATATTAGTAGTACTAAGGGAAAATATTTATATAATAGTATTTAAAGCGCTAAAACCTATTGCACGGTATGCTTAAAGGGTATTTAATGTACCGGTAGTACTAAGGGATAATACTTATATAATAATATTTAGAGCGCTAAAACCTATTGTGCAGTATGCTTAAAGGGTATTTAACATACTGGTAGTACTAAGGGATAATATTTATATAATAGTATTTAGAGCGCTAAAACTTATTATGTAGTATGCTTAAGGGATATTAAACGTACTAATAATATTAAAGGATAATATTTATATAAAAAAAATAATACCTATATAAAGGTATTTAGAGCAGTAAGATTTATTATAGGGTATTTTTTTGCAGTTGGGCTATAATAAGTATGTGGGTTAAATAGTAACTATAGGCAGAATGCTAAGTTATATAACTAAATAAAATTATAAAATTATAAAGTTATAGGCTAGATTAGCGTATATATATAGAAAGCTTTATTAAATAGGAACTAAAATAGCTAATAAATATATAAAAGTATTTAAAGCATTAAAAACTACTATACTATAGCAAAAATAAGTTTAAAGCGCATTTAGTATATTATGCAATAAAATAAAAAGCTTTAAAAGTAATAAAATTTATAAAAATATTAAAAGCAGTAAAAATTATAATAAAATAAATTTATAAAGGTATTTAAAGTATTAAAAGCTGTTATAAAATATATTTAAAATATATTTAGTATACTTAAAAAGCTTTAAAAGCAGTAAAATTTATAAAAGTATTTAAAGCGCTAAAAACTATTATAAAATATATTTAAAAGGTATTTAAAGCTATTTAAAGCATTAAAACCTATTATAAAATATATTTAGAAAATATTTGTTATATTTAATTAATAAGCTATTTAATTAAGCTATAGTTTTAGTAGGTTTACTATGCTAAAAAAGTATAAAATTTTAAATTGCTATTTAACTTGGTTTTTTAGTTTATATTTAAAAAATTGTTTTTATAGCTATACTATAGTTGTTATAATAAGTTATTATAGTATTTAACGTAATAATAGTACTAAAAAATAATAAATATATAAAAATATTTAAAACATTAAAACTTATTGTAAAGTGTACTTAAAAAGTTATTATAATTATTATATAGTAGAAAGCTAGTTTATTAATTTTATAAACGAAAATTTTAAGCTAAAAAAAAAAAAAAAAAATAAAGTTATAGCTTATATACGTATATAAATATATATAGTTGTATATATATACAAGTAAAATATGCAAAGTTTATTAATAGCGCGATTGTTTTATTGTTTTTTTATTATATATATAGTTATATAATTTACTAAGTTTAAGTTTGTTTTAAATTGTTATAAAGGTATTTAATATATTAATAGTACTAAAAAATAATATATAAAAGTATTTTAAACGTTAAAAGCTATTTTAAATATGTTTAATAAGTATTTTAAACGCTAAAAACTATTGCAAATGTATTTAGTAAGTATTTAGAACGTTAAAAGCTATTACAAATATATTTATTTTGTAGTAAAAGTATTTAGAACGTTAAAAGCTATTGTAAATATATTTAGTAAGTATTTAAAATATTAAAAGCTATTGCAAATATGCTTAGTAGGTATTTAAAACGCTAAAAGCTATTGCAAATATGCTTAATAAGTATTTAAAATGCTAAAAGCTATTGTAAATATGCCTAGTAAATATTTAATATTAATATAAAAATATTTTAAACATTAAGTAAAGTATTTTTTTATAGTTAAGTTATAATAAATATATAGGCTAGGTAGTAGCTGCAAGCAAAATTTTAGATTATATAACTAAATAAAATTATAAAATTATAAAATTATAGCTAATAATAAAATTTTTTGCTAAAACAGCTAGCTAGGTTAACATATATATATAAAAAGCTTTACTAAAATAGCTAGTAAATATATACTAAAAAGTTTAAATATTTAAAGCGCTAATTATATTTATAAGCACTATTTAATAGTTATATATAGCAAAAAAGTTTATTTTTTATAAAGCATATAAATAATAAAAATATTTTTAAATTAAGCAAAATATTTTTTAAACTTTAGTTTTTACTTACTATTTATTAACTTAAATTTTTTTTATAAATTTAGCAAAAAAGGCTAGCTAATATATTAATAATTTAACTAGCTTTTTAGTTATTAAGTATAATTATAGCAGTAATACTACCGTTTTTAAAAAAAAAAAGTATAAAAGCAAAGCGCAAAAAACAAAAAGCAAAAAGCATAGCAAAAAATATAATAGTAATAATAGCAGTAGCAACAAGGTTTTTTTTAGCTTTAAAAAACTTTTTTTAAAAAATTTTAAAAAAAACGTACACTGCAAAATATAGCTATATTTGTTTTTATATACTATTAGTAAAAATATAATGCTTTAAACGCTTTAAGCTTAAAAATTTATAGCATAAAAAAAGTTGTTAGTTTTAAAGCTATCGACTAGTTAAATTACAAAAAAAATTAAGTATAATTTATTGCTAAAAACTATTAAATATTAGTATAATATAAACATATAGTATTAAAAAATTAGTATGCTAAAAACTTAATATAAAACAATATAAATAGCTACTAATATAACGTTAATAGCATAAGCCAATAATAGTATTATAATAGCTTTTACTTAACAATTTTTTTGCTACTGCAAAAACTAAATATTTAATGCAAAAAATAGTGCAGTACTTAATAGCGCTTAAGCAAATATAGCAACTATTATTAGCAGTTTTAATAGTAATAGTAGTTTTAAAGTTAGCAATTTTATTTTTAATATATTAAAAGCTAAAAAAAATAAAGCCGTTTAAGTTTTAATTAAGTTTAATAGCAATAAGCTTAACATTTTTAATAGTGCTAGCGGCTTTTTTAATAGTATATTTTGCAATAATTATAATACAATAAGCTTTTTTATAAGCATAGCGCTTATACTTTTTAAGTTTTTATAAATAAAATATGCATATAATTAATAAGCTTATTTATATTTATTTTTGTTTTTTTTTTTTTTAAGCAAAAAAAAACAATAAAAGTAATATAAAAAAAAGTATAGCTAGTATTAATATTAGCACTTAGTATTAATAAACAATTTTATAAGCAAATAAAAAAAATATTTATATTATAATAAAAATAAAAAATTATTTAATACTTAATATAAAGCTATATATAAGTTAGCATAGTATATAACTTATAGAGTAGTTTTTAAAGCATATAAACTACATTTGTAAAAAAGCTAAAAAAAAAAAAAAAAAAAAAAAAAAAAAAGCTTTGCTACAAAAATATATATATATATTAATATAATTAGCTTTTAGTGTTTAAAGTATTTAAATACTTTAAAAAGTAATAATAATGCTAGTAATAATTTATATTATAGTATATAACTAATTAAAAAGCTAATAGTTTATATATATTTAAATAGTTTATATGCGTTTAAATAGCTTATATATATATAAATTATTAGCAAAAAAAATATTAGTTAATATAAACAGCAACTATAAAGCATATTACTATAATTTAAACAATTAAAAATGTTTTATTTTACTATGTTTAAATATTTAAAACTTTTTTATAAATTAGTTTTAAAAGCTTTATAGTATATTATTATAATATATTTTAATATAAATAATAATAACAGCTAATTATAAACTTTTTTTTTTTTTTCTATTTTTTTTTTTATGTTTTTTTTTATTTTTTTTTTTGCTGTTTTTTTTTTTATTTTTTTACTTATTTTTTTACTTAAACTGTACTAAAAGCTTTTTTAAGCTATACTAAAAGCTTTATTTAAGCTATATTAAAAGCTTTATTTAAGCTATATTAAAAGTTTTGTTTAAAGCTAACTAAAAGTTTTATTTATTTTTATATTTTAGCTTTTTTTTAAATACTAATTGTTAATTATAATAATTTAGTATAATAAAATAATAATATATATTTATTTTTATATTTAAATATATTTATTAATTTTAAATAGTATAACTTTTTTATAGCGGTTTAATTTTAGTTTTAGCGTTTAAAAAATAATATTTAAACTATTTTGCAAAATAAAGCAAATAATATTTTTATTTGCTAAACTATAAATATATTAGCGCTATAAATATAAAAAGTTAAAAAAATAATAAACAAAATTGCAATAAAAACTTTAACAATTAAAAACGCTATTAAAATTATTATTATAAATTTATATATATTTAATTTATATTTTTTTATATTAAAAGTATACTAAAAAATTTATAAACTTAACTTATATATTTTAATTATATAAGTAATTTTTTATAATAAAACTAAAAAAATAAAAAAAATTTTAAAGTTAAATTTAAACTTTTATTATAATTTTAACAAAAATTAAAAAGTTTAAAATAATAAAGCTTAAGCTTTAACTTAAAAAAAAGTTTTTAATAGCTAAAAAGCTTAATATACTAATTATAAAGTAAAAAAAAGCATAAATTTTAGTTTTTAAAATAATAAATATAATAACAAGCATAATAATAAAATTTTTAATAGCTAAAAAGCTTAGTATATTAATTATAAAGCAAAAAAAAGCATAAGCTTTAGCTTTTAAAGTAATAAGCATAATAATAAAGTTTTTAATAGCTAGAAAGTTTAAAATAATAATTATAATTATTAGGTAAAAAGTATAAATTTTAGCATTTAAAGCAATATAAGCATAAATAAATATAAAAATAAGGTTTTTAATAGCTAAAAAGTTTAAAGTAGCAATTATAATTACTAAACAAAAAAAAGTATAAATTTTAGCATTTAAAATAATATAAGCGTAAATAAGCACAAAAACAAGGTTTTTAATAGCTAAAAAGCTTAAAGCAGTAATTATAATTACTAAACAAAAAAAAGCATAAATTTTGGTTTTTAAAATGCTAAATATAATAATAAAGTTTTTAATAACTAAAAAGCTTAAAGTAGTAATTATAATTACTAAACAAAAAAAAGCATAAATTTTAGCTTTTAAAGCAATAAGTATAATAATAAAGTTTTTAATAGCTAAAAAGCTTAAAATTAATAAATAGTATGTTTAATTTATACTTTTTTTAATTTTTTAATAGTTTAGCTACTTAAATACTAACAAACAAATCGTTAGGTTAAAAGGTTAAAGGCTTAAGGTTAGGTTAAATAACTAGTGTTAGCTAGTATGGCATATATATAGTAAATATATAGCATAAAAAAAAAAAAAAAAACATTAATTATATAGCCTGTTAGTTATAAGTTTGTTGTTGTTTTATAAGTTATTGTTTAAATAAATAAAAATTATAGTTTAAAATATAAAGCTAGCTTTGCTTTGCTGTTTATTTGTTTATTTATTTATTTTATTAAGTAAAGTAAAATACTTACTATATTAAAAAAGCAAAAATACTAAACGATAAATTTAGCAGCTAGTATATTATTTAAGCTTTTGTTTGTACCCTGCAAAACATATATACTAGTATAAAAAAGTCGGTTTTAAAATAAAGCTATTTTTAAACATACAACCTACTATTAAATAAAAAGCTTATATAATATAGTATTTAAAACTTAGAATAGCTTTATAATAAGATAGGCTCCTAAAACAAACTTTTGCAACATGTTTCTAAAGCTAAGATCTTTTCAAAAATGGCAAATTAAGTCTCCAGAGACGTAAAAATGTACTTCGGGTCCTCAGACGCAGCGCGCAGGTTCGCGGGGGCGAAATACCGCGTCTTAACTGCCGCAGGATCGCCAAGGCGGACATCCTCGCGCACGATCTCAATGGTGTTATCCCCGATACCAACCTCCACGCACACAGCCTTGTCTTCCCGCCCGGGCACGCGCACGGCAATCACCGCCGTCGTCCGCGGGCCGTACACCCCCAGCACAGCAGCGATCTGGTTCTTGGGGTCTTGACGCAGGGCGCTGCGCCCGGTCCAGACCCCGATGATGCTACCGACGGCCCAGTTCGGCGCGATGATGGAGCTGCCGTCTAGCGGGTCGAAGGCCACGGCGTAGACGTCGGCACCACCACTACTACTGCTGCTGCTACCGGAGGTGTCTCTGGCAGACACTTCCACGGGGTCCTCCTCGCTACTCGCCGCGACGATCGCCGGGCAGCTGGCGATCTCCTCCCGGAAGAACTGCTCGGCTAGGACGTCGACGTTGAGCTGGGCGTCGCCGAAGACGTTGTCGGACCCGGCCTTCTCGACGCTGTGCGCCCCGCGCAGCGCGGTCGCGGTCCGTGCTATCCCCCGGAGTAAGGAGGGGATCACGGAGGTGATGAGGGAGGGGTGAGTGTCTGCTGTGGCGCGACAGAGGCTCTCCGTTAGGAGGGCTGCGGTGCTTTGTGAGGTCATTTTAGGAGTGGGTTTTCTGTTCACTTTTATGTAGACGAATATGAGTAGGAGTGTAGATATGAGTGTGTGTTTACTGACAGGAGAAAATATCTCAGCTTAAACCTTAATGATTGGGTTGTCACTTCGGGGTGTGCTAGTGTATGTTGATTGGCTGTGATTAAACGAAGTTTAACTACTGCCTACTTAAGTACCTTATGTAAGCCTGCAAACAAATAGATAGTTAGATTTAAACTTAACCAAGGTAAAGAATTCTTCATATTATTCGCATGTCTAGTATCCAACTCTGAGGCGACAACATACGAACGACAGGAATACAGCAATTATTATTCTATCTCTGATTTGATTGGCTCACTTACACCTAACACGGCAGTCCGAGAAGACGATTCCACTTCACACCCTTTACCTAGGTTTAAACCGATGACTTGATAAATAAATTTTCCCGCAGTGTCGGTAGCATTTAAATGACAAAGTAAAGAAGTTACAAATGTCGCGATCGCTAGTGCATCGGTAGAAATCACAATAAATTATCTATTCTCTTAGTTAGTGGGCCTATTTTCAATAGAATCTTAGTTTAGGTTACTTATAACACGGCAATAGTCGCAAATAGTACTTGCGCTCAGCCCTGGCTCTGTAGATCCATTACTATTTCTCGTCGTTGAGAATTCCCTTCGTTCTCCGGCCCCAACCGTGATGTACGGCAACATCGTATGGGAGCCACCACCGTCCCTCTCTGGTTCTGGCCTTTGTGAGCACCTTTTCCTATTAGGAGATTCACTAGGTCCCCAATCACCACATAGACTCGCTATATGCAGTGATATTTGACCCATTCTATCACACAGCCTCCGGTAACCGTATCAAAGGGCTTTTCGTCTTCATTCTTGAAGACGCTTTGTAGGGCTTCCGTTGTAGTTGGAATCCCTTGAGGAAGTAGGCCGCCCGAAGCTGACTCGCTTGTTTTATTACTATAATATTCCACGAGAACTTTAAAGATAGTAGTACTTGATTCAGTAATAGTGAAGTTAATCAGGGTTCCATATCCCCACAGTACTCTAGAAGCGTGGTTCGGCGCCATGTTAAAGCAACAATACAAAAAGGACCATGGTTAACCTTCGTTTCACTCACTCGTACCTTGTTCGCTAAAAACGAAGGCACCATAGTCTCGCTATGAAGGTTGGTTGAAAAACACTCGCGACCCCGGACATCAGCGATGTACTACTTGTAGTCCGACTTTCCAAGTAGGACACCATCAAGTGTCGGCACCTTCTGTTGACTCGGTCCGATGAGACTTGCAGCCTTGGGACTAGTTTATAATTGGCTAATGTACACCCGAAAGCGCCAACGGTAACATCAGCCACTATTTGGGGGGCAGGCCGGTCGGTAGTAGAACTCTGGAGGGAAGGTCAGTAGGGTGGTAGAGCGCCAAGGAGACGGGGAACAGTGCACTAAATGAAGTACGGCTGGGTTCAACATACCAATTAGTGCGAATAAGATCACAATTTCGATGCGAACTGTGAGACATACATACCCAGTAGGCCGGCTGTCCTCGGTAGTTGGTTCAAGTAAGCATGCGTCCCGATATTCAGTGGTTGTTTGTAGCAACCTAGTGGCGTACTTGTACCCTACATACATAGGAGGAATCATGAGTACGTGAATCTTGTGCCTGTATTATTGTAGATTGCGTAAATTGCTACGACATAGACGATCCACTGGTTATTACATAGTAAATATGCTAGTCCCTCCCGACTACATGTAACATCGATCCACTCACTTTCTCAGTCCTTAGGCACCGAGCTGTTGTAACCATCTCTCGAGATCACTCATCACACCCTCTCCAAGAGTCGCGTCGAAAATGCAATCCTGCCAGCTTCCTCCAACGCAAAGGCTTTCGTCTGTGACACTCATTGGTGAAATCATAATGGCCGCAGCTGTAGTCTCTGCGCTTAAGGCAAATTGCGCCCTACGGAGACGCCAAGCATTAGGCGGAAGTGACTTGTCGGTCGGTGTGCTGTCCAGTGTTCCTAGACCGGTGATCATCCAGGAAGCAGGACGCGGTCGCTTGGTGGCCTGCTTCATCTGTGACCTCCAGTCCGTAATAAACTTAAGTGTGCCAACAATGTCGTTTTTGACACCAGTCTCCAGCTTTTTTACGATGTCTCCTCGAACTTTGGTCGCTGCGGACCATATAAGACCTATGATCTCCGCAGAGAGACTCTGGTTCGCGGCGTCTTTTAATATAAGAAAAGAGCGGATTTGCGACACTAGCGGGGGATCGAATTCGTGATTGAGTTGTGTTACATAGTTACCCATAGTCTCTTCCGGCTCTAGCCACGGGTACTTTGAAGGGTTTCGCGGCAGGAACCGTCGTAAATCAACCGTTGTTACGCCCCGGAAACCAGACGCAGCATCCTTATCTAGCCGTGATGCTAGAGAGACTAACGCGAGGCCATGAAAGAGGCCCGTGAGAGTCGTATGATTTGCTCGACAGGCTATCAATAGCTTAGCAAGTACACCATGATCAAGTGTGAAAGCACGGAACTGAGTCTTATAAGGCGAAGTGATGATGGGAGCCCAGTCCGCCTGGTACGGGCTATTGCAGAATATTTTTGGCTTGTTCTCTTCCCATATTGTGCTTAGTGTCCATTTCAACTCGAGAGGTAGTGGTATAATATGGTCGATAGGTGGCGGGAGCTGCAGTACGGACTCTGGTAGTTTAATAATGCCAGTGTTTAACCCGTGGTCGATTGTGCTTAAGTTTGTGGAATTGAGACTGCGAAAAAGATGTCTTTGGAAGACTTTGCCACTTATGCCATCACAATGTGGATGGTTCCAATTGAAGAGGATTTCGAGGGTATGCGAGCTAAGCTTCTGAAGCAGGATAATTCTCCACCCTGGCCGTGCCTCTAGGTCAGGAAACGGGGTATCAAGTTGTACCCCCGTCAACTCTCGCGAAGCATCGTCAAACTTGGTTGAATCGTCGATGAACTGCCATTGAATGTGGTTGCGTAGATCGATATTTCTTAATTGCGTCCACTTCGGCTTAGCAGACTCAGCTTTAAGAATGCCAACTTGCAGGATAGTATGTTCGAGAACTAGGCGAACGATTGCGGCTTCCACTATTTGCTTAAGCTCATTGCGGGCATGCAATCCCAGGAGATGTGCTGGTATTGTATAACGACAAGATACAGAAGTACCACGGTACTGATCTAGGGTGTACATTGCCAATTGGTAGGCTTCGCTGTATGCAGTATTAGTTCACAGGTACGAAATGATCTAACGAAAGAAGGAGGCGACTAACTTCCCGCCAAGTTTTCGAAGAGGTTTAAGCGGCGGCGACGTCTCCGACTGTGCCGTGGTTTTTTGGTCGGCCATTTTGAAGAAAGGCGGAGGTTTCGGGCATATGTGAGAATGACAACAAAGATTCTAAGGATTCATGAAGGTGCAAATTATACACTTGAAGAGATTACCTAGTAGCTCTGTCTTCCTTGGGCAGAAGAGGAAAAAAAGATGTGTGCGAAGTGGCATACCAAAGCAACGATAGGTACTATTATACTTCTGTGTATCTTTTCCGACAGGTCAACGAGAATCTGTCGAATTTTGGAGCCCCCTTTTCGTATTTCGTAGTGGACCCGTGCATCAAGAACGGATGCTAGCATTACTATATTTGGAGTCCATAATCCATGTCTGTTTCTCTTTGTCTTCGGACAGTTCTGACAAAAAAGCAGCTCGAGCCTCGACGAAAATTTGACCAGCCAGGCCAGACCTTCAGATAGGAGCATAGTATCAGCAACATGCATCCTGTTACAACTAACCAAGGGAATTCAAGATCTCATGTGCTATTTTATCCACATTGGTATACCAGGAACTGAATGTATTAGACATTGTCATCGCCATCGCCATGGTTTCCGGGGTCCCAGCTGTTAGAATTACTCTTGAGTTCTCAGGCGACCGAGGTCAAGTCTTATCAAAGAAGATCGACATTCCTTTTCAATTTCCGTGCGGCCACAGCCTAGCCATTAGTAATGCTTCGGTTTCCGTGGCGCAGCCCCGGATTTGCACTGCCCCTTTCAGAAAACTCTGAAGCAACCACATCACGCTTTAAGGCGCTTCATAAGCCTAGATGCACTCTTATCCTACCAAGCGATGAAATATTTTTATGGCCTAGCCACCAATAGATAGTACGTTACAATCAGCACCCAACGGGCAGATCTGTTTGAATTAATATTGTTAGTGATCGTAACTTTGTTAGGAAGCGTAAAGCTTTTCACCGCTTACCTACATTGCTACCTCAGGCTATGCTACCCCAGTAAGCTTGATTCAGCTCAGCCACAATTTATGTGCACCGAACGGAGTACTGAAACAACTCAGGTTATCGAGCCGCACTCTAGAGGCCCGGCCAGCGCCATTTTAACGATCTAGAAATTTTCACAAGGGAATTAAAGTTAAAGCGTAAAAAAAGAAGCGTAGTATATATTTATATTAAATAGCCTATTAGCTAAAATCTAAATTTAAAAATAAGCTATTTTATATAAAAATTAACAAATTCTTTTTCGAAGTTTTTTTAAAACCATTAATTTAACTTGTTAGTTAAGTTATTTATATTATATTATATTTTTCTAAACCATAGGCCGAGGAATCGGCGTATTCTAGGTGTATTTATGAATATTAAAGATAAGTATATCGATGCTAAAGTTTAAAATAACTACCTTTTTTACAAACCACTTTTTTATAAACCATTTAGTTAAAAACTACTTTTTTAACTTAAAGTTAATTATATAGCTAACTATATATTTAATTTAACTAAAATTATTATTTTAAACTTATATATAGTTTTTTTTTTTATATTATTTTTAATTATAGTTGTTTTTTATAAAATAATTTTTTTAAAAATGTTATATTTAAAACTTTTGTTTTAAAATATAGTTTTAAACTTAAGCTTTTTTTTAACTTTTTATATATTAGCTATATATATAAAAAATTAACTAAAAATAACTTTAATATTTTTATGTTTTATTTTTATATTTTTAATAATTTAAACTTTTAAAAAGTTAATTTTAGCTTATAATTTTATAATTATATTAGCTTTTTTATTTAAAACTTTAAAAGTTTTTTAAATTAATAATTTTATTTTTAATATTAATAAAATTATATATTATTTAGTTAGCTTTTATAATTTAACTAAAAGTTTTTAACTATTTTTAAAAGTTTTAATATTAATATAAGTTATTTTAATTAAAAAATTAAATATAAAAAACTATTTAATAATTTAAAAGTTTAAATTTAATATTTTTATAACTTTTTTATTTTATAAAACTATAAGTTTTAATAATAATAGCTTTATATAATTTTTTAGCTATATTTTTATTATAGTTTAAGTTTTTTTAATTAAAATAAATATAAATATTTTATATTTAGCTTGTTTATTATATATTTATAACCGACTTTATTATATAAAAATAACTAGGTGTAAAAAAAAAGCAAACATTATGCACTCGACGTTTTAATAAAAATTAAACTATAATATTTAACTTGTTTATATATTAATAAAAATTTTTGTTTAATTAGTTTAATTTTAAATAATATATTAAATAATTTATATAATAAACTTTTTAGGTTTTTTTTTAATAAACTAAAAATTTTTATATTTAATAATTAAATAATATAATTATAATAAAGTTTATAAAAAACTAGCTATATTTTATTAATTATATAACGTTATAAACAATTATTATTAATATAAAAACTATAGTTATTATATATTAAAATAATTTATATATAATTATATTAATATTATATATATAAAATAAAAAAGTTTTTTAGTTATTTTAAAACTATTAGCTTAAAAGTTTAGTTATTATTTAGTATATAAAAATGTTAATTTTTTTATAAGCTATTTAAATAATTAAAATATTATTAGCTTTATATATAAACTTTTTTAAAAATAATAAATAGTAAAATAATTTTATTATTAATATTAATATATTTTAATATTATAATTTATTTATTTTTTTAAATATTTTTTTAAAAAGCTTTTTAGTTTATAAATATAATAATTATATAATAATTAAAACTAATGCTTTAAATAGTTTTTATTTTATTATAGTTATAAAAATAATTAAAAATTTTTTTAATAATTATTAAAATATTTAATTAATTTAAAAAAAATTAATATTAATAATAAAAATATTATTAATTTATTTATAATTAATTATTTAAGTTTTAATAATATATATAATTTTATTTTAAGTTATAAATTTATAATATTATATTTTTTTAAATTAAAAGCCTTTATAATTAAAAGCAAAAAAGCTTTTATTTTTATTTTATTATTGTTTTTTAACTTTTTTTAATTAAAGTTATTAAAATAAACGTAGTTTTATATAGTTTTAATAATAAGTTATATTATATTAAACTAAGTTTTAAATAAAAAGTATATAAACAATTTAGTATTTTATTTAGCTTTTATTATAAATAATTAAAATGTTTTAATAGCTTAAAGTTATAATTAAAATAAATGCTATATAAGTAATTTATTAACTAAATATTAAAATATACTAAAATAAAGCTAAAATAAATATTAAAATAAAGCTAAAATAAACATTAAAATAAACATTAAAATAAACTTAAAATATATGTTTTTTTTTTTTAATTTTAATTATATATGCTTAAAGCTTTAAAAAAATAAACTATTAATTTATTTTTTAAATTTTTTTATTTTACTAAGTTGTTTTTTAGGTTTTTTTATTTTACTTAGTTATTTTTAAAGTTTTTTTATTTTATTTAATTGTTTTTAAAGTTTTTTTATTTTATTAAGTTGTTTTTTATTAAGGTTAATAGTTATATAAAAATAAAAAAGTTTTATAAAAATATTATATATATATATATTTTTTTAATTTAGTTATTAACTTATTAAATTATTTATTATATAATTTATATATTTAAAGTTAATATAACTAATATATTTATAAATTAAAATATTTAATTTAATAGCTATAAATATATTTAGTAAAGCTTATAAACTAAAATATTTAGTTTAAAAGCTATAAATATGTTTAGTAAAGCTTATAAACTAAAATATTTAGTTTAATAGCTATAAATATGTTTAGTAAAACTTATAAATTAAAATATTTAGTTTAAAAACTATAAGTATATTTAGTAAAGCTTATAAATTAAAACACTTAAGTTAATAACTATAAGCATATTTAGCAAAAACTACTAAATAGTTAAATATAAAATATATATTTATACTTTTTAAAACTTGCAAAATTTTTATATAGCTTATATAAGTAAGCAAGCTAGCAAACTACCTACTTATATAAGCTATATAGCTAAAATTGCTATTGTTTGCTAAAATAAATATTTTTAACACTTTAGCAATAAAATATTTATACTTATATTAAAGCATTAAAGCATTAGTTTATATATATATATTATTATATAAATAAAAAATAATAAATAAATATTAAAAAATAAATATATAAAAAAAAAAAAAGTATATATAAAAAAAAAATAATATATAAAAAAAAAAAAAAAAGTATATAAAAAAAAAAAAAATAAGTAGGTATAAAAGTAAATAAACAAGTATAAAAATAAATATAAAAATAAATAAATAGGTATAAAAGTAAGTATAAAAGTAAATAAATAAATATAAAAATAAGTATAAAAATAAATAAATAAATATAAAAGTAAATATAAAAATAAATAAATAAATATAAAAGTAAATAAATAAATATAAAAATAAATAAGTAAATATAAAAATATAAAAATATAAAAGTAAGTATAAAAATATAAAAGCAAATAAATAAACATATTATTTTTAAATAAAACAAGCTTATTTTAATTTAATAAAGCATAATAAAAAAAAAAATTTATATTAACGTTTTAAATAAAAAAAAAGCATTTTTTAATTAAGTTATAATAATAGCAACAAAAAATTAAAAACTATAAATAACCTTTGTTTTATTTATTTTATAAACTTATTTATTAAAAACAAAAGCAAATATATATTATTTAAATTAAACAATATTTATTATATTATAGCTATAAATTTTAAAATTAAAAAAGTATATTTTATATTTATTTAGCTAAATATTTAATTAGCAAACTAACGTTTTTAAATTAAAAAAAAATTTAATAGTTTTAATTAACTTTTTTTTAGGTTAATATGCTATTTAATTTACAGTTAATATATAACTAGCAAATATTAAATTAAGCAAAAATTATATAAATAAAAGTATTAAGCTTAATAATACAAATTGTAACTTTTGCGTGCAGCTTTTAGTTTATAGCTAGCATTATTAAAAAAAAAAAAAAAAAAGTTTAAATAAGTATAAAATAATAGTTATAAGTAAAAAATAAAAAAAGCAATTGGAAAAATTAAAAAAAGCTTATATAAACAAAATTTGGTAGCTAGGGTGGTCCGTGAAAGGGTGGTCCGTAGAGGGGGTAGTTATCTTAATCGTTATTGCGTAAGGAGACCATGAGCTAGTTACTTAAACTAAGCAGAGACCAGTGCAGCCCCTGGTTGAATCGAATTCTGTAACATAAACCCCCAACATAATATATCGTGCAAGACGCCACTACTGTCACTACAGCCTGCGAGGGCTGGATATTCCGGATTGCAGGAACTGAGGGAAAATAGATGAGGTGCCGTATGAAATACCAATTTCGTAACTGAGACTTGGGACTGAAAACTGTACACTGTAAATGCTACCACTGTTTCACTCCCTTTATAAATAAACTTGAAAGCTTTCACGGCAGCACGAGGGTATTGTATCTAAGAGATATTGCAAAATCCATTCTCAAAGGTTTATCACGCTACAGGTACCTCACTTTCAACTTTTTATCCTACGCGCAAAGAATAAAGCGGGAAATCGAGAGAACAATAGTAATTTTAGCGGGCGTCTCAAAACAACGATTTCTCGTGAGCAACAGGCGTCATTCCTAAGCTTTATACCACTTATCTATCTTCTAGAGTTTCAACATCGGTCCCACATGCTTCGCATTTCTTTCGTTATTCTCGACTTCAAATGCATAAGCGCCGCAAAGAACAGTGGTTTCCCAGCCGGCTTTCCTTATCGCTTCCTCCGCGATATTAACTAGCGACTCATCACTCCCTAGAGGCCGTTAGCCACGATTTCTAGTAGTATGTTTTGTTCTTCAAGATGACGACGTACCGCGAGGGCCTGTAAGCGACGCCACAATGGGTACGTATTCGGTTCGCTTAGTAACCCTTGACTCGAAGGCATTTTGTCCCACTACGCCGTGTGAGCAAGCTACCAATATTTCTTACGAATGAGCCGATCCTACCTGGGATGACGAGTTGCGGTAGTCCAAGCACAGATGCGAAGTCTATGGGATCATACGCCGAGGTGGAAAACTCCGCTCTGGGTATGGGATATTAGCTCACCATCGCATTGGTAGGGAATGTAAACATATTACCCAGGTTGTGGTACTATATCGCGATAGTTTGCGCCGGGTCGCCCAAGAGGGAGGACCATAATGTTATCCTCAAGCCCTTCCTTCACGACGTGGTCACGAACCCAGGTGTAATACACCTCAATTTCCCGAAGGCCTTGGTCACGCTGTTCCTTAGAGATATGGTCACACAGGCCCCTGACAGTTCATAAGCAGGAGGGTTTAGAACGAATTGGTCAATTTAAATCTGAACTTTGGACTTACCACCTCTTAGTCATAAATGGACTGGTATAGGGTGGAAACCCGTACTTTTCTTGAAACTCTTGTCGGAAGGTATCATAGCTATCATAACCGTCGAAATAGTTGGGCCAATAGATCGACTATATCGATATAAGCGTAAGCAAACGCAATTACGTTCCGCATGAAGCCTTACCTTGTCTAAGAACTGCTCTAGAGTCTGGCCACGGAGATCTGCTGGAGCTGAACGTGACCAGTCATCCGAACATTCAGGTACGCTTTGAGGATGTCGACGAAGCTATCGATCATGCGCTGCTGCCCCGGATTCCCCATCGGAAACCAGTCTGTGGGCAAAAGAATGGAACGTGGTGTCTGAAATTTCGGATCGTTAGTAAGTGCTTAAAGGCACCAGAAGCAATAGGTCATCTCGTCTTACTATGACCTTTCCAGGCTGACCTCCTGAGAGAAGAAACCGTTTTAGAATGTCCGGTGACCGTGCGAGTGCCCCAATTGTATCAAATGCACTTTCAAATTAGTAACTATATTCGATGTAGTTTTGGGGGGGAGGACAATACGGAACACCAGGCATAATACCCTCCAATGGCCAAGAGCCCCATGTTGCTCGTAAACCCCATAAGCCATACGATGCAGCAGGCATTCTGATACTTCCGGTAGCTGTAAATAGGTTAGCGACTACGAACACAAGATTTAAAAGTATAGTTGATAGTACTGTCAGTGCCCAATGCCAGGTCAACCCAATCGTAACTCGCGACGCTTGCACCAGCACCGCTGGAGCTACCAGACGGGCCTTGGTGTCCATCTGCGCGAGGATTGAAAGGTGCTAAATAGTCGATGGTCTTCTCGGGAGGGATTTCGGATCCGGCATAGGCACTCATTTTCGTTTTCCCAATAATGACAGCGCCAAGGTCAAGCAACTGCCGTACTAAAACTGCGGTCGACTCTTGCGCATCATAGAGCTTTGTCCATGACCTACTACCAAGTGTGGAATACACGCCGGCTAGGTGGTAATTATCCTTAACGGTTATGCGCAGCCCATTGAGTGGTCGCTCGGGGGTTGGAGGGGAGTATAACCGGGATGGAACGGCGATTGCCCGGTATAGTCCTGAAGAATCGGCAAGCCCTAGAGGTTCAAAACTGCATTGCCTGAGCTCTTAGTCGAGAGATTGAGGTGGGAAGCTTACGCGTAGGGGTGACCTCCCTTAGCGGAGATCACGGGGAGAGTGAATACCTCATTGGTATCTGAGTACAACCTCCAAGCTTGAAAAAGATTAACCCCCTGAATGAAGTAAGGGCCATCAGGCAACGACTCGCGACGCTCATCGAGAAGCACAATGGTGCTGGATAACAAGCTTAAGTACTGAGATATAAGCCTGAAAAAGGTTGGGGTTGTCTCCTTGTCCCAATTAGACACCAGCAAAAGAACGCCGTTTCTAGAGAAATCATGTTGAAACACATCATCCTCTTTATTGTAGCGCTCGAATTCGGATCGTAAGAAGTCGGCGGTAATCTTGCGATAGTCGGCATGAAGAACAACCGCTGGAGTGATCCTTCCGGGATTACCATATGAACATGATAGGGTGAACTTGGTGCGTTTAGTGTGCTTCTAAGGCTCCGTATTCGTTGCGCGACATACCTCAACCTGATCCCCTAAGTAGTAAGATGCGCCCCCAAGTCCAACAATCGTGTGTGTCCTTATGTTCGTCATATTTTTGGTTCGTTTACTGGTAAATATAGAGTTAGAACGACGACACGAACGCAAGAGTCGAAGCAGAGATTTCTGTATGTGACTCCTATTCCCGATTGGTTGCTCTGGGCAGATGGTTATGAGATTGTTCCCTGTTCCTATGCTTTTAAACAAGGCTGTCGTTATAGGGGAAACAAATCATTTTATTCGCTAGCATGCGGTTCTACAGCCACTTTTTGCTTCCAGACCTACTAATAATTTACTATTTCTGTACACTGTCTGTCACCATGCTCTTCCGCCACTTCAACTAATCACAACCCACCCCGTCGCCTCTAAGCCTCGCCTTTTTAGTAGGCAAAGATGATCCAGATCCGACACTACGCCTGATGTCCACCGGTACTGCTGAGCCCGACGCGAAAACCGGAACTGGGGCCTCCTGTTGCCCTTAAGCCACACCCTTTTAGCGCCGGGCGCAGAATCAGGTTCTACCGTACGCTTATCCATGGCGGCGACGAGATGCTGAGCCCCGTTGAGCTTAGCACGAAGCCCGTGACGCTTGCTGACTACTGCACATCTTACGGGAATTAGAGCAGGCCTAGAATCCAGAATGGCATCTGTCGCGTATAGTCCGTTATTACCAGCACGGTAATAACGGCGTCGTTTTTCCGTGACAGCATCTCCCCGAAATGTGCCCATGCAAGGAGACATAATTTCCGCTATGTCTACAGCGTCTCTAGGCTAAAGTATAGCGATGAGGTACCCCCCTCACGTTTCCCGTTTGCTACGAAGCCACCTCCCTAGACAGCTCTAGCATGAAGAATATTAGTTCAAGTTATTGACCTTAAGACTAGATAACATAGTCCATTATTATACAATAACATAGAGCACCAGGAGATCTATTACTAGAGCCAGGCATTGTGTTTGATGTTATATGTGGAGAGAAACCAGGGTACTCTATACTGAGGTCGTAAGGTAGAGTAGGCGGAATCACAAGCCAAACACGCGGTATCCTTTGCACCGGGAATCCCGGGTCGATATATAACGAGTATCAAGTTCATAACCAAGATAACAGGATGTAATTGAAGCTATAATGGTGGTGTTGAGGTTGGGAAGTATGAATAATGAAGTGTGTTAGTGACGTCAAACACCATCACCAGCTCAACCCCTCCACAAGATCATCGCATACAACCGTACTTTCTCATCTCAATCTCATCTGCTATCATTATAATCTCACGTCCCTCCATTTATAATTGGCATTCCTGTTTTAGGTATGAGGTGTTTTTGAAATGCAACCATCCATCCTGAGTTTAGGCTTTCACTCTTTACCTCATCACTGAGTTAAAGTGAGAGCATGCTCAGGAGGGATTTACGTTCACCGTAAGAGCAAGTCACATCTTATTTAGCCAATGCCACGTAGTCTTAGTTAGGAAATATGCCTTTTCGAATTCAAAAGAGAGCTAAACGATATGCCGCGGTAAATCTTTTCATGCCAACAAAGAAGCGCATGAGAGCAATTCCCTCTTTTTGGTTCCCGCTAACGATAACGCGATGATGATGATGCAAAGTGCCTGCCAACAGACTCGATACTGAAATCAACCAACAAAGGGAAGAGAGAAACCCGAAAACTCCCCCGAAAAGTCTGAAAGCGGCGTTCCCTCCGAAGCGAGCAAGTAAGTTGAGCGCTTACTTGCAGGCTTGCCAGGAGACATGGATCTGTTGTGTGAGGGCGACGGTGGCATCGTCGTCTGAGATAGTGCCGTAGGCTGTCGTGTTGGTCGTCGTGAGCGCGATGCGGTTGTTCACGTTGAGGATACCGGTGGCGCCACAGGGCGACCAGATGACGGAGGCCGTGGGGACCAGGTCCTGCTTGGTGTAGACCTAGAGAGAGAGAGTTTTGAGATTAGTTGTGTTCAATCTTTGTTTTCACATAGCAGGATAGCGATGATAGAAACAAGGATTGAATGAGAGAGATAAGGGAACCCACATCGCCGAACTCCCAGAGACCACCACCAGAGATCGAGGTTTGAGTGGTAGTCTGTTTTGCTGTTAGTTTATGTTGTTTCTTGAGCTATTGATTGTGAGTTCACTTACGGTGTCAGCGGGCGACTGGCTGAAGTAGTAGGTCGAGTAGAAGGTTCCAGTGACACCCTTCTCAAGCTGTGCATAGCCGTGGTAGGTAGACTCAACCTAAGTAAGTGTGTTAGAATGCTATCTCACTCATGCTTCTTAATGAACACTTACGACGGCGAATTGGAAGCCACCGGGGTACTTAAGGTTCAAGTGAAGCTGGCAGTTCTTGGTCCTGTCGGCGACAGAGGTGCCGGGGCCAATGTAAGTCTGGAACTTATCGAAACCGAAGGTGACAACCTGATGAAGGTTAGAAGTGGTTGAGCTATTCTCATGTGATTAACTCACCTGGCGATCAGGAGACAACTCAGTAGAGACGGAGCCCTGGGGACAGCCGTTGCCACTGGCGGAAACACTCGTGATCTGGATCGTGCTTGGGTCCGGGGCAGTGCCGCTACCGGGGCTGGGGAGGACCAGAGGGTTAGCAGCGACCAGAGCGGCGCCGAAGAGAGTGATGAAGGAAAGCATGATGATGGTGTTGAGGTACTGTCGCGTCTAAGACCGCGGTTGTGATGAGTGTTTAATTTGCCTGTGGGCTTTGTGAGTAGGGCTGAGTTGCTTGAGTCTGTTGATGAGTGCTGATGAAGAAAAGATCGACGAGGCCGTGAGATGTCTCGTATTTATACCCATCCACGTCGTCGGCTTTCCCGCTCTTGATACTATATCCATATTTTCACCGTCTAAGCGTGCGGCCGCCAACATCCCACTCGAGAGACGTCCGGTAATGTCGACGCCATCGTGAACCATAGGAGCTCATGTCGCTCGTGGCGGTAACTCGCGAGACAAGACCCTCAGCCTCGGACACTTTGCTGACCGTGACCGTTCCAGCCCGTCTCGCGAATTTGCGGTTGAATTAAAACCAAGGCGTCATAGATGAATTCATATTAAAGGGCATCGTCTAGCTCCATGGGTTCCGTGGATATCATGTGGGGTCCTTCTTTTTATAGAAACGTATTACCAACGGAAACGATGACGAGAGCTCAAGATGGGAAAACCAGGTGCAAGTGAGGCGGTAACGAGAGTCGTCTCGACTCGTTTGTTGACCATCAAAGCGCTGCCTTCACCATGTGGGGCGGAGCAACTTGTCACACAAGTATATAGCTCGAATGCTCGTATTAGGTTGTAGTGAGTGAGATCTAGGTCATGACATAGGTATGAAGCGGCAGGGGTTGGTCAGTTAGTCTGATGGATATATGGCATTGCGTTGATGCTATTTTTGAAAATCCCTAAAATGACAATAGATTAAGCTTAATTGACAGGACGGCGCGGGCTCATGCCCAATGACTCAATAGGCATCGCGTCTAGCTGGTATAGCAGCTGGTATAGTCTTGGAGACGCCTAGGACAGGTGCCGCTATGAAATTAAGAGGTGAATTGCGCTCATAACTTAGCAATTTAGAGAGCAGCAGCTAGGCCTCGTAATAACAGAGAAGCTGAGTGATAGGAGCGAATATTCGCGTTAGAATGCCATATGAAGCATGAAGTACAGACGAGCCGTCCACATAAACCCGAGGCCTAGGCCGCTGCAACCTTGCAATGATACGTCGAATTGTTTGTCTCCGATCGAGCCCAGAGGACACAATATCCGCCGGCGCGGTCCAGAGCACTAGGGCGGCCTATCTTATGAATCGACCTGCCTTTAGCCTCTTTAGCCGCGTTGACGAAAGTGTCAGAAACAGGGGCAGGGACACCGCTTAGATCTAGAGCCTTGCATACGTTCCCATCTAGCTCGCATTAGCGATGAGCCCAGATTGAAATCTTTTTTTATCTCCTGGGTGATATGTCACGTTGTTACATCGCAGACATCCTACCAACATTTGGTGGTAGCCTTGAAGTCCTCCGAAATCCGAATGTAACTACTCCAACCACGTGATGGAGACGAAAGAGCTGTAACAAGACGGGATTTCTCATCGGAAGATCCCTTTTCAGGTCGATCCAATTTGTGTGAGGGAGCTCTGGGCTGCAGGGGTCTTTACAACACCAGGTCCGAGGGACACAGGGAGGGAGTACACACATAAGGTGACCAGTGGGGGGGGTTGATCAACCTACCACCACCTAAATCGGGAAGTATAAGTGGGCCCGATCGGCAGCGCTAAAATACTAGTATTAGTTGAGTAATTTAAATTTAAAATTAAAAAAATAAAATAATTAATAATCGATTAATATTCGATTATTATTTAATTATTATTTAATTATTTTTTTTAAAAAAAACTTTATAATTTTTTTAAAAAAAAATAATTAAATAAAAATTAATAAATTAAAAATAAATAAATAAATAAATTTATATATATATATTATAATAAAATAATATAAAATTTAATTTTTTAAAATTAAATATTTAAAAATATAAATAATTAATTATTAATCGATTATTAATTAATTAATATTTAATTAATAATTTATTATTTATATATATTTATTTTTATTATTATTTTTATATTATTTAATTATAATATTAATATTTTATTATTATTTATAATTATTTTATTTATTATTATTATTTTTTAATTATTTTTTAAAAAAATAATTAAATAATAATTAATTAATAATTAATTCTTTATATTTTATAAAAAATTAAAAACATACTAGTACTGGTCGGGTGGGGCTATTCCTGTGGTTTTAATTGGCTGTGTCAAGCCCCGCCAGAATATGGGGGGAGGGGGGTACTGGTCAGGTTATCAGGCCCCTCACAGGGAGGTATCGTTGGCTGGTCGGTGACCCCAGATACGACGGCGGACTACGAACTCATTTCCGTTCCTAGATACCCCGGACCACAAGCTAGCTCATGCATCCCTGACGTATGGCGACGATAACCCCACTGAGGGGTAGAAATGTTGAAGCTCATGTTTAACACGTCCAAGCTTCACGAGTGTCAATGTTAAGGCCGGTGTCGCTTTGCTTTTGGTGATTCAAAGCGATTGTGATGAGATTTCATCATCTCTCTATCACCATCGCCCGATACCCAATGCCAATGCCGACAGCCGCTCACAAAATGCTGCTGGGGGAGCTTGTGCTTCGTGTTGTAAGACGTCGTGAAAACAGCTGCGCATCCTGAGTTTGAAGCTAGCTCTACAAAAATTCGTTGCAGGCACATAGAGAAAAAAGTAAGTTGAACATCATAAAATTGATTCTAAGAAAGGGCCCCAGGAATAAAAATCTAGCTGACTGGATATAACCAACAAAACGCCGGCCAAGATGCGTTTGAATAGATGCAATCAATTCATCGTCACGCTCCGATTTGCTTTAGAATACCTTCCAAGTTAATGCTCTTGGGTCGCTCGATGGGTAGGCCAAGTGCACGATCCCAAATCAATTGAGCAAGAGGACCCAGCCCTCGGCTCACACCGAATGTCGCGGTATAATACAAAGTCTCGTGGAAGCCGTAGTGGTGGAATAGTACACCACTGCTCGAGTCAACATTAGGATAAGGATTCTTCGTCTTTCCATGCTTCTTCAAGACCTCAGGAGCTACTTCGCTGTTGAGCTTGACGAGCTGGAAAACAGGATCCTGGGCGATCTCAGGTCGGGCAGATGCATAGTCCATCAAAGCCTCAAAGCGAGGGTCAGGCTTGCGAAGAACGGCATGGCCATACCCGGGAACGACGCGCCCGCTGTTTAGGGTAGACCAGAGGTAATCATGAACGTCTTTCTCAGAGTAGGTCGCGGGTATATCTTTCTTCATTTGGATGATCCAGCGCAAGACTTCTTGAGCAGCGAGACTACATGGACGGTTAGTATCAACCACTGATATGAGAATATGGAGGCCAGGAGATACGTACCCATGCAGAGGACCAGCTAAGCCCTGAAGACCAGCACTGTAGCTTAGGAAGGGGTCGCTGAGGGCGCTACCAACGAGATGGGTAGTGTGAGCTGAGACGTTGCCACCTTCGTGGTCGCCATGAAGGGCAAGGTATAGCCTCAATAGATCTTGGAAGTTCTCGTTCTCCTTGCCACCCTTTCCGAGCATGGCAGCGAAATTGTAGGACCAATCCTGCTCGATGTCAACATCGGCAGGTAAGGCACCGCCACCACGGTAGGAATTCTGGTAAATCTTAGCAGCGATGGTGGGCAACTTGGCCAACAAGCTGATGCAGTCATCGAAAGTGGGCTCCCAGTAATCGGCCTTGTTCAATCCATTCTCGTAAGCTTTAGCGAACTTGGAGGTATAGTTAAGAGAGCTGACAGCAATGGCAAACTGGGTCATGGGATGTAGGTCTTGGGGGAAGCTGTCGAGCATCTTGTTGACAAAGTCAGGGAGTTGGGCTTGCTCAGCCAGCTCTCGAGAGAATTGGCGGACTTGGGGCACTGAAGGGATTTTTCCGGTTAGGAGCAACCAGAACATGGCTTCGGGTAGCATCTCTGTGCCAGTCTTTCCCTTGGGGAGTTCTTTCTGGCAGTCCTTAATGGTCCGACCATGGAACCGAATGCCCTCGTCCGCATCTAGGACGCTTCCTTCCCACAGCATGGCCTTGAGCCCTCTATAACCTCGGTTAGTGTGTGTGGCCTTCCGGGCGTGTAAGCGTGAGCTGTCGGGTCACCGTACCTCATACCACCGATGGTATTCTCGACTTTTACCTCACCAAGGACGGCAGAGGCATTAGCCTTGACCTTCTTAAAAAGCTCTCGCTTAGCGGGAATAGCCTCCTTCAAAGTCTCCTTTAGGTCGGGCTCTGAGGAGGCGGAGTAGCATCTTCGCGCGATAGTGACGGGAACGGCGCGTTGGTGCTAAGGACGAATAACTGTGTTAACTTTAAGAACGAAATAGTCGCCCTTTTCATATAATATTAATCAATTGTGCGCTAGGGGCGATCTGCTTACTCTTAGGGCACCCAATGCCCTCGTCGGAGCTCGGATGCTCATAGCCATGTTCGATGGAGGATGGATAACAATACAACAAGATAGGGCACGGCAGGGTATCTATTTACAGAAGGGGCCTCCAATTCTAAGGAGTTCAAGGCACGACCGCTGGTTAGGGAGGGCGACTAACGAGACGACGTGAGGGAATGTGATGTGAACTAATGAAAGGAAAGAGAGTAGAGTAGAGTAAAGTAAAGTAGGGAGAGCGAGGTATCATCTTTAGGAAATCGAGCTACAATTGAATCTATCTGTTATCTCGGCCGATTGATTGACTGCCTGCCTCTCTCTCTCTCTCTCTTTCATCAACCAGCCGACCCCATACCGCACCGGGGGAATGGCTGGAGGTACACCACGATAATAGGACTATCTCAGAACATGTCACTCCCCCGCTAATAGTATGCGGGACGGTACAAGCTAAGGGATACATGGGGACAAGATCGCGGGGTGCCCCTCTATCTGCCTTCCTAGGTAGTCCTTCCCCGCATGAGCCGAGGGAAACCGTCGGTGCTAACACCAACACCAGGGCGCCTGAGTGGTCCCCTAGGTACCGTTTCCCGTCCGCCATTGGCCAATCATTATGTCTCCATTCGTCCATTACCTGCATGCTTGTTACCAGTGGTATGATCATTGAAGATCGTGGTATCGATATCCGAATATTTTGGAAGAAAAAGAACGGAAACATATTGATTTAAACTAAGTAGCTGGCACATGATGTATATAACAAAATGGCCTACGAATATTCATTAAGTCTTATTTAGTAGAGATGTTTCGTCTGAAGCTTCTAATTATTTAGGCATTACTAAACAGAGTTACAGCACTTGTGCAGGGCGCTTACAGCACGTTGGCCACCGCTGAATTAATTCCCCAAGACTTGAGGCCGAATGAGGCCGAGCCCACTATAAACAGCGTAGCTACCCACACGAATAATCATACGGCGGCACTCCGACCTTCAACATCGGAACCCCCGATCATTTTGCCGCATGTGACGTTGATTTTTCTTTGCTAGACTACACACTTGCTCTCTTAAAAGCCTTTGGATTCATGGTTACCCGGCTATCTCGTCGGGCGTGCGGCAAGGGGATTCTGTGAGCTCTGGATACTGCGTTTATCACTCCTACCAACCTCGACCTATTCATTGGGGTAACCACTCACCATGCTACGCCGAGCTATAACCCGAGCCCCTCGACGGGTCATAACAGCACCGCCTCGATTACCTATCTGCGCAGTCTCAGCTCGATACATCTCTTCTACCGCGACGAAAATGTCCCTATCTCCCGTCCAACCTCCTCTGTCTACAGCTTTAGCCTCGGATTCGTTCCAATTACTACCCGAAGCGGAGAAAGCAGGCGTTGCGGAGGATGCTCTCTACGAAAGCCAGATCAAAGACGTGGAGGCTTGGTGGTCTACGCCCAGGTTCGCTGGTATCAAGCGACCATATACTGCCGCCGATGTCGTGTCGAAGCGAGGCTCTCAGATGCAAAGCTACCCCAGCTCCGTCATGGCGCGGAAGCTGTTCAACCTGATTAAAGAAAGAGAGGCGGCCGGAGAACCTATACACACCAGTACGTCATAGGCACAGGCACAGACAGCCGCGAGCGCGCATAAAGAAGTTAAGGAAACATTTAAGAACTCTACTGATATGTATGTCTGGTTTACAGTGGGTGCTATCGATCCCGTCCAAATGACACAGCAAGCGCCGCACCAAGAAGTCCTCTACCTCTCAGGCTGGGCCTGCTCTAGCGTCCTAACGACTACAAACGAGGTATCTCCCGATTTTGGCGACTATCCTTATAACACGGTGCCCAACCAGGTACAACGCATGGCCAAGGCGCAATCTATGCACGACCGCAAACAATGGGACCTACGCCGCAAGATGACCCCTGAAGAGCGAAAAAAGACCCCTTACATCGACTACCTACGTCCCATCGTAGCTGATGGCGATACCGGCCACGGCGGCCTCAGCGCCGTACTAAAGCTCGCAAAGCTATTCGCCGAAAATGGCGCCGCAGCTGTGCACTTCGAGGACCAACTTCACGGCGGCAAAAAGTGTGGTCATCTCGCGGGCAAGGTCCTCGTGCCCGTAGGCGAGCACATCAACCGCCTCGTCGCAGCGCGCTTCCAGTGGGACGTGATGGGCACGGAAAACCTGGTCCTCGCGCGAACGGATTCGGAGAGCGGCAAGCTCATCTCCAGCGCCATCGACGCGCGCGATCACGAGTTCATCCTCGGCGTCGCGGAGGAGGGCGTCCCGTCCCTCGCCGAGACGCTCCAGGAGATGGAGGCGAACGGCGTCTCGGGTGCCGAGATCGACGCCTTCGAGGCGAAATGGGTCAAGACCCACAAGCTGGTCACGTTCGACGAGGCCGCCGTCGAGCAGATGCGCGCACAGGGCGTCGAGGAGAGCGCCATTGAAGGTTACCTCGCGGCTGTCTCGGCGCGCCCCGACATCGGCATCACGCAGCGCCGCAGCTTTGCCAACAGCATGGTCGACAAGCGCATCGTCTGGAACTGGGATGTCCCGCGCACGCGCGAGGGATATTACCACTACCGCGCCGGCATGCAGGCAGCAACGAAGCGAGCCCTCGCGTTCGCGCCCTATGCGGACTTATTATGGGTCGAGACCGGTGACCCGAACGTCGAAGTGGCGCGAACCCTCGGCCGCGCCGTGCGCGCCCAGTTCCCGGGAAAGGGTCTCGTGTACAACCTCTCGCCGTCATTCAACTGGATGGCGCACGGGTTCACGGACGAGACGCTCAAGTCGTTCATCTGGGACATCGCGCGCGAGGGCTTCGTGCTGCAGCTCATCTCGCTCGCGGGCCTGCACAGCACCGCCACCATCACCAACGAGCTCGCCCGCGAGTACAAGAGGGACGGCATGCTCGCCTACGTCAACCTCGTGCAGCGCCGCGAGAAGGAGCTCGGGTGCGACGTTCTCACGCACCAGAAGTGGAGCGGCGCTAGCTACATCGACGGCATCCTCGGGGCCATACAGAGCGGCAGCAGCGGCAGCAAGAGCATGGGCGAGGGGAACACTGAGGGCCAGTTTGACTGAGTTCAGAGTGAGTATTCGATCAAGGTGGCCCCGTTTTGGCGGTTCGGGTTTTGCGTGGAGTGCCGGCGTTTGGATTGGAGCATGGGATGGGATCGCATTCACCTATCTATCCATCAATCTCTTGAGCGTTGACCATAAAATGTATATAGCACATGCATATTGAAGAATTTTACATTGGCATCGATGATGATGATATTCGCATTATCTCCTGATCGCAACTTGGCCTGTCTAAATATATCTGACAGGTTGGGCATCACTGCGTTGCGTAGTATCCAGTGCTCTCCATCTCCAAATTATCCACGCACTTACTCAGGTCATCCTGCCGTTTACTACCAACCCACACGTGTCGATCTGACTCAGTGCTTGGCTACCTAAGCGAGAACCATTCTTTCCCAACTGACGCAACGACGCAAAAAACTTCCTGAACTCCTAGACCTAGACCCTGATGCAATAACGACGGAAAGGGGAGTAAGTAGCGAAGCGAGGGAGCTGAACGCAACCGAACTGAACGGTGAGGGGAGATGAGAATTGGTCTAGAGCTCGGTCTTGAGCGCGTTGTTGGTGGGCGCGGCGAGGGGCTGGCCTTCGGGTGTGACGTAGGCCTTGGTCATGCCGCCGTCGACGACCATGTCGTGCCCATTGACGAAGCTAGCCTCGTCGCTCGCGAGGAACAATACAGCCTGCGCCTGCTCGATGGCCTCGCCGAAACGGCCCGTGGGGAAGTGCACCTCGCGCCGCATGCGCTTCGGCACATCGTCGCCGAGCCAGTCTTGCAAGAGAGGCGTGTTCAGGGGCGCGGGGCACAGACTGTTGAAGCGGAAGCCCTCGCGGGCGTGGACGATGGCGAGCTCGCGGGTCAGGGCCAGCACGGCGCCTTTCGACGCCGTGTACGCGAGCTGGGGGGTGGCGGAGCCGACGAGGGCGACGACCGAGGCCGTGTTGATGATGCTGCCCTTTGTCTTCTTGTGCCGGCGGAGCGCTTGCACCGCGTGCTTGCAGCCGTACCACACGCCCTTCACGTTGATCGACATGGTCAGGTCCCAGATCTCCTCGGGCGTGCTGACGGCGTCGTCGTCGCGCGCGTGCATTATGCCTGCGTTGTTGAAGATCACGTCGAGTCCTCCCCAGGCGTCGAGTGATTCCACCATTGCTTGGACTTGCGCCTCCTTGGATACATCGCAGACCTAGGACATGCAGAGTTAATATGAATGTTGCTTGGTTATTACGGGGGAAGAGGGTAGTACAATTGTCTCGACTTTGGAGGCGTTGGGCACGAGCTGGAGTAGTTTGGCTTTTGCCTTCTCGAGGGCCGGGGCCGAGATATCGGCCATCAACACATTTGCGCCCTCCTTCGCGAAGAGAATGCTCGTCTCAAGACCGATACCACTATCATATTCATGTTAGCAGGTTATTTTACAATTGGTTAGATGTTCCAACGGTGGCAGTATACGGGAAAGCGGGAGACCTACCCGGCACCTCCAGTGATAATGGCATTCTTGCCAGCAAGACGACCAGTAGCCATTGTCGATTATTGAGAGCTCGTTTATACGCTCCGTTTAAATATGTGATAGTAATGCAATTCCTAGGACTATACCCAGACAGAAAGAAGTTAATTCGGTTTGACAAGAAGAGAAAGGCGGGGAGGATAGCGATGTAAGTGTATGTATGCTGTATGAGAGAACGACTGAGGGGATGTCTCACAACAACTCAGAGACAGACGCAAGGGATGCAAAACCGATAATGATCGTCACGAGATAAACGCACTTAGTATGTGATGTATGTAATGCACCGAGGTTAATACCTATCTAGACCTTGAATTAGGAGTAATAAAGTGTCACCTAAGATAAGGGACCCAACTATAATATGTAAATACGCGCGCGTATGTACTGTACAGTATACTATTTAGATACTGATTGTATAATAGGAGGGGCAGAAACACGGCATCACTTCCGACAACGGCGAACGCGGGGCAGCATCGTGGAGTTGGACTTAGATAGCAGCAGATAAGGATTGACCTAGCACTAGTCTAGAGTTTGTTAGTTAGGTTAGTCGATTGGCGGCTAATGGCATCAATGAATAAGTAGTCGGGCCAACGGCGATTAATCGACGCGACATGTTAGATCATCAATCAACTTACTATAGAACGTCGTCGAGTTAACAAATCACCTACTTTTGAGGATCACGGGAGACGGTTAATTATCTGCGCCGCATACTTTGAGGGAGGGAGTTATATATGAATTGGGGACCTACTTTTTGGCCAAACCTGAGTATTTCAAAACTTCAAGCCATCTTCGTTTTACATTGGATCTGGTTAGTTGGCTAGCTAGCTTGGTTTGTTGGTTTAACAATGATCATTTCAATCTAGGAGCTTCCGTCGATACCTCTGTGTAGGTGAGTACCTGGTTAATGCATAAGGGGTCTGTTTCCATGCAATCTAGATAGGAATGCCTGTAATGAGTATTTATCCCCGGCTTTAACATGAAATACATACCCCTTAGTTAGTAAGGACAGGACTCATCACATCCTGAACCTCGAAATCCCCAACTGGTCTTTTTGGTGACTATATGGACGGACAAGCAACATCATCTTTGGAAGCACTCGCGAGAAACAGTGGAAATTTTAGCTACCGGAGATGTCTACCTCGATACTACCCTACCGCGTTCCCTTCACTTCGGGTATATTCAACAGAGCGAGCCATGCCGCCGTTCCGCGATCTCTCAGTCAAATGTTACGTATTCCCTTTATTTTCGGCCACCTGTTAGAACTAGGGGAGCCCTACAGGAATGGCGCGTTAATCAATGGCCGGCCCTGTTGCACCCAAATCCCCTAAAGGTACGATCTAGTCACGACTGGGTATAACGTATCGCCGTTGAGCGGACGACGCGTAGCATCGTCTATGCCTTCTATGCCTCGCCGTACCGAATATGCTGACTGCTACCACGACTTTGCTGTGCTCTTCTCGGAGCAGCCGGAGGTAACGCGTGAGAGTACCAATAGAGTCTACCGTCAGCTGAGCCCCAAGGTCGGTTTCATTGGGGGTGAGATGCGACGTCAGAGGCACGATAGAATGCTGCCCTAGGAAACTGCAGAGCATCTAGCCATTCTGTTGGCTTCGCCATATTGATGCCGTGCATCTCTTCGCTTACGGATATCTATAACAGTCTGTTTACTCGACACTTCTTGCTTCCAAGACAAGAGAAATAGCGGTCAGCAACGGACTGTTCCCCATTTCATATGCACCGGTACCCTGCTTCACGCTCAGAAGGAGTCATAGGATGGGGCCGTGACCGTGGCCGTGGATCCGTTGCGTCGCAATGGTTCGGCGTTCCTGTCGAATCGCCGACCCCAAAATAGCCTCGGTGTGAGGCCTCGAGAAGAAACAGACCTGGCCGGTCCAATGAGATAGACACTCGACGTCAAGCGGCAGGAAAGCCGTGTACCAGAGCGAAGACTTCGCAATTCGACTACCGCACAAATGGTCGTTTTTGATTGGGTTACGGGTCACCGATATGACGACTAAGTAAACTGGCGGGCTTCTGATCTTACTCAGGCGTGCAGGCGTGCAGGCTGCAGCAGTCAGTCAGTTCATCAGTCAGTCATAAGGCGGAACTGAATTCTCGGTACGGCGTGCGAGGAAGCACGGCAGGTTGTTGAACGGGAAAATTGATGGGCATCGCGTATCCACGTCTTGGTAGGTAACCTATTACTACCTCTGTGCGCTCGGTGCTGCATGGTCCTCACCAGATGCATACATGCTACCTTATACAACACGCATTGGTAACCTGACAATGCCTCGCAGGTAGGACACGTACAACGTAATCTTGGGCAACCAGACGAACCACTTACCTGTAACCAGCATGTACGCGTTGTACCTCCTAACCTACTAAACCTTACCTAGGAGGTACCCTGTCAGAGAGCTGGGCTAGCTACTTGCTTCGGTATGTGGTCTCCGGTACTAGGGCTCTGGGGCTTCACACCGGACCCGCTACACAAACGCTATACTACCCCCTCACCCCTCTCAGCACGTGGGGCTTGCATAATGACGCATGCAACTCATAACCCGCCCTGACATCGTCAAAGCAGCGGTCGGGGGGGTTATAGTAGGTACTACCGAGACCACTATCTATCTACATACCACATAGTATCTACACACGAGAGAGATTAGACTCGGTTGGCAGTCTCCCAAGTACCACCTGGAGAGCAGGGCAGACAAAAGCTAAGCCTTAGCGGCACTAGCGAGCGTCGTGAGACCATGAACCTTATCTTCGACTAGGTAGTGTGGTAGGTAAGCTACTTACTTAATTCCCTGCTGCTGCTGCTGCTGCTGCTACTGTTGCTGCACATGCAAGTTCAATTCCTGCTTTGTCACTATCGTCATCGTTTCTTTTCAAGTCGGAAGGTTAAATCAAGCGGCCTATTTTCGTTCACCGACATCTCAGTACTGTTCCTTGCGCAGGTATCTATCTATCCAGGGCATCCCTAGATTTTATTTTTAGCTGCTCATATCCTCTCCCTATCTATCTAAGTATCTATCACGACTATCGAAGTGTAAATAGGCCGACTCGAGCCCTGCTTTGCCGCGTCTGTCACACCCTACCTACACATTACTACCTACCTATTGCACACAACCGAACCTCAAAGCGATAGTCATTCATTGTCGCATTGAATTGAAACCGACTCGGGCACTTTTATTTGCTACCCCTCAGCTACAGTTCCAAGACTCTCTCAAGATGGCTGCCCCCTCCGGCCCCATAACGGTCGAGGCACTACCAGAGCTGCTTCAAAATGATAACAAGGTTAAGTTAGCCGGCCTTGATGTCGACGGAATGTTGCGTGGAAAGGTCGTCTCCAAGAAAAAGTTCTTGTCTATCGCCAAAGAGGGCTTCGGCTTTTGCAGCGTTATCTTTGGCTGGGATATGCACGATTTGCTCTATATGAAGGAGCTCAAGATTAGCAACAAGCAGAATGGATATCGCGACATCATTGCCGTGCCTGATCTGGCCAGCTTCCGTCGCATACCATGGGAGGATGATATCCCGTTTTTCCTAGTCAGCTTCTTCGATCCGGACTCCATGGCTCCTGTTTGCGCCGACCCGCGCGGACTGATCAAGTCGACTGTTGATAAGCTCAAGGAGAAGGGCTACAACGCCATGGCAGGAAGTACGCGCATTCTATCACCCTCTTCCTTCGGTCAGGCGAACATGGTACTAACGTTTATATCGCTACATAGTCGAATTCGAGTTCTTCCAGTTCAAAGCGCCCTCGGAATCGAGCTCCTCGGCCGCCACCTTTATGCGCAACAATGTCCCACATGATATTCCTCCTCTCACCGAGGGCATGTTCGGTTACAGTATCACGCGCCCTACCATGAATAAGGAGTACTACTACGATGTTTTCAACACATGCGCCAAATTCAAGTGCGACATAGAAGGCTGGCATACGGAAAGCGGTCCTGGCGTATACGAGGCAGCTTTGGAGTTTGGGCAGATATCTGAGTTGGCAGACAGAGCATCTCTATTCAAGTACGCCGTCAAGTCCGTGGCAAACAAGTACGGAATTACACCCACCTTTATGGCGAAGCCCAAACATGGCCTACCTGGTTGCAGTGGGCACACTCACGTCTCTGTCGTGGATAAGGATGGGAAGAACCTCCTCTTCCGGGAGACCAAGGACGAAAATGCGAAGTACCCAGATATTGCGCACCTCAGCGATTTGGGGCGACACTTCCTCGCTGGCCTTCTGGAGGGTCTCCCAGATATCATGCCCCTTTTGGCCCCCAATGTGAACAGCTACAAGCGCTTAGTCGAGAATTTCTGGGCCCCGGTCACCGTCTCATGGGGCCTTGAGCATCGCGCTGCGTCGATACGGCTGATCGCACCGCCCACGTCGAAACCCGGGGCGACACGGTTTGAGGTCCGAGTGCCTGGTGCTGATGTAAACCCCCATTTCGTCATGGCCGCCATTCTAGCACTCGGATGGCGCGGCGTCGAGAAGAAGCTCGAGATCCCTGTTCCACCTCTTGGCAAGGGCCAGGATGTCGGAAGCGCCGATGACAAGGGCGCGCGTCTAGCGAAGAGCTTGAAGGAAGCCACCGACAGATTCATGAGCAAAGACAGTATAGCGCGCGAGGTCTTCGGAGACGACTTCGTCGAGCACTTCGGCGGCTCAAGGAACCATGAGATACGCCTCTGGGACGAGTCCGTTACGGACTGGGAGTTGAAGCGATATCTTGAGACGGTATAGACAATATCAATAGATGGGAAGGGGTGGGGATAGAGATAGGTCGGTGTTTCGTCGCTTGTTGGAATCGCGTGTGACGTGCGCTTAATAGGATATACTAAATACCCTGCGACAGTATCATATTCAACTAGTTCTAGACAGTGTTTTATTCAATATTTCTATTCAAGTATTCCGCTTGCACTAATGGTGGCGTCGCATCAACGCGTCTCGCGAAGGGTATCTAATATCGAGATCTTGGTGGTGATCTATCACTTATTGTAAGACAATTCGGTGTCGAGTATTCCGTCTCGATGTACCATAGACCATAAACAGTGACGCCAAATCAAACAACTCAGCGTAGCGTAGCTAAGATCCTCTGAGTCCCGTGCCCTTTTGTTTTCGCCTTATAAAAGCTATGCATTACTCTCACAATGAATACCGGAATCCCAGGTTCTCGAGCTCGGTCTGGTCGTGCATGCCAGCTTCCACAGCGGCCTTCTCGTCCGGGGGACCGGCGGCGTCTCGAGCCCCGTTCACCCGCCACATGTATATGTACAGCACTATGATGCTAACGAGCTTCACCGTATAGCCGACGAGCATAGCTACATAAGCACTGCGGTAATGGGCTAGATAGCCAGAGAGGTTAGGGTTTTATCTTGCAAAGAAACCAAGAGAGAAGAAGAGAAGGAGAGGACGGAGGACTCACGGGCTTCACGCTCGAGGAAAGTCTGGGGGCCGATGATGCTGGTGTGATTTGTTAGTAAGTTACGCGATAAGAAAGGGTAGGGGAGAGCAGGGCGGAAAGCAGGTAGGATACGTACTTTCCAACACAGTACCCGGTGAACAGGATCACGGCGGTCAGCTGCTTCTTGGTAGAACCGGCGATATTAGACGATACCATGGTTAACGACATGCTGAACCCGAGGCCTTGGAAGAAGCAGAGCCATAGGGCTACTAGACGACCCCACTGTTTATTTGAATCATGTTAGTTCAGTTTCATCCTCAAAACAGAAGCTATTGAGGATATGAGAAGGAGAGACTCGTAGCAAAAGGCGTACCTTATTCTCATCAGGTAGTCTGACAAGCAGGGCAGAGCCGATGATGCAGATCGTGTTGGCGACGATCATCGTCGGGCAACGCGAACCGCGAGGCCATTTCGTGCACAGCCAGCCGCCGAGGATGAGTGAGAAGAACTGTACGGCACCGCCGGGGATTTGCAGGTACTGTGTACCCAGTGTGTCGAAGCCGAAGCTCGCGATGATCTGGCTCGTAAAGCTCGTTATGGCCGAGTTAGGGACTTGAGCGCCTATGGCCATTATGAAGAGGATCCAGGTTTCTACGCGGCAGGGGATCTTATGTTAGCTTCGGCTTAGGTAATGTTCGTCGTTCTTTGGTCAACGGCGATATGTTTGGAATCCGGTATATAGGAGAGGTGTATTGTTACGCCTCATCGGTACTCACTAGGGTCTTTAGCACATTGGATGGCTTGATGTTTCTTGAAGTGGTGGTTCTTCACTCCTGCTCGGTTGCTTGCCACCTATATTAAAATATATCAGTACCTAATGTCCAATTCTCCACGACAATGTAACACAGATAGTTCAACCAATAGGCCTAATAGTAGTGGACTTCGTAAAAGTAACTTACACGCTCTGTAGCAATCGTCCGTTCCCTCGGAGTCAGGAATCGTGCCGTGGCGGGAACATCTGGCAGGACAAAGAGACTAACGATGCCTGCGACCACGCTGATGCCGCCGAAGATGAAGAACACATACGTCCACTTCGGAAGACCCGTTGTGATGTGGCCCACGGCATAACCAATAAGACCGCCAAACACTATAAGATTTCACGTCAGAAAGTCCCACTCGTGGTAAAGGCCAAACTTAATGAAAGATTCAAGAACCCGTACTTGTAGCTAAGCCATTTGTGCAGTAATAGGCCTCGAGACGTAACGGTTGTTCATCGACCTTGTACCAGATGGACATAATCAGAACGAACGCAGGATTAACCTTCTCGAATTAGTTTAATCTTCCCTTCTGGATTCGATGATTGATTCATACTGTGGCTTCCGTCAATCCTAAGAAGAAACGGTTCGTCGCAATACCAGCAAATGACTTGCATGCCGGCGTCTAAGTTGGTTGATATTAGTTTAGGTTCTTAGAATTAGATCACTAGCTACCATGTCACTCTCGGAGATTTCGAACGAGAAACTCAGGTAACCAGCACACAGGTCCGTATACGAAGTCAGAAGATTGAATGTTACTCACTGTCAAGACTATAGTTCCCCAGATGATGACAGTGATGGACACAACACGACCGACAGGGAGTCTTTGGATTAGGTAACCAGAGGGGAATTGGCTGGCTAAGTAACCAAAGTAGAATATCGAACCTAACTGAGGTCAGCTTGCTGATAAGCTATACGTCGAGAAATAAGCGTATACCCAGCCAGGAAAAGTCCTGTCCGTGGAGATTCGTCCCTTGCTTCAATCCATAGGCATTGGCAAAATTGATGGCGTTCTTATCGAGGTACTGCAGGAAGTAAAGGACGAAGAGTATCGGTACGATGTGAAGGTCAATCTTGCGCACTACTTTCTTAATCTCTGCCTCTGTCGCATCGACCTCTTCCCTGACCTTGAAAAACTCATAGTTCTCATCCAAGTCGCGTGAAGCCTCAGTGATCTGGTCAGATGAACGAGAATCAATTTGCTTGCCCGTCTCGGCCGCATCTAGAGAATCGTGCGGTACCATCTTGTCAATTCACAATTCTACAGTACCTAGAATGCGACAGGATGGAAGGAAGACGACAGATTCAATTCCCGAGGAGGTATTCGAGCTATATACGGATGACGTGACCTACAGCTATGGAGCTTAAGGAAATGCGGCTACAAGGGGGGATCGAAGACAACGTTCCACGAAACCCCAATAACTACTGCACATGGCGCATCAACGGTCTGCAGATTCCCAGCATCGGTTCCAGTTCTCCCATCCACCGCACAGGCATTCTGGGCCATAGTCGCAAGCACATCATCGCCCCCGTCGGATGGGGACAACGGAGATGCAGACGCGGACCGGGCTCCTGGGCTTGCTCTATTGTCGTATTGGCAATGATGCGACTGCATTGGGCCATGAAAACCGAGTGAACAAGGGACGCGGCACGGAGCTAGAGTTGCTAGACATGCGCGCGGTGAGGAGACAGCCAACGAGAAGGGTTATAAGGCGATGGCATCATCGACTCCGAGATTGAGGTGATTAGGCCCGCACGTGGGCGCAATTTCTAAGCGGCACGTAACGCTCAACGATTAAATTAGAGTCTCGATGTCTCAATGTGAAGTTTACAAGTAGTCGGAATAAGGTGTTTGAATTGTTTGTGTAAATGTTTCTCAATGTTGACATCCATACTGGTTGTGTAAGTGTGTGTTAGTTATCAACAAGTCATGTTAGCACCACGGACGGCCAGTTATTTTACTGTGGAATGTTGAGCTACCCGCCCAGAGACGCTATTAGTTCAGGTAACCAAGGGAGGTATGGGGAGTTTATAGGAGATAAGCTTACGTACCTACATATCAGTGATGAGGAGAAATGTGGGGAGAATACTGCACTTAGGTAACCTCATCTGGTATTGCCTAGATCTTTATCGAGCTCGCTATGCATATTAGCGTTACTCATGACGGACTTTATATAAATCCGACAAGACATCACTAGGCATCACTGGTTATCTCTGGTGATGGAGTTTCCGATACTCTTGCGTAGTTTGACGATTTATGCCTATGAAAGTTGTGCTGTCCCACCACTAAAATGGGGTTGCCGTGCCTAAAGAAGACCTGGAGCTTGTAATATCGCTATCATGTTTCTCGTTGTGCTCTATAGGAAATGCAAGCTTGTTTGTAATCTGACTTGTCTCTGAAGGGCGTATAATGCGATGTAGTTTGCAAGAGAGTAGGTATATGGTCGGCTTTAAATAGGTAATAGTCTTTCATAATCCACTTGATCGCAGAAACTTGCTCGATATCTGCGGTCATCAAGTCGGTAGTTGCACAAGGCAATTAACCCTGCCAAGTTCATTGGTCGTCTTGCCAACGATTTTCGCCACTCACCTTGAAGAAAAAGCAAATGGAAAAAAAGAGCTGCAGTTCAAGTTAGAGTAAGAGTATGAGTAATTTAAAAAAGCCAAACTGCGGCCGCACGCTTATCCAGGGTGGTTATACAGTTAGTTGTCATTGATGTACATGCCTACGCGTAGTCGTGCACCCACGGAGTATCCGATATCTAAATATAAAGTTTCCTGAAGTCAGTAGGTACGTTGGTAGCAGCATATAGGTAACAAACTTGCGAAGCTGGATTACCTAAGGTAACAAATAACCGACATCCAGGCTAGGTAGATAGGTAGTTCTGCCTTATTTTAGTCATGTTTCAAAACTCAACCTTTCCTAGGTAGGTAGGAGTCTAGAAGGCTTCTAGCGTGGTATTACAATTACCTAATTCAGGATATGATATCAGCAACACATGGTTATACTCCCCCAGTTCAACACGTTCTTGGCTCAGCCTCAACATTTGATTCGATCTTTCTATCTAATCAATCGTATTCCTTTGCACATGGCTCCCGTGATTACGTACACTAAAAAGCGACTGGGAAGTTTCTCCCACCAATTGTCATCCTTGTTCAGCTCCTCTCGTGATGCGTGATGCGGAGGTGGGAACTTCTAGCTTCCCTTTTCCTCCACAGGACGATGCTAAACAATACTACCCTACACCTCAGTCCGGTGTAGTCTCGGAGTCTCTTCATCTCTCCATCATCACCGAATCCTTCCCGCCGGAAACGTGGAATCCCGCCCTGCCACAGAATGCCGGAAGCAATGCAGAAACCTGGCTTGTGGCGCCGGCTACGGGGAGACCGTCGACGAAGCTTGACATTGCTGGCGCGAGCGATCGCGGACATCGCGACTTCTTTAGACCACGATCGCTTACTTGGTTGGATGTTCGCGACGAAGAAACTAACTAGACTAACTCGAATTCGAATTACATATCATAGGTGCCAGGAGAGTTGATGTTGTTGACTCATCAACGCCGTAACGTTCTAATTGCTGACAAATATTTCTTGTTTCCTAATTCCCAGTTAACGAAAGCCTAGGCAGGTAGATGATCGAGTCACATCTGCTAGTTACCTGTTTACTTCCAGTATGGAATATCTACGCAGGTTGCTGAGCGCTGGTGACATATCAGAGAAAAACCCCCTCCTAGCAACTAGTAATTCCACGTGATAGGTGGTTTGTAGGTGACGATGTGACCATGACATGCATAGTTGTTGCAGATCTTCGGATGCTTGGGACGCCTATCATTGGCTCAGACCATGAACCTAAAGCCGTCGAATTCGTCCCGAGTTGTTTCCTAACACCCTTCTAGAACTTCTAGAACGCCCATCAGTAGACCCATCACAACGGAACCCTTGAAGAATCGACGGTCGGTTAGGCGGCACGGGAGGGAGCGGGCTATGCAATCCAAACCAGCCATCGCCGAGCTACGTCACCAGGCATGCCTAGGTACCTAATGCAGGGTGTTGTATTCCCGTTTCAAACCCACTATAATACCTTTTGACAGCTGCGGATCAAAACCCGGACCTTAGCGTGGTTCGCCTCCCCTGTCTTCTGCCCTGGACCCCCAGCCTTACAGCCTATGGGTGCGCTGATAGCCTCTACAGCACAGCGCTGTTTGGTACCGCCGTGATGGTATACCCCCGGACCCTGAGACCATTTTAGGCTAGTGGCCTCATCGCCTCCTCCTCCTCCTTATCACCATCACCCATCACCACCACCACATTGCCGTACCACCAAGCCGAAACACCATGCTCTCTTACTCTGACATCCAATATCCAACGTACGGTTCGCCCAATCCGGTATATCCAAATAGTAACAACAATTGCGTAGTCGTGCCAGATACAAGTATCTATCTGGCCATGATTGTACTACTCGCTTAGCCGGTTTCTACAAATGCTGATAAACACAGTTCGACTGTTCTCGTATTGGACTCCTTGACCGAGTGTGGGAATAACGGTATTGACCCTGCCTATGGCTATTCTTATTCCTCAGTTTGCGTCAGTCTGCGGCTTCGCGGTATCAACCCGCTCCCTTTGGTTTCGCTTCTATTCTCGCTCGACTCGCGGTCGCCCGTTCGCTTTGAGCCGGAGAACGGTCCTGGTTGTGCTTAGCCCTTGACCAAGATCCCAAATTTGTATTTCGTGACGGGGCTCGATATCGTCAGCAACCAGCCATTAGGTTTAGTACATCTCAAACGAAGCTTCGTAGCCATGTTCAGTCCTGAGTCCTGCAATGGGTCAAATTAGTCTCAAAAATGCATTTCTTACAGCTACGTACTGTATCTCTCACGCAAGTGCGTTGTCACGATCCTTCTCCAGTTGAAGGGCCCTTATATATATATATATATATATACCTCTTGATGTGAGTCAACTCTTCTGTGAAACTCCCATTTCAAGGCAAACTCGTCTCTCCACTACGTGTATAATCAAGATTTCCTCCTTGGTCGTAGCATTGCCACTACTAGGCAGGCCTCGATCGTCAAAGAACGATATTCGTCAAACACCAGAGCGGCCATAGGGAAGTTTGTTCCACCACACCTTACGTCAAGAAGCCTCAAATCATCGAATAAGCGGCTATTCCCGTCCGAATATTCATGAGGATTCTTTCTTTCCGTACTGCTATTCCATCTGACCAAGTGGCGCCTTTGCATATCGGGGGCCTCCGGCATCGTCGTTCAGAAACTGAAGATATAAGAGTGAGTCCGCGCTCGCGAGATTCATCGTGACAATATCGGCCACGCATTTTCTTGCTTCAAAAACCGAGCATCAGCAAATACAACTTCAGGAAGCTGGCATCAGCGAATACAGGCTCTCGAAGTACGTGATCGTCCGTTTTTCCCGGGTGCCTAGCGATTAACTCCTTCTAAAGCCCGAAACTTTTGCAGGAATACCTGATTTCCCGTCCCGGATACCACCCAACACGGAGTCACCGAGAGCAACTCGCCAATAATCGTCAACCATGGGTTCAAGCAGCCGAAGCTCCCGTGGAAGTAGAGGACAAGTAAGAGATGCCATTGTCGTTCCCATCACTGCCGCTGCCTATGTTGGGTAGTACCATGGCTCACGTGGGAGTCAGCCAAATGCTAATATGTGTCGTCGTCTCTAGAGCTCGACGAAGCAGATGATTGAGTCACTGCGGAATCACACCGTGAACACGTTGACCGAACTCTGTCGGATTGAACGAGCAGCGGTGTCCTGCGAGACCGAGGAGGAGATGCAGGCTTTCCAAGAACCCCTAGCCGCGGCTTGGGATAACTATGTAATCAGCAACCAATTGCTACTTGAACTCAGGGGCCTCACGCGAAATTACCCGGTCTCGAGCTCGCTGGTTGAAGAAGCGAGACTCCTCGTCGCCGAGGACCCGAGCTCGGCCCGTAGCTGGAACATGGCGTGGTTATGTCTGGTTAAGATCCGCGATGCGTATGTCAACCTCCCCTGCGTTCACTTTTCCTTCCTCGGGCTGCCGCCTTCATGATATGATCGCTGACTTATGTTACAACAGAGGCTTGATCCTCACTTGCGCGCAAGCCGAGTCGCAGAAGCCGGAGATGTGGGGTGGCCGACATCCCTCGCCGGAGGAGGCAGAGCAGCTCACTAGGTGCTTCGTGTACGAGTGGACTCAAGCCATTGACAAGATGCTCCGACACTGGCGTGCGGCTCCTATCTGGTACTAAGGATGTTCAAACTTTACTCCCTCTCTCGGCCTTGTTGAATAAGGTCAAAGAGGACGAGAAATGCGAGCAAGACATAATGATTGTATGATATTAGAAGGCTGTCTTTTCACAAAGCAGAGGAAATTATAGACGGGAGGAAACTCATATATCCAAATAGATTGTAGAATTAGATTATAGATTATAGACCATGTTTTTTATTTACTTCTGCGGTTGAAAGAAAGGCCGCTCAAAAAACTAGGCAAGCCTCCGTTGTGTGCCGGCGATAACAAAGGAGCTGTGGCGGCGTGCTCAGGATTATTAACAAGTCCGAACACCGAGATTATGTTGGAAGCATAGGTTAGGCGTTTATTCATGTTTATGACCATTGACTATATTGGGAATAATCGCATCTAGTAGGCAGCACCACAGCGACAAGGTTGCTTAGCTGCTGTTTTCATTCTACCTTTATCATAGTTAGGTAGCTCAACCGCCATAACCAACCTAGACGCGTTCAATCAGAAGATATTAAAAGGTTTGTTTGCTTTCTCTTACTGCCGAGCTGCACTAAATAAAACATACAAGCCGAAATATTGTATTTCCATCTCAGCCTTGGATTCTCCTCATACACTCACAGCCCTACGAATATCTAATCATGGCGGATCCCAGTGCACCAGCGCAAACGCATGAGGCCATCAGCCCACCCGTCCAAAACAACAATCTGGCGGAAGAAGAAATATACGACCTCGACGACCCGTACCTCATGCACAAAATCATTCGCCAGAAGCGCATAGCCTCAGGCCCCATCACCTGCCGCTTCCTCGCGATACCTTTGAACGAGCCGGGCTCGTTCTCGGGTGCCCTCGCGCAGTACGGCAGCATCATCTGCGAGAGCAAGGACAAGCTCATCATGCGAGTGCCAGCAGACAAAATCGACCTGCTTGACCGCATTCAGCAGCTCTGGGTCTCCAAGTACCTCGCGCCGCTGACCGAGTGCCGGATCACTTTTGACGTGCCCCGGAAGACGCCCGAGAAAAGCACGACTGTTATCATCCAGCGCGTGCTAGGCAGGGCTGATAAGGAGGAGGAGAGCGAGGGCGCCGTGGACGACCCCGCTGTTACTGTTACGGTTACGGATAAACGTGAGACAACGGCAGGCGAGGTTAGCGGACGGGATGGAGGTGAGGAGGAGCCGTGGAGAACGCAGAGGGTAGGTTCATAATACGGAGTTCCGTGCATGAGCGAGCTGGGGTTGGGAAGTATGGTACTGATTATGTGTGCAGCGGCGGTCTACATCGCTACCCTTACCCAGCATCCTAGCAGAGCTAGACACGATGCCTTGGCACCCTCCACAATTATTCTGAGATGACGAGCAGAGGCGACGCTTTAATGATACCCACGACGAATGTCTACGACGAAGACGAAGAGGTCATTAGATTTAGAGATGACGGGGTGCTGGTAATCCGGTCAAAGAATTCATGATTAATGCATCAAGGGTTGGGGATTGGGAAATACACACAACAACACGGGCCCGATACGCAAACTGGATGTGAGATGAGAAAATAGTGTATTGGTAGTAATTGATGCCTAGTTGAGTGTGAATGGAATCATGCATCACGACCAGACTCAAAAAAGCAGTGATGTTGACAGATGAACGTACCTAAATAATAGCCAAGTGTCATTGGACAACTTTGCAGCTGCCAGTGCGGATCTACGCTGCACCTAGGCCTAGAGGGGCTCGGTCCTAGATCGGCATTGCCCCTCCAATACAGCAGTGTAGTAGTGCACTGTACGTACCTCTATTCTGCCCCTCCATGATGCCTTGTCGCGCCGGGTGGAAACGGCTCAACGCAGCGAAGTCATCAACTTTAACGCCGGATGAGGGAAACCTTCCGGAGTGTTTCATTGCCTCCTCACCCTCCTCCTAATTGCATAGATAACGTTTATTACCTTACTACTTTTACTTACCAACTCCAAGGTATCGTCCGACCTACATGCTAACACGGCATTAACAGTGCTGTAGTTAGTTTCGTAGATACCTGTTTCCGTGTCAAACCGTGTAAGTGTAAGTGAGCAAGCAGGCTGTCCTCTTTAAACACCAACTCTAATTGTGATTAGAAAGCGCAAACGAAACACACAACAAACGGAACGAATTGAATCAATCATCACCCTTATATCACCCTTTCCCCGCGATCCCCATGTCTCGAGAACAGCCTATCCACCACGGCTCGCTCGAGCACCTCCTGCCCCCGAGCTGGAAGGCCCAGATCACCGCCTGGCTAGCCGAAGACACACCCTCGTACGACTACGCCGGATACGTGGTAGGGGAACATCCGCGCACGGCGACGCTATGGGGCAAGAGCGCGGGCATCATCGCCGGCGTACCGTTCTTCACCGAGATCTTCAAGCAGTGCGGGTGCACCGTCGAGTGGCACGCTGCTGAGGGCAGTTATATCGAGCGGCCCAAAGATGGCTCGCACAAGTTCAAGGTCGCCACCGTGACCGGACCCGCGCGCGGCCTGCTGCTGGCCGAGCGCGTGGGCCTCAACCTGCTGGCGCGCTGCTCAGGTATCGCCACTGTTAGCCGCAACCTGCTGCTCAGCCTACGCAGTGCCGGGTACCGCGGCATACTAGCCGGTACACGCAAGACAACGCCCGGGTTCCGCCTCATTGAGAAGTACGGCATGCTTGTTGGCGGCGCAGACACCCATCGGATGGACCTCAGCTCCATGATTATGCTGAAAGACAACCACGTGTGGAGCCGTGGCAGCATCACCGACGCCGTGCGCGCCGCCAAGCTTGTCGGCGGCTTTGCGCTCAAGGTTGAGGTCGAGGTGCAGAATGAGGATGAGGCCGACGAGGCCATCGCTGCCGGCGCCGACGTCGTCATGCTGGATAATTTCACTGGCGAAGGCGTCAAGGTGGCTGCCAAGAGCCTGCGTGAGAAGTGGAAGGGCAAGCGTGAATTCCTGATCGAGGTCAGCGGTGGCTTACGCGAGGACAACGTCTTTGATTATGCGAATAACGGTGAGGCTTTCTTTTCCTATCTCCTACCCTGCATATTATATATTATCCCATCTCGTACGATACCATCCCATGTCGAGATTTGCTTTTGCTTGTAGGGAAAGCTAACGACAATAGACATCGATATCATCTCCACGAGTTCGATTCACCAGGGCACCCCACACGTTGACTTCTCGCTGAAGATCAATCAGGGTAAAGGAGCAGCGTCATAGTAGAGTAATTGATGACGAGAAACTACGCGAGTGATTTCTCGAGGTGATGATTATGCCTTCTACTTGCTTCTCAGGCATCATTGGTTTGGCGTAGGCCAAATGCATCTACACAGTCGCACTGCATTATCACCCAGCTTCACGATTGGACGCCGGCCGGGTCCCGGTAGAGAATAAGCTGAGTCGGCTTGCTTTCCGGCTACGTACCCGTCTTCAGGCGCGAAGCCACCGGGTACAGTTGCCAATGTAGGTTTCGTTGACGTGTCCGGCGGTTTCGTTGTATTGTTATTTTAGTGTAACCTCCTGGGCTCAAGCGCGGGTGCTCTAATTCCCGCTCCGGTAGAGGGAGCGGTTAGATACTGTATCTAATTACCTACTCATTACAACTCAAGGTAGTTGGCTTCTACATAGGTAATCGTGTACATATGTATAGTAGGCGCGCAAAACCCCGAGATGGCCCGTCTGACTTGCATGCTTTGGCCTGGCCTAGATACCCAGATAGGGACTTATTGACAGAAATAGTCGCCAATCGCCAGGTCGCTAAGGCACGGAGAGCGGGAATGCGAAGGTGGCGGCGGGTTTAAGCGCCAGTGAGGCTACGTACATGACCTATAACCAGGTTTTGTCCGCGGTCTAGGTTAGGTAGCCGGTCGTAGGTATTCTTAATATGACCTAAAATAGATGCTTTACCTAGCCAGATGGGGTCAGAATGAGTCTAGACGGGGGTAGTGCCTGTGTTGGTTGCCTTCCTATTAGCTCTTTGCTCCGTAATTCTCGTTGCTTTTCTTTCTTTCTTTTTACTATCTCCCTCTCTTAGCTTCAATATACTATAGTACCTACTAACCTAGTTTAATAGTATGATAGCTACATGGCTACTTCGTCCTAGGCTTTTCCATTAAGCCGATTCGATCACGAAGAGCCCTTCGTTTTCGTTCTCCTCCCACTTGGCAATTCCTCCTCATCCTCCTCATTCTTATTTCCTGATTTTTACCTTTTTTTAACTTTGACTTACCCTAGCTCGGCTCAACTTACCTAGAATAGGTATCCTAGGGACACACGCACGTCAAACGCCTAGCTAACTGACTTACATACCTAGCGGGATGTAGCGTAGCTGTCTATCTCAACTCGAACCAACACCTCGACAGATGTGGTTCGGTCGGTCCCTCTCCGGTCAGTCGATTTTAGGGGAAATGTCCGTAAGGTAAGTAAAGCACATCTCTATCATATGTTCTGAGGTTTAGAGTGTGCTTGTTATTGTGTCTATATGTAACATATGTAGGTAGTCGAGTAGTATACTAAGCGGGTATACGCAACCGCGTACAACTATGCAGTTGAAGTCAAATTACTGGGCTGCAAGGCGCAACATGCGTGCATACGTCTATGTATAGGTAATTCGGATGCATGTAGTCAAGCAGGTAGGTAGTACGGAAGAGACATAGGTAGGCATAAGTGCATACGCCTACATACATAACATGCGATAAGGTAAGGTAGCGGTATGTACGGTGCTTGCCTCATGCCCGTGACCGTCACCGTGACGCCCCGGTTTGCAGAGAACGGGCCGGACCATGCAGGCGTGTGGTGTAACTTGCAGCTAACTATACCTCGGGAGACTATGAAAAAAAAATGAGGAGAAAAACAAGCAAGGAACAAGATGAGAAAAGCATGGGGCTGAGCTAGGTGAGGTGGGATTGAATTGGATTGTTGGCTGCCTCTTTCTCATAAGTGGTAAGTCTCTATGCGAGCGTCGTATCGTGGCATTATCGTATGTCACGATGTCCGGGCTTTGGCTGTACGGGGTAGGGATTCACTGAGTGGCGAGGCAAAGGTGAACTGAGAGCGAGTAGCTCTGAGTCGCTTACGCGACATGTGGCGAGCGTGGGGTTAGTTACATCATATAGTAATGGATATGCAATGGATAGGTAGGCATCGTGTGGCTGTCCTCTCGTCACTCTCACCTCTTTTTTACCCGTGGGATAGAGGAACAGTATTGATGTGTTCTGGCGCGGGATGGGCTTAATAGCTGGCTTGTTGACTGGTCAGTGTTGGTCATTATCATGCCGACTTGTTGAAAGGCATATGTATGTCTTATCAGCGACGAAAATTTTCATGAGGGGTTACTGAGCGTGTTGGTGGTTTATACAATACCTGGATATAGTGTCATCCGAAGAAGAAAAATCTTAAGAGCCTTACTATGGTATACGTTGGCAGTTTGAGGTTACGATATAGTAAGATAGGTTTCACAATATGGTTGTAATTCATGACAAAGGATGATCAGCGTACCATCTGAGAATGTATGGATATATGGCATCTAACGGTTGAGAGGCTGAGAAGTGATATTTCATGCAACTAGTGCTGCGCGGGCTCATGCGATGTACCCGGAGCCCACAGCAATACGGTTACTTATTGGTTTTTGGGGCCTGTAGCCCTGCCACTATGATGTGGTAGGTGGCAGACCGACAAGACCGTTTTTCAAAGGACGAATGTTTGTAGGTTGATTGCGTACGTATAGCAATGTTCGAGCGGGTATCTGGGTATATGTGAATGCGTGATATCGTGTGTGTATAGGCGGCGCAGCCGGGCGAAGTTCCTGCATCAGGCTCGTTCTAGAGCAGGCTAGGCTCTGGCAATCGAATCTCTTTCCCCCCCTCCATTAGGGACCCCCTATATGTTACTTTCGAAGGGAAAGTCGCCATGCGGGGAGTCCGTAGGACGCAACAGAAAGTAGTGTCCTGGCTCTATGGAGATTCGTTCTCCGACACCTACGCTTATGGCCGCCGTATGGGTCTGTCTATCTACTTAGATTTACCCCTCCTCGCGGGGCTTTCTCGCCGTCGTAAATACTCTATAGTTATTATGTTAGTTCGTGTTAATGAATGGTTGATTGGCAGAAATGTGAAAGGGGAAAAAAACAGGAACCAGGTAAGTCAGGCGGGGTGTGTATTTTCTTACACCATCGTATAGGGTTTCGTGCACTCTGCCGCAATATCGGTGAAGAAGGTAGGCGCTACAGCATCGAATTGCTCTCTCGTCCATCCGCATTTCGTAAACAAGAGCCCGCAGTGATTGTCTAGTTATCCATCAATATCAACTATATCACGAGCGTAGACATGGATGACGCTGAACTTACCAAAATGCTCGTGGGCAATCCTGTTCATGAGCGCCTGCCGAGTCCGTAGCTTTTCGTCTTGTGCCCAGTCCCCTAGGGGTAGTATCTCCGTCCTCTGCACTATGGCCTCGAAGCCGGTCTCATTGAGCCACTCGGGGCCGTTGGGCGAAGGTGTAAACTCAATGTTGTTGCGCTGGTTGAGGTCGCGCCATATTTGTAGGAAGTTTGGGCACAGCTCCGCGTCGCCAAAGTCCCCGTCAAAATCAAAGATTTGGATGGCGACCTCGGTCCATTCGAGAAGTCCGCCTGGCTTGAGTTTGTCGTACGCCTGCCTAAACAAGGCCGGCCAATCCGTGACACCCCCAGCGAGGCTCCGTGCGTGCAGGAAGTCCACAGAGCTATCGGGTACAGGCCATGGATCTTCGACATTGCCGATAGAGTACCTCACGTTGGGCGGGACGGCGTTCGTCTTTTGGATCCGGGATATGTCGATGCCGAGAATTTGAGCTTGCGGGTACCGAACGGCCATCTCCGTGGGCCAGAGACCCGTCCCGCTCCCGAGATCGACGATCTGCTCGACGTTCAGGGGGATTCGTGTAGCCGTGAGTGCGCCGTTCAGGCAATGTCTGAATAGCCGGTGTTCGATTTCCATGCGTTGTTGTTCCTTCTCGTCGAAGGGGACGAATATCCTGCCAGAATGGTGGTATTTATAGCCGAAGGCTTCGATGTAAGGTTCCTCTTCCGCTGTACTGGGCCCAGCGGTGGGATTGCTCCCTTCTCTCGGGGCGGATTGCTTCTATAAGGATGCGCATTTAAGTATTTGTGATTCTCTTGTTGTAGTTTCGATATACTTACCTTGCGCCGAGGAGGCATTCTTCGTTGCCGTCTATGTCTATGTCGTGTCTATGTAGTTATTATTAAAGTCGATAATGATCCAACGCCGACGCCTGGTCGAGGGATATGAGTCGATTGATATATCTTCACCCTTCTTTTAGGTAACGATTCATCTGGGATCAGTCGAGTAAAGAAAGGCGAAGATGCTGACACCTACTCCAACAACAGCGGCGGTGTTGTCGAGTTCTAGTTCTGCTTTTTTAAATGTTAAGTTTGTAGTCGAAAGCCCCCTCCCGCCATTTGCTCCAGTGATACTCGCCTTGACCCGCCGACTCACGCATTGGTCGTCCGGTATGATGTCGAAAGAAACAGACGGAGAGCCAGATGAGGTGTCATCAGAGAATGTTCCTTAAGCGAGGATGATCCCTCAAGAATAAAAGCCGAGTTGTATTCCACGACGGCTGGGTCCGGGTCTTACTTGCGTTGCGTAGATCTGCAAGACAGGAGATATGTCTATACTCGGCGTTGTCCGTCGTACGTATGTATGTATGTAGGTCTGTTCGTCTATTCCTCACCTTGTATGCAGGTGTGATCGTATTATGGTGTAGGTATTGTATTGTGGTGGTATTAGTGGTATTAGTGGTGGGAGGTGACGGGTGTGTATGTGTGCGTGTGCGTGTGTGTGAGCCTGTAAGTGTTGTATAAGCTGTTGTATAAGTCTGCACATAAACGGTATAAACACTCGTGGGGGAGCTGTATCTGGTCTGTCTATCTGCAGCATCAGCTGTCGGCAATGAATGCATTTCACGTTACCGTCCCATCAGACAGCCAGAATAATACTAAATAATCACCATAATCACCATAATAAAAATAGGCCGAGGGGGGATCCATATTGGGCTGAATCGGGTTTTTCTCTTTGGTGGTCTGCTGCGATGCGGGCAATCGCAGTCGCACACACACATACACACACACATACACATACCTACACGCACACACCGTGAGAGAGAACACACCCTTGGCGAGGGATCAACGAGGGCGCTGTGATTGGGCTCGCCCCGTGGGCAGATGACGGATCCTTCCTGCGACGGGCATCAGACGTGCGTCTAGTCTATCTGGTATACTTGGTTTTGCGGCTGCGAGGCAACCCATCCCAGTCTCCGACTATCCGACTATGCCACTAGTATAGAATCCCGGAGCAGGGCGGAAAATCGACAGGGCGACTTATGTGCGAGAATCGTGGTATATCGTATATTCTGCACCAATACAGTTGTACCATTTGTTCCTCGATCGACGAATAGTAGGGCTTGCCGCTTCGTCTCAGGGCAATTATCAGCTAGACACTAATACTACTATGTATGTATGTATGTAGGTATGTACATACATACTCTACGGCATGTAGCTAATAACTTAGGTTAGTGTATTCCGTGGTCGCCCGCCGCCGCCGCCGCCGCCGCCACACACCAGCACCAGCACTATCTACCGTTGGGTGGGTTAGATACCGCGGTCTAGTTTGGCGGTTCGTTCGTCTTTGAAGCTTGATGGGACGAAAGCTTGGCCGATACGGAATCGAGTTAGACCAAGCCCTACAGTAATAGTGGTGTGGTTCTCTTTTCCTTTTCCCGCACGTGTGCAGATGCCAGGTTGGCTACATTAGATACCTAGTAACTAGGTAGGTAAGGTAGGTAGGTAGATAGAATCAACGGCTGTGCGCCAAGAAGAAACCAAAAAAAAAAGTACATGGTTTTCTCCGCGGATATTCTTATTCTTTTCCTTTTGGCCGCACTATTTCTTACCTAGTCTCTTTTCTCCTTCTTTTTTTTCTTCTTCTTCTTTTCTTTTCCATTTATTCGTTTTTCTCTCGAATAAATTACTTAATAGCTAGCACGGACAGTGTAGATAGTGTAGTGTAGTATGCAATCAAACTGGCTTCAGGGCATATCCAGGACAATAGAGATTGGAGTCCGTATATTTCACAGTGGCGGGAAATTAAAATGCTACCGTCGTATTCCATGCGTATGTCAAAGCTGTTTCAACCCTGACCCTGCAGCTTCATTGCCGGCAACTCGCTGACAAGAGGGAGGAGGGATGTCAGCAAAGCGGGATAATTCCAATCATTATGCAACAAGTGGTGTCGAGTCAACGAGATAAAATACTTAGCTACAGCAGGAGCTACAGTAGGACGGCAAGCCAAGTACGGACCGGTTGTGTCATGGACGAATAGACCCGCGGCATATTACTCTGAATGGAGCCAAGCTATGGCTCTCTCGGCTTATTTGCCCCGAACCTCTTGGTGCGGCTTCGCCACCGGCATTTATGTATAACACCAAGCCGGGTCTTAGCTCTCCTAGTCCGGGCCGCTCTACCCTCTATAGAGGAATTACGTATCCGGGAAGTTTGAACGGGCACATCGCGGCCGGCGAGATAGTAAGCGAGCGCTGTTTGCTGCGTTGTTTACATATGTAGGACGACTTCTTATCGTCCCGTATCTAAGTAGCGTACCCTCTTCTTGTTCCTCTTTTTTTTTTTATTTTTTTTTTTTTATTGACTTAGCGCGGGCCGCTCCTAGAGTATCCGTTCGTGTAAGCAGGCAAACGAAGTTCCGAGACAAACACAGCACTACTGAATCTACGGAACAGCCCTAACCTAGTAGTTAGGTAAATCGTATGAAACATCCCTATCCAGAACATGCAGGGCCTCACCGATGTCTCTCGCTCAAGACAGGCACAAATCGGACGGCGGCGCCAATGAATGCATAAACAATAGATAGTTCATCATAAGGTCAAGAATGGCGTGGCTAGGCTAGATCTCCAATATTATTCTGCACGACATCCGGCACTGATATTGTATGTAGGTTGGTCACTTATTCATTCACGTCCTCAAGAAGGTTGCATTGCGCGCGTGGATGTGATGCCACACCAGCCTGTTATTCAGCCCCCATGCATATTTGCCTAAGGTTAGCCTGCTGCACAGTAAATCCTTTTATTTTTAATTCGGTACACAACGCAATGCGCCGTCGAGCATGCAATGCACCCTCGAAGTGTTACGACACGACATATGTCTCCTCCTAGTTAAGTACTTACTTAGTTAGTTAGCGCTAGCCTAGACGTCGGCGTCATCAGCCATAGGTAATCATCATTGTGAGCGATTCAATAACCAGTGAGTAGTGACCCTTTTTTTTTTTCTTGCGCTCAGTCTTGGATAGACCGATTGAGCAACCCGAGCCTGAGCCGAGAGCCACGCGGTTAATGCCACGTTGAAGCACGGCTCCATCATTGTTGCTATCGGCCAACATCTCGTTGGTACAATTAAAGTAGTTGATGTCGTGTGATGCCCCGTCCGGATACCTTATAGGCAGGCTCGGGCAACTGCGCCGCATGCTTGCAACGCGACGTATGCACGAAGTTTAAGTAGAAGCAAGGCGGGAAATCGCAAAACGGTCAGCGCCAAGGGAGACGATGTCCAATCTGCGAACTCCCTAGTAGGTCAAGGAAGGCTACCTAGGTACCTTCCTAAGGCCATGGGCGGCAAGGACAAACTGTTGAAGAAGCTAGAAAAAACCAATGCATCACAGGTTCGTCCGTGCAAAGAGGGACCTGGTCAAGACACGGCAGATCGGTTGACAAATTCACCATTGATCCGATTTTCCCTTCTTTCGTAGGTATAGCCAGCCAGCCTTTTGAATCTTGAGTATGACTACCTATAGGGGAGAACCCAGTTTTAGGGCACGCTGGAACTCGGGTGTTTTCTAGGGCAGGCTGTCCTATTTTTTGGCATTCGGTTGCATGTATTGTACTAAACTGTTACTAGAACTGTACGACCAGGTTTTATTTCCAGATCGAAACTGCCCTATTGTTTACAACCGCAACTGCAATATTTCAAAAGAATTTTAGAATGGTCTTTCTTTTTTTATTTTAACATTCTTATAACATTATGTTTATTTATAACATCGCTTATAATATAACAGCGTATCGTTTGAAAAGGTTGGAACTGAAGTGGCCTGGCCGGTAGAATGTTGGAATGATCTTTTAGTACAAGGTAAGGCATAATGCCGGCAGCCCTGTTAACAGCGTGCCCCAAAACTGGATCCTCCCCTATAGGTAGGTAGAGTTAGGTACTCCGTAGTGAGGCCAAGAAGCGGGTGGCAGCCACCAGCGGAGGTGAGCCCAAGCCTCGTTCTCTCATTGGGAAGTCCCCTTCTGCAGTGGCTTTCGAGTTCTTTGCCCTTTTCTGGAGTATTGCCATGTACGTCCATGTTTCATCGCAGGGCGGGGCGGACAGGGCGTCTTTTCTGCACGACAGATCACACACATGATCCGCTGTCACACTTAGATTCGTCATAATGGAGTCGGAGAGGCGGTCAAGGTAATCGATAATAATAAAGACGATATCGGACGAGTCTCAGTCGGCTTGGTCTCGCTCAGGGCATGTCTTGCCGAGCGCTTCGAGGTCGTGGTGATCGAGTCCCGCCCCGAAATTGGTGGCCCAATGGCCCCAGCAGCCAAATCCCGAGACTCTCGAAAAGAGAAGTGTTGCCGTCCATACACGATAGAAAGTGATTCTGAGTTCACATCGCGACACGACCAGCTCCAGCGATCTTCCCTGGATCCAACTCTTTACGGCCATTACTTCGGACACCGACGGATGCTTGCTGCAGTACATCCATGAGTAATGTGGACCGGTTCGACCTGAGCAACCACGTGCGCGTGCGGACTAGACTCCTCAGCTGCGAACTGAATCCGAATAGGATGGGGACCAAGGAGACTTCAGCAAGATGGAGAGTAGGCCGAGGAAAATGTTTGCGATAGGTGCCCACACTTACCCATCGAAGTCGGGACTCGAGGGAAGAGCTCTTCAAAGGTGAATATTTGCGTAGCCAGTAATATCGCGAACTACTTCAAGTGCGAGGGTAGCCACCAAGGGATCCAGTTGGAGCGACGTTGGTCTCGCAAGCGAACTTGTCCCTAGTTGTTTAGAAGTTCACATGATCATACCATCCTCATTATGTCCTTGGCAAACGTCTCGAGTTACGGAACAGTTGATAGGTTTTGATTTCGAGAAACGACGGCTTGGCATAGCAACGCGGGGAAATATTGCGACCTGGGCTCATTTCACGAGCTCTTCCAACCATACTCATCAATACGGTGGAACGGAAGTGCTCGGCGACGCAAACAGACCATACATCCCAATACAGAGCCCAGCCGTACTGCCGAGTGAATTCCTCGAGGGCACCTAGAATTGGTCTATCCAGACATACCACATCTCCGTCAAATACTCTGCTGAGACTGAGCTACAACTCGAAAGTTGGGAGGAATCTAGACGCAGACTTCGTCATCGCCTATACGTGACATCGTTGATCAGCACCATATCTACTAGTCAACGTGGTTCACTCCTAAGAAACTCTGGCTCATATAGCAACTTCCGGAAATTGGCCGCGTTCCGATACAGTGACGCTTTTGTGATATGCTTAACCAGGTCACAGTTCACAGCTCACAGCTCGCAGATCGTGGATCCCACCCCCCGGCCGGCGAAGCATAGAGCGTGTAGCAGTAGTCGGCGCCGTGTTTAAAAGCGTGAATATATTCAACCAAGAAGTCAAGAAGTGATAGGCTTGGCAGGCGCAGACCCTCATGCAGGCTGCGTGGTATTCTGTCACCGACCGCTACGCGCCGCACATCGATAGCCTTTTGGCGCTGTTGCGTGCGAATCCTACGCTTGGCGGGCTGCTGCGACATATATTTGTCTGTGGGAGATCCTGCAAGGCGTTGCGGACACTGACCGCCGCCTGCTTTGGGATTGCGCAGTGCGTGGCGGTGGCTTCACGGTTACGAGAGAATGTTAAGGGAAAGTTAGACGTAAGAAAAAGAGAAAGAGTACCTTGCTGACTTAGGGTTGAGGGTTACGCTTAGACGTTGGATGAGATTGCGTCATTGGATCGAGGGGATGACAAGTCAGACTCTATTCTGAGAATTGTAACCAGTAGGAGGACTGGTTTAGCATGCCAAACCCTAATACGGAAGTAAGTTTACACTATTCAGGGATGAAGAACCGAATGTTGTACAAATGATGTAGGACTTTTATTCTTTTGTATTCTAGATTTCTTATTACATATACAATCCAATAAAAACTCATCGTAAATACATTATTCAAGAATACGATTGTGTGTACAGGGGAATGGCTTTTGACCTTTTGCTCATCCCTTTTTTTAATCAATAACCTTCATGAATTGGTTGGAGAAAGTCATAGATTGCATCTTGTTCGCACTGCGCCGCGACACAGAGCGCTTCACGGTGGGCGGCACAGGGAATCGCGACTTGCCGAACGGAGCCGGGGCCGTAGCCTCTCTCGGGTGCGTCGGGTACTTGGGTGCCTTGATGCCACCATACGCGCACTTACCGCCCTTGAACGCGGCCGAAGCGGCAGCCTTCCAGACCGCGGAGACATCCTTGACCATGGCCTCAGTCCACCAGAGTCGGCAGTCTGAGTACTCGGCCACGAACTGCGAGGGCGTGCCATCCTTGAGGTGGGATCGCAGAATCTCGTCCTTGACGTTGAGACTGGAGACCTGGTTGCGGTCGAGCACGTACTCGTCGTAGGCACTGAGCGTCTCGATGATGGCCGAGTCGTTGGTGAAGGCGATGGCCTCCTGGACGTTGGCGAGGACGTCGGCGTAGCCGTAGCTTTGCGAGCCCTTGACGCCGCCGACACCCTGGATGAGGCCCTTCTTGGAAGGACGGCCGCCCATGGCGATCGTCTTGACGCCGGCGTCGTGGACCATGAACTGCGAGAATAGCGTGCAAGTTGACGCGCAGTAGCCGTCGAGCACAACGACAATGTTCTCCGGGCCGGCAAAGGGCCGCGTGAAGTTGGCCCGGCTGCGGTATCCAGTGATGTCGGTGCCAAAGCCGTACGTCGCGTTGATCGTGTTCAGGGGATCGTTGAAGTCCCACTGCATCACATCTGTGAATGTGTCGCCGAGGAACTCTTTTGGCCCGAACTTGTCCGCGTACGACGTGAAGTGCTTGTTCGACTGGTCGATGTCATACCGCCAGTTATACACTGACTCGTACTGGTAGATGATGTCGGGTTCGGCCGTGTCCGGGTCGAAGTCGGCTGAGTTGGCTGAGAAGACGTCCGAGACGGCCTTGAAGCCGGGGTTCTCGCGCCAGCGGCCGAGACCCTCCTGGACAATGTCGGGGAAGAGCTGGCGGAAGAGATCGTATCCGGAGAAGATGTAGCCACCACCGTTTACGGAGACGTCGACGACGAGGTTCTTCTTTCCCGCCGCCTTGGCCGCGGCGAAGAAATCCTCGGCGACCTGCTGGAACTCGACCTGGTCGTTGGGGGCGAACGATAGCGCGACGAGAACGGCGGTGTCCTCGAAACCCGCGCCTTCGAGGTAGTAGCCCGAAATAATGCCGTCGCTGGACGAAATCACTGGTGCGGGATACCCGGGAACAACAGCCTTTGCAGCTGGGTTTGGTGTAGGAGTAGGTGTGGGAGTGGGAGATGCCTTGGCGGCGCTGGTGGCGGCTCCAGGAGCAAATTTCGCGAAGTACGAAGGTCCGTCGACGACGCCGGACCAGTTACCCTTGATCCGAGCCTGGTTGTCGCGCTTCACAACCGTTCCATTGGCGAATTTGAGCGTCGTGGCGCTGCCGGGCCACACGTACCTATCGGAGTGTTAGTAATTTGTAGTTTTATTATTATCGGAGAGTACGAACCTCGTTCGGCCACCGTTGTGGAAATAACCAGTGGAAGCAATCTCGGCCTCATAGGCTTTCTCATAGAAGAGGGAGTTGTATGCGGCATCGGCGTCCTGGTTGCCAGAGACAGCAAAGATCCAATCACTCAGGAACTTCTCAGCATTTACCCCATTGATCTGCTTCACAACGGATGCAGTGCGCGGAGACGAGATCACGTCGCTGTACAGCTTGATCTTAGGGGTAGAGCCGTCCGGCTTGTCACTGATAGAGACGAGCGCAAATTGACGCTGCCACTCGATGGCATTGGTGAGAACATCGGGGTAGCTCACGAAGTGTCCATCGTGAGAAGGTCCGAAGACCTTGATGTATAAGTCCTGTTGCCAGGCATACTCGCTCGCATACTTGTCGGCCTCAATGCCAGCCCTCACCTCCTCAATGGCACCCCAAATGTCATGAGGGGGGTAGAAGTAGTCCGCGGGAGGATTCTTCTTGAAGATGGTGTCGGACTGCCACTCGACATAGGGCTTCATCGACTCGATGTATCGTAGCGCCCCCTCCTTGTGAATGGGGACCGAGTTGAGGCAGTCGTGCGCGATGCTAGCTGCGACAGTAGGAGTAGCTGTAGCAGCGATCTGCGCAGCCCAGGCAGAGCTAACGACGGCACACGGCTCAGTCGGTGTAGCAGCCGAGACCATGTTGACGGCCGCCGCGAGGGCAGCCGCGCGAATAGCAGAGAACGTCATGGTTGATGTCCCGAGGTGAGTCTCTGTCTGTCTCCGAGAAGAGCAGGAGGGGCGGAGTGAGAGGGAGAGACATCGCGGGACGATCTCGACGCGCCCTTGCAGCTATTTATTTCTACCTTTTGCGTCTTCACGCAGACAAAGCACGTCTCTTCTCCGAATTAGGTAGGTGACTACTTATCGCTACCTAAAATACCCCATGTCTCTGTATAGTTGTTGTTATTGGCTCTTTTGGCATGGTCTCGACCAGCATCTCGGGTCATCCGTGGATCTGCGCGCCATCACTCCATGCTGGACCGTTTGATCAGCTTAACGGCAGCAGGGATAGCATATTAACATAACGATAACCAGATCCAGCGTCCTTTTCAAGCAACACGGCACAAGGAACGTAAATCATGCAGGCTGCCTTATAAAGGTAATTGGTGTATATTGGCAAGGTAGATGATATGGAATCCCGTATCAATGTGAAGTATAGCTACCTTGGTAGAGTGAGCTAAATAGATTTCATTTCTTTTCTGACAAGCTTGGACGCCAAGGCGCGTTACTGTAGGCCTATATTGACTAATCTCCCGTCCCGCAGATCTTTCAAAGCTGCCAACCGCCTGCCAACTTCCGATTGTTCAGGTCAACACTTTCAAATTGTAGGTTTACTTGCCAATGGGGTAGGACTCTATCTAATCCTTAACCTCTTATAACGCATAGCTCGATACTATAGTATAGTAGCATTTCTCATTTCAGCTTTGTATATGCTGTATGTAAGATCATATCAGTTTGCCCCAAGCAAACTCCAAAAGGTCTGAGACCAGCATCTTGGGGAATCCATGCTACCAAAGTCACCCCAACAAGGGGTCAAGCATCCATCCGCGGCTTGGCACTTGGCATTTTCCTCAAGTAAGTGAGCGCTTCAGTTTATGACATCGGTATAGGTACTACACACGCGCACAAGGCAATTGAGACTACTTATGGCGAGTCATACGGAGTATATCTATTCAGTTACCTCGTGAAACCTTCGAGGCATTTATGTAGACTGTATCGAAAGTAACACAATGAGGATTATAGTAAAAGTATAGGATCAATATTCATTATCATGTATATACATGCGTATGTAAGAAGAGTATTCCTAGGCACCCATATTAAATACCTACCCGATTAAGCAAGTCCCGACTCGTCTAGCTCTCCGTGGCTTATTCCGTCACCTTCCAGCTAACGACTCGAGTTAAGACGGCGCCGGATCGCGAATCCTCGAATTAAGTCCCTCGTGTTCTCGTGTTAACAAACCCACAACTAGTTCCGTACAAACCGAGACCTTCACTCCTCTCTCAGCCCTGATGTCATTCTTCAGTTAGCTCCTCCTCCCAATGCCTGCCCTAACTCCTGGCCTAGCCCTCCACCTAAACCTCCACCCTCCCCTCCGCCAAGGATGATGACAGTAGCCCCCTCCCTACCAGGCCGCGAGCAAAAGGTCCTAGACCCAGGACGGTCCCAGCAAAACGGATTGTTCTCGTCTATTCGATAAACCAGCTCGTTAGCATCCTGCTCTCCTAGGTGTACTGTTCTGTAACTCCTGCTTCGCCTGCGGCATCAATTGAAGTAGCACCAAAAATCAAGCAAATATTAATGAACGAGAGTCCTCAAGTAACGAGACAAGATATCAAAAAGGCAAGCAGATAACCGTAGCTCAAAACTCACCGTAAGGAACCCAGTCCCGCTGGCCCCGGAGACAATAAGGCCTCTGCCTAAAAGGGCACCGCGGCCGGGGAAATGGCCGATAGCGACAGCGCCGTCGGAGCCTATCCCAATACTGGTTGCCACGGCACCGGTGACGGAACAGCTTTGCCTCGGGAGCCGGGGCCCTAGAGCTGAGGTCTTGCGGCGACGAGTCGTCTTGTCTGGCACCCAGATCCTGGGTTGACTGATCATCCTGTCTGGCGTCTAGATCTTGGCCCGACTGGTCGTCTTGTCTAGTGCCTAGATCTTGTGTCGACGGGTCGTCATCCCTAGCATTGAACTCTACAGCGCGCTTATCGGGATCTAGTGCGCGTGTTAGTCATTATCAAGTATAAGGAATGAATGAACGAGGGGGGAAGGCAATTATATAGGGACAACATACCAGATGAGTCGGGATCCTGTCGAGGCAGAAGTGCTAGGTTTGCAGCAGCTGTTAATAAGCTGGTGTCCTGCGCTTCGATCGCGCCATCGTCGTCGGCTGGTCGTGCCTGTGCTAGCCCTGAGAGGACCAGCATGGCTGGGACGAAGAGCTTGTTGATATACATTGTGCTATGTATTGACTTTGCTGTCGGTGTAGGCAGTTAACTAGGCGCTAAGAAGTGTTTACCGAGGCACACTGATCCGAGGAAAGTGAGATATTATGATTCTGACAAGATCATCCCTCTTTATAGGCCCAGGAGGGACTGTTGATTACGCTGATTTGGGGGCATGTCATTATTTTCTAGTTAATCACCGTAAAACGTCAGGGTGAACTCATTGGGGAAAGCCAGAGAGCCCGTTAGATGAGTAGCTATAAAGCGAGGAATACCGATACTATGAGAACGATCTAAGTTTTTATGCTCAGCGACGTATTGCATCTCACATCATTGTATAGCCATGATGCTACTTCATAGCCAGTGATGCATAAACAACACACGAACTGCAAGCTATTGTCGGCCCGCTGCGCCGTTAATCTCATGAGTCTCTAGTTTCCACACGTTAGACCTAGCGGTTGATGATGACAGGACAGATGACCTAAGGAATAAATACGTAGGGGTGAAGGCCGGCGTAGCTTCTAGCATATGTCATTTCTGCAGCAAAATGTCACCGTGACGGCTGTGACAAGGTACTAAGTTATCAGGTGCATAACCAGACCTATGATGGCCTTTTCTATGCCATACTTATCGCTCGGTTAAAGTTAAAGTGAATAGAATTAAAGGTAACCGTTGAGATATGCTAGAGTATCTGGGGGGTCTAGAAGTGCAGGTATTAGACTATCTACAGAAGTTTACGCTCGTTTGAACCATACGATAAAGCCAACGATGATCCCGGTACTGCGTGAGCAGACACATCGTGAGAAAGCCCACATCTGCGATCCGAATATCAGACGAAGTTACTTCAGTCTGACGCCTAGCTGCTAGGCTTTCGTTGGCATCTTCGTATAAATGAGTATACGTACCTTAGGCTGAGGTACCTATGAGACCGGCAAACTCTAACGTTATCATCTTCGATCTAGGCAGATTATCTGTCCTCATTGCGTCACATACCGAAGATAGGTATATAGCCATACACGCGGCCACAAACTTTATATATCCAATATAGTTACGCGCCCGGCCCAATTTGATTCATCAGTCTCACTGAGCACACAAAGGATTCGTCCCATCACATCACCAAAACCGCACGAGCGAAAATAAACCAATCAAATGAATCATTAATAAAGTCGCAGTTAAACGGGTGGGTATCTTTGCATTGTGTAGCTGGATACGCAGTTCAGCTATCGAATCATAGCAGAGGCCAAGTTACCAACCGCAGCTTACCGTCAGAAATAACAAGAAATGGTATGTATACTAAACAATCGTCCACAATGGCCAACTGTGGAAAATAAAAAGCAGGAAATGGCAACAGATGCCAGAATACACACTCAACTAGCCTTAAAATAAGGTGTTGAAAAGAAACGCTCATAAACTCAACCAACGCCTTGTGAAATACGAGTTCGATCTCATGAAGCTTTCGAATGTAGACTGTGATAAGATCGATCGCTTATTCACCGATATTTCCGAAGAATATCACTACCGGTAGCCGCCGTTGTTCCAGTAGCCGCCCTCGTTGCCTCCGTGGCCACCTTGGGGGCCTGGGGAGCCGCGATTCGACTGCATAGGTCCGGGGCTGTTTATTCTGGACATGCCATACATGTCGTGTGGTGCGGGTGACCCGGTGCCACGAGTCTGAGGAGACCCTGGGGCTGGGCTGTTCATTCTACCGGGGTATCCTCCGATCTGAGGACCAGTAGACCCTGCTCTGGAGGGGGCGTGGGGAGAGGCCGAGAATGATCGGTTGACAGGCGACATTGGTAGTGGATACGCAGGGGGGAGTCCGGGGCTTTGGGCGTGAATGGGAGATCCGAGGCCATTGTTGTGAAGCAATGGCATGCCTGACGCCGCACCGTCAGATCCTGTGGGATCCCACGTCTTTTCTGGCGGACCAGCTGAGCTTCCCGGGGGCGAGTCGGAGACGGCTGAATACGAGCCCATCATGCCTCCTTTTCCGGTAGCCCCTCCATACGCGGCGCCATCGAAGTTGAGAGCATCGGGGTTTCGACCTTCCTTCTTGAAGCGCTCAAGCTCGACTCGCTCCTCTTCCTGCATCTTGGCCGCTAGAGCAGCTTCTTTCTGACCCCGACGTCGCTGTTTGACGTAATAGATGGCGAGAGCGAGGAAGAGCAGACCGCCAACAGCACCGGCGGCGGCGTAGATACCAATCTTGGTGCTCTGAGGAAGCTCAGCCCATTTCTCTGAGAGCGACTTCTCGGGCTCCTTGTTGATTGACACAGCAGCGGTCGAATTACCCCTATTGTCCGGTTAGATAAACAGAATGGGACAGCAGAGCCATCGTGTGAAGAGACTTACTCTGTGACCTTGATACTCTCCCACGTACCCGACTTGTCAGTGTACGTGTATTCTTTGCCAGAAGAATAGTCCTCGACACGGGCGCTCTGCACATACATGTAGAATGGGCCCTTAGAGTAATCAGTTGCACCACCAGCCCATTCCACAGTTCCAGGAGCCTGAGTCTTGGTATCGCCACCGACCCAGCTACCGAGTCTGAGCGTCATGGGTGTCTGCGGGAAGTCGGCGGTGTTGTTTGCCTCTGCAGCAAGAAGAGTGCGAACGAGCGAACCATCCAAATGCCATTCCAGCTTCTCCTTGGTCCACACGGTTGTGTAGTTATGCAAATCATAGATGCTACCGGAGACAGGGTGGTCTCCTCCGGTGCCGGTGACATTGGTGTTGCCCTTGCTGAAATAGTTGGAGAAGGCGAAAGACTCGTTGCCGCCTTTGAACTCCCAATCCACCTCATCCAGCGTGTCAGAGCCCCATACGATGGAGCTAATGATACCTTGGCCCTGGGCAGCCTTCATCAAAACCTCGGTGCGACCAAAGAAAAAGTAAAAATTGGAGGCGAGAGTGGCCGAGTTGGTAGATTCGGTAATGGTGAACACGGCCCCCTTAGTGTCATCGAAGTCGATGTTGCTCGACTCCAAAGTGAAAGTATCATCGGGTGGTGTGCTGTTGAAGTAAAAGGTGTGGGCGGTTCCGAGAGCGGGATCGGCCGGGCAGGTCTTTTTCGTGGGATTGCAGTTGGTGGTCAACTGAGCGGTTGCAGAAGAAAAGAGGGCTGAGGCCAACAGCGCGAGCGCTGGGCCAGTTCTTGTATAAGACAGCATGGATAATATTTGACGATTATCGATGTTCAAGTTGCATAATCCGACGTCGGCACTATCGGGGGTCGGGAGATAATTCTTCGTCTCAAAATGAGTGGCGTTCGACAATACTTGCTCGATTAGCTAGTATATTCGTTTGTAGGGACGGTAGGCAGCAGATGGTCCGTCAAGGACACGATACTGTCTCGTCGACTAAGGAGTGACTGGATTGGTGTTTAATGAATGAGTGTATAGTATAAAGTGACAGTTGTGTGTGTTGTGTGTGATCTCTCGACCGTGACAAAGTCCTTGTGGCTCAGGGGGGATCAGGTTTCGGTTCTAGCACAACGGTTGAAGGAGTGGAGGCGGCGTTATTCGATTCAATCGAACAAAGCGACGGCGTGGTGTTTAGCGTAGGGGTTCTGTACCGGATCGATTACGGTAAGATAATGAATGAGGGAATGACGAGAGTTAGTTAGTTAGCTAGGGATGTAAATGAGGGGATAGAGCACGAAACACTCAGGTCAGTCAGATTCAGATACACACACACAATCAATCAATCCAACCCTAGTCAGACTCGAAACAAGCCGTCGACGCAGGAGGAGAGGCGACAGATGTGACTTGTGTGACTTGAGGAGGAGGAAGGAAACCGAGAGAGGGATGAGGGCGAAAAAGGTGGCGCGCTACTGCAGGTACGCTCAGTCCAATTCGAGACTGGGAAAGGGGGCTTGGATCTGCTTGGAGAAAGAGCCATTGGGCGGGTTTAGGCGGGTTTGGTGGGCTTTGGGGTAGCATTCTTCCTATCTGGGGTAAGTGTCTAATTTGAGGATCCAATCAACACGCCCATGTTGATCCAACCGCCTGTGTGTGTGTGCGTGTGCGTGCCGGTGCCGCCTTTCCCGTTTGCCATACGTAGGTACCTGCTATCTAGGTAGGTACATAGTAGATAGGCGTACACGTACCATCCGCGAGGGGGATGAAATGGCTGCCTATTGGTCATTGGAATCTTGGATAACAAATACAGTAATCCATACAGCCATCGATGATCCTCCTTCCATCCCTCTCTGAATATAAACATATAAACCTACCCTTTATGTAGTCGTTGACCCAAGCCTCCCCTCATTTGTCAATCGAACATGGGAATAGTCGGTAGGCAAGTATAAATAAATACTACCTACGTAAGCTCTTCAATACGGTACGCGACGTGTCTATAGATACCTATCTAATGGCTAGTGGGTGTAACGAATGCGATAATAGGGAGGTGGAATTATAAGTTGCCGGATGATCCCGACTATATAGAAGCTTGGGTCACTTGTCAACGTAAGCCATTTCACATACAACGTTATTCTATCCTCAAGACTAAGTAATTCATCATTACATATCTAAGCTACCTAGGTAGAGTCTGGGTATATATCTCATCTCTAACATGATGCATATGCTGTGCGAATAGGACGCTGTATAGTGCTGAGATCCCTCCCTGCTAATCCCATTCATTCGTCTGTTCTCCTCCAAGACAATAAAAGTTACCCTATTCCAACTTGACTCAGCCGACATCTTCCTTGTGGGAATAGTAGTACCGAGAACAAAAATCGCCATGCCAAGATGCAGCGAACATCGCGCTCATCCGGTGTGTGCCGTAGTCATTTCTTTCCCCAAACTCCGTCCCAAGTCTATCGAAACCCAACAGGCCGTGCAAATTATACGACACCTAGAATGCCAAAGAATAGAAACCAAAACTCCCGGAAGCCGTTGACGTTGTGTAGTGTAGTGTATGATGTGAGATTGTATATGTACTTCTTATATAGGTACCCAGTTGTGGGAGTATAGGGAAGACAAAGCATCCTCTCTGAGCGAGAGGGAAATTTAAATATTATTGCTATTATTAAGCTTAGGCAAACTAGTAGCAGTTTACCAGGAGAAGGTCATGAGGGCAGGGTTGAGGGCAATGGGGAGCAACAAATGGCTAGTCGCCACGGTCGCCATAGGAAGGATAGCCACGAAGTCCTTGATGCGCCAGTCGATAGGTACGAAAGGCGCAACGGCCAAGATGACGATAGCAGCAATGAAAAATAGCGAGAATGCTATCGAGTATTTGAACTACAAGGGAATCAAGTTAGTACCCGTCTTCCATCACATGAATATATTGGGGAACGGTGAGTTTGACTTACACTCTTGAGAACCTTGGGCACTTCGATGAAGAAGTTCGAGAACTCGGCTTCCTTGGACGTGGCACCCCAGGTCATGTTGATCTCGAACATGTGAGCGAGAATGGCCTGGCTGACGTGCAGAGAGAGACCACCCAAGAAGATGGCGAGGAGGAACGTCCACTTGAAGTTTTCATAGAGAGCGTACAACAAGCCTCGCTCACCCACACGGTATCGCATAATGGCGAGGGCGACGTTACCAAGACCGTTGAAGACGATGATAATAGAGAACCAGACCTGCCACGAGTCGATGTAGTACTTGTCTAGGTATCCGTTGAACCAGCCGATGGCGAAGTAGTTGACCGATGTCAGGATCCAGGCCGCACCAATGGCGTAGTATGTACCAATGTACGAAATGACTGTGATCTTGGAGGTGAAGCGAATGTTGGAGAACAAGAAGCGGCGGAATAGAGGCGTGAAAGGACCCTTCCATAGCCACATGCGGATAGGATGGAACAGCAGCTCATTGCAACCGTACGCATATTTCTCCCATCGAGCCAGTTCATCGTAGACAGTCAGCGACACACCCTCCTTAAATCCATCGCCCGCCCAAGCAGCTAACCGAATGATATATCCATTGCACTGTAGACGTAGAGACATATCAAAATCTTCAGACACGTGAGACTCGGACCAAAACTTTTCGTAACCGTCCTCATCCATATACGAGACCTGTTGAATAGCGCTCCATCGGAGAATAGCGTTGTGGCCGACAAAGGGAGCCACATCACCGTTGGAGACGGTATATCGGATAGCCGTGTAGATGAGGTTGGTGAAGAAGGTGATACCATTTTCAAAGTACGTGTGAACGACCTGCATGACACCGGACGAGAACTGCATAATACCAACATCGGGGGACTGCTCCATTTCAGAAACGGCATCGAGAAGACAGTCAGAGGGCACACGGGTATCAGAATCAACTGTAGAAAATATTAGTCAGTATTCCACGTGTGTCCCTTTTTTGGTAGAAGTGATAGGTCACTTACTGATGAGGATATAGTCACCAACACGAATGTTGCCGTCTGCCCACGCTCTTCCATCCTCCTCGAGAACCTCCTTAAGCGACTGCTCGTAAGCCTGGGCCTCATCCGCCTGGGACCACTCGGGTCCGCGGTTGTAATGAGTAAGCTTCTCCTCTACCTTGCATGAGATCATCAGGGCGAAGTTCATGTTAGAGGCCTTCTTGAATTTTCCACGGCGCAGGAATCCGTTCTCTCCATGCTTAGGGCGAGCAACCCAACCGATGGAGTGATCAGCATAGAACTCGATACGAGCGCGCCGCTCTTCTTCGGGGATCAGCTGGAGACCGTCGTCGTTGATGAACACGTTAGCCGAGCCACCCTGCAGTTCGTAGGTGCTAATAGCCTGCTTTAGGGATCGGACCGTAGGGACAATAACTGCGCCGAGACCTTCCTTGTAGACAGGACATTGCACAGTGATATGCGGCAGAATAGTAGACTGTAGTCTCGGTGGCGGCTTGGCGGAGTAAAACTTGGAGTTGACGGTAAGCTGTCGGATGGGACCGAATATCTGCGCCAGACAACCGACGATGACCTGAGCAAAGAACAGAGTGAAGAAGATCTGAACTGGAGCCAAGGCGACCAAAGCTAGACGAGTATAGCTGCCGTCGGTAGACACTTCGATGGCGAGTTGGCGCGCCGCTGCACCTAGAGTAGTGGTGATGAGAACCAGAACGATAGATACGAGGTAAGTGTTCTGCATGTGAACGGGGCGCTTCTCGGGTATAATCTGGCCACTCTCCTCATCGATCTCGACTTCTCCGAACGTGATGTTCTGTTTCTTCTCCGTCTCCTCTTCCTCTTCCTCGCCAGTCTGCCAAACCAGCTCCATCAGCTCCGACTCGATGGCCTGGGCTCGCTGAACTAGGTGGAGCGCATCATCGTCCCATACTACGAGGAGGGCCTCCGACGCCACGAAGGCGGCGAACTGGTGCTTTCGCGCCCTGGGTAAGTCGTCGATGGTGGGCAGGATTTGAACGCGGAGTCCATTCATCAAAGGCACGTCAACAGCATCCGGTGACCAGTTCAAGAAAGTTTTGATGACGCGGGAATTAACCGTCATAGCACACTACCGAAGAGTTAGTTGGAATATGACACGGCTACCACATACACGACAACGTACCTGAACGTTGAGTGTAGCACAGGCCATAGCAAAGGCCGAGTTTGCCAATCTGGGAGGGCATGCCATATAGCTTCCCCGGGACTTGCGGAGCAAGACACCTTCCACTTCTCCCGAGCCATCGGCTACCCACAGATGTGAGCACTGTTGCTGGTACAGGTAGTTGACCATGACCTCATGTTTGATATCATCGAGGAACATGGAACTGCTCCCACCCGAGAGCGAGTTCCTCGAAGAGCCGAAGTTGGGTGTCGGAACCTGCAGTTCGAAGCCGCTTTGACCCGTAGGATTGGACGAACGTTTCTCTGAGAAGATAGCATCGCCAGTCGGCTGAGGCTTAGGCGCCGGCTTCTTGGGCTCAGGCTTCTTAGCAGCCTTGAAATAGCTGGAGAAACCCATGATTATGATGTATTAATCTACGATATGCCGTTGGTGTAATTAGAAAGATGGGGGCTAGCCCGCCCTGCGTCCACGGCGTCGTGGGCGCTGATTCAACAATATCCAAAACACCCACAAAAGTCTGGGGGATACTAGGAAATATGGTGTAGTGTATAGACTTAAAAAGATGTCGACATTAGGCTGGTGTGATATCAAGGTTCTGGACTAGGGCGTAAGTAAGGTTGGTCACGCAGACGCGAGAGTTTACTTACACAGAACAACGAAAGACTAGGTGGGCGACGTGAGAGTCGCGTGAATAATGCGAGCCCCTATAAGCGAGAGTTCGACCACGGCACTCCAAGGACCACGCGGAGGATATCCAGAGTTGGCCGGATGAGGAGGAGGGGAAGAGCAACCTTATCCTTCTAAAAGAGAAAGAAGAAAAGAAGACCGGTGAGGGTTGGATTTGAGGTGTGTAGTACTAGGTAGGAGGCAGCTTAAGACCATAGAGCTCGCACAATACGAGCGTTGCTAGGAGGGCCTAGGCAATGGGATGGCGCCTCAGCTGGGCCTCTGAACCCAATGCTACGGTTGATAAGGCGGTTCTAGGTCCCAGGGACGAGTAGTCACAAATGCTCGCAGTGGCTGGCCTTAAGCGAGCGGTAAGAATTAGTAGCGACCTGAGGATGGAGACCTCTTAAGTGGCTTGAGACGGACCTAAGGCAAACACTACTGTGCATGCAGGTTTTAAGGCGAGAGTCTCTGATCAGACTATTGCTATGTGGTCTAAGTATGTATGTCGAGTCGAGTCCCAGCGCGAAGGCTACGCCTCTGGTCCGTCCATAGTGTCCGTTGGATTATTTTTCATGAAAATCTGTACCATATACCTAGGCTCCATGGAGTGTAGTGGACGGTCGTATAAGCAAGGGTCAAAATGGTGCCGAGGATGGGCGCAAGGTCTCGAAGTACAGTACCTAGATCGCTGACAGGGGCAAGGACAAGGGTAGAGGAGAACGAAGACAGGGGTTCAAGGTTATTAGTCTAAACTGAAAAAAAAAAAAAAGAAAGAGAAAAGAGTTCGGTCGGTGCCGATTCTATCTAACTAGAAAAAGTATAATATTTTTTTTCTACTCAGTGCAGAACAGGTCACCCATGTCTGCGTAACTACGGTATCTTGCACTTCACTGGCTTCCATCTAGCTGGGAGTCCACCATCTTGGTACGGCAGTAACAATGTGTGTCTTCAGCGCATGGGCAATTTGCGCCCTGTTACCGACGTATTTGATAGTCAGAACGCCACCCCGATGGCTTTTGCAACCGCCACACAAGTAAGAGATGCTACATACTTTCTATATAGTTAGGTACTTCAGCTGAGCTATCCAGCCACCACAATATTAGCAGGGCTAGTACATATACATATCTATTATAGTGTACATATTCACGAATGAGGTCGAAACTGGTGGTCGGCGAGCGAGCAAGCGGACCATCCCAGCTATGGTAGTGATGAACCAAAGGGGAGATGTTACTCAGTGACAGAAACCCACCGAACCCATTTTTATTTTATCGACCTACCACTTTTTGTCGTTCGGAAGAACATCACGGTATAGTAGACAAGATACAGCTATAGTTGACTGAAACGATACCAAGTTCACGGACACCTATATAGTTCAATATTCAGGATTCAGGAGCGTAGAATGCGCATTCGGGCGCATCCCTCCTCATCCCTTCTTATCCATCTTTCTCGTATTCTACGTATCTTACAGAGATAATCGCTGTACGCTTCTTACCCACTGTCCACTTGTGTGGAGTGAGATTGGAGGTGAGCTACGAGAGACAGACAGTCGTGGGATGCCCCAAAATGTGTGCTGGACGCGTGGGGGTAAGACTGTCTCAGCGACAACAGATAGGTCTAATAATAAAATGGCCTCCCTATCTCTACGAGATATGGCACCTAGCAGAAGAAAATACGGCGATCGGTAGGTTGCCTCGTGGCACTAGTAGGCGCTGTGTACTCCGTAGGGTTTACGATGTCTTTCAACGGCGGTGTAAATGCCACCCTCCATAGTACAGTTGGTCTCAAGATCCTCAAAGACGCATAATTCGGGTTGGTCATAAGGCGGCTTGCGCTTAGCTACATGAGCATACAGTGAAACGTCACAGAGCAATAGAAGGTCCCGTGTACTGAAGTCGGACAACCGGAGCAGTCCGCCTGCAAGCAATCGATGTGATGTGGTAATAAGCGACATGTCTCGCTCATCCAATAACCCGCCTACTAGCGAGCTCTCCAGATAAGCACCTGTCATTATATCGATTCTCTTAAATTTCCCGACACGGTTGAAGCTCCGGGATCAGGTTGAAGCATGCGACGGGACAGCCCGTGATAGTTCTCGCTTCTCTGTTAAAGGCTTGCAAGTGTGGTGGAATGACCATACTCAATGCGACCATATTTTGTTATTCTTAGGTGTTTGAGACCTCCTGCTTTAGCGAGGAAGCGCGCCTGGTCTGGTGTTCTTTAGGCCGCCCGGTCTAGGCTACACTGCTATCTTGGCGCCACATTGGAAAGACAACGCCAACAACAAGCGGGAAACAGGTAACGCGGGCGCTACAAAATCCATTATTGTGCTTGGTACGGTACGCTAGATTGCCAGTGTGGAGCTGAGCTGAGCTGGGCAGTAGTGTATTGCACTAGGTCATGTTAGGAATTCAGGGGCCGAAAAAAAATCCAATATCGCCGTAGCTTCTACGGCTTTCAAGGCAATCCCGGCATGTCTATTCGATCTGGAAGCCTAATTCTGTACCTCTCTATCTAGTAAGGGCTCGGAGGACCGATGAAGCTATTGCCAGCGGCTGCTAGCTAGCACGACACGACATACGTACGTGTAAGTCGATTTCTATATTAGTGTACTACAGTAGATGCGTTGCGCTATTCTGGTCAGATTTATTCTGTGCAGAAAGCCCCGACGGGCGGATCGAGACCCGGTACCACGAATCGCGAAGGTCCTAGTTTCTCATACAATCCAAAGAGCTGAAGTAGAAATCTCCAGGGAGTCAGAAGCGCCAGAGTGTTTAGGTACTACTTGTAAGTTCCTAGTGTTTAGGGCCGAAAGGGGCCTACGCTCGCAGTGACATCCAATAGGTAGGTATGTATGTTGGTTACGAGCATCATCATCATCAGCCCGGGAATATACGTTAAATCAAGAGTGCCGTCATCATGGTCAGACTTACATACATAGTCACAACAATGCGCGACACGCCTTGGCAACGAATAACAACATGCTATGGGAAATGACGCAGTCAGCTAGATATATCAACATTATTATAGGTAATCGATACCGGGTATCCTGTTACGACCTACCAAGGAAAGTCCTTGAGTTACATACAATAGGTAATACATTTCACCTATAGCGTATGCGATCAAGAATTTTACAGCAACCATATATATCTCCAACAATGCTAAGCCATAATATTGATGTACCTAAACGTCGCTACCACTCAAAAAACCGTTAATGGAAAGATACTATGTATGAAAAGCCACTTGCGGCTTGTTGTAGGTAGGTAGGTAGTATACACGTGGGTTTTAGTCATTATAGTCAGGGGGGGTTTAATAAATTTCAATACAGTCCTGTAAATACATACCCCATCATACCACTTTTTGCTGACGGATGATCGTAGCTTCAACGCTATTCGTCCCTATATACCGTGCGTCTAAGCTTATCAAGCCTTTTATTAGTCCTGGGCTTGAAACTCGACGATAGCTACATGTTCATTTCCACTAGAAGGAATAAAGGCGTGCTGGGGGTCCTACCGAGAGCTAGGAACTACTGTAAGTGACGTATGATAGATGATGCGATTCGTACTAATTGACTGGCCACGTTCGAGACCGTTATCTCAGCCGCATCTGTCTAATTTTACACTACACACAGCTGGGCTCATAGAAAACCGATAACCGGTGTCTTCCGTAGCAACGTCGATTCATCAGCCTCAACTAGGGCCTATGGCTTCTACGTTCTAGACTCCTTACCATATTCGAACTCGTGGCTTGTTGTAAACTCGTCACGACGGAATAGGTAATGCCACCGCAACCTAGTTACGTTTAAGGACGCAGCAGAAACGTGGCAATGGATAGTCAATTTTAAGACAGCTAATTTGGGGAATGAAGATCAGCAATTTTGGGAATAATTGTAAGGGTATCAACGTCATTATGTATTGCGTCCCGCAAATTACCATGATCTATCTGAATCGTTACGTAGAAACATGTTTCAGAAGGGAAGCCTGTAGAAGCAGGTACTACCATTATGTACTAAGATTTATGAGATTTATGTGATAACCGTAGACTCCTTAACAAACCCGTCTATTTGTCTCAAGCCCATTACTCCCGTGAGACCCTGAATCAAGAAACGCCCATGTAACCCTGCAAAGCCCGTATGAACGCGACAAGCAAACGTATCTAGAACCTCTTACAGCTCCTCATTGCCATCGCATTGCTGCCACATAGAAACCTTCTTGACCTCCATGGCCGGGCTCTTCCATGTGGGTAGCCAAGTATCCTGTGCATTCCAGAAATCCTTCTTAGCGTTAGGGCTAGAGTCGAGCCAAGGCTTGCCACTCTTTGAATCCTCAAACCAGCCATTGGTGCCTCCGACAGCAACGTTGAGAATAAGGTAAAACTTCTGGTCAAAAGGTGTGTTGTCTCGTCCAGTCTGTGACCAGGGGTCCACGAGCCGTGTACCGTTGCTGTTGGCGGCAGGGAAGTCACCACGGTCCCAGAGAGGCTCATCGAAATTCGTATACAAAACTTGTAGTAGGCGAGAGTTGACGTAAGTGAAGAGATATTTCTGGGACCACTCTAGTCCAAAAGTGTTGAAGCCAGCCGAGTAAGTAGTATGCGAAGCCTCACGCTTGACATTTGTTCGCCACCATGCATCCTAGGAATTGTTAGTTTACAGAGAACTTAGAATACTGAATCAATATGCGGATAGCTTACATTATCGGTGTCCGGACCCCAATGCAGAGTTGATGATGCGATGTTATTGCCTCCTTGCGCGTACGTGCGGTTATTTCCGCGACTCTCCAGAATATCAATTTCTCCACTCGCTGGCCAGGGTCCGTAGGTCTCTTCGACTGGCAACATCCAAATAGCAGGCCAGAGCCAATCACCCTGTGGCATTTTCGCGACGACTTCAACACGTCCATATTTGATCGTGGCACCTTTCTTTGTGTTGATACGTCCCGAGCGAGTGGGCGGTACAATAGTCGCATTGCCGGTGGTTGTGTTAGTTGCGGCAACACAATCAGAATAGACAGTCGAGGTACAAGATCCATCCTTCAGGAGATTAATAACGTTATCCTTGTTGATCAAAGAAGCATCCTGGAGAGTGGGCTTGATGAATAGGTGTCCATCTTGGACATAGACGTTTTCATCCGTGTTGGTAGTCTGTTCAAACTCGCCGTTGCTAGAAGTCGAGTTAGACCAACACTATTCTGTGTTTGTGATTTGACCAGGCCACTTACCCAAAGCCGCCAACCTGTACTTCCTTAGTCCATACATTGGTGTTAAAGGTTTCAAAGTTGTCCTCCAGGACCATGCAGTACTTGTGCTGGACAACACTATGAATGCCATCCCAGATGAGGAAACCTGAAATTCCCAGTCCTACAAGTATACCAAGAATAGGTAGGATAGTAACCCACTTCTCCTTCGGGTCCACTTTCTCGAGCCACGGCTTCTCGACCTCGTCTTTCTTCACCCTTCGAGAATGGAAATAGCGTTGTCCTCGCGGCGCTCCACCGAGCGCGCTCGAGCTGCCGAAGCTTGACGCAGGACGCGACACGGAGGGAGATGCGAAAGGGTTGAGGCCGCCTGCATGTTGAGATCCTTGGGGTTCAATACGATCGTCCCCGAAGGGGTTTCTATCCGTGTTAGGTGTTCCCGGTCGTAGAGGCGTGCCGTTGTTTGATACAAAAGAGAAGCTTCCCGCCGGCTGACGGCTGCCGCCCTGATCTTGCTCCATGACGCTAGTATCTTCCCCAAGATACTATGGAAATCAAACAGCGTCTCACTGGACTAAAGGTGCTTCGTCTGATCTCAGTCAAAATTCCGACTATATGGAATTTAAGTGTCAAGTCGGATGACAGTTAAGTATGTAAGGCGATTGATTGGTGGGATTATGCCAAGTAAGTTAACAAGAAAGGGTAATTGAAAGCATTAAACTCTATGAAATCGCGGGAGAAAGAGCTAAGATATGTCGTCTCGATGGCAGCGACAAGACAGAATGCAGGCCTCAAATAAAGTTGCAGGCACAAGAAGGGCTCAACGGGCTGTAAGTCTAGGTCGCAGCGGCCTAGCTTCGCTTTTGGTCCATGAGCCCAGCTCTGGTTTAACTTGCAGGGATCACGGCGATTAATGATTTTTTTTTCCCAGAAGCTGGACCCCCCCTGGACCACTCTAGACCGGGTTAGGGGGGCTATGTCATGGATCACGACGTGCCTAGATACATAATATTGACATGAACTTTATTACTAGCCGAAGAAGGTAATAACGGTGAACGTCCCTCCCGATATTACCTACCTACATTAGTATTGCTGTTCATACTACTAATACATACAGACTGAGTAGGGAGGTAGTATTCATCGGACAGGGATTCTTCTTGTCTCAATTGCATTACCCTACTTTTTAGCTATCGCGTGAAGCTTCCGTTGCTTGGCTTTTACCACCCAAGAACACTACTATCAATGCGTGTATTGCATCGCACATAAAAAGATAGGTAATGTGTAAGTGTAGGGTAGTGTGATGCGGACAGAAGACCTAAGAGACCGACCCGTTTCTATCTCCTAATTATGGTACATTTGGGGAGGATTCTCTCGACGCATCCTCACAATCCATCTAGTATCACTGTAGATATCATTAGAAGCAAGAGGCAATCAAAGTCCGCAGATACGCACACCATCTACCTACCTGACATCGTGGAGAGCGATACGTATACAAAGTACCAAGCCACCAGCTCAAGCGCTTACAGGTACACATCGTCACGCTAGGTAAGTAAAGGTATAAATTCATCTGTCTACCGGATGATAGCGCCGGATCGGCACGTACTAGTCTAGAAAAGCCACCTGGTGCTCCTGATAGCGCTGTACTGTACATGGCTGTCCATACCTCGTATCGGGCTTGAACTAGGACACTCGCCGTCGAGCTTGGCGAGATGCGCAAAGCAGTAGGCTAGCGATGGCCACGCCGTAACCTAGTATAGTTTGTTACCGTGCGTAAGGAGATATGCCCCGTCGAGGCCTATCCAGCCCTCTTTATTCAGTCAATAGTCTAAGTTAGGGAGATAGACGGCGAGCTGAGGCCGTAGTGGCAGTAGCTAGAGCTAGGTCGAGGTCGAGATAGCAAGCCATGACGCTCTCCCCGACAGTATGACGAGAAAAATGCCCAAGTCTATGGCCAGACCATGATCGCGACCGATACGCAAAGACTGATAAGTTGGACATGAACAGCCAGTCTATTGAGGGATCCAGCCCGAGAAATGATTGCCTATCAAGCCACACAGTCCACCGACATATGTAGTAGACGGATACTATACGCATACATACCAGATAGATAGAGTATCGCCGCTACGATATCCTTCGTTCACAGAACAGCGTAGTATTAGTTTAGGTAGTAGACTACACTCTCCCAAGCATGTCTCAGGTGGCTTTTTCCCTCGCCGTTTTCCCCTGGTTACTTATCTACCCACGCATGCATCACACATCCATTTCGGTACTTTACACACCCCCATTGCTACGTTGTGCCACTGTGACCTTAAGGTGGCTGAGAGCTTCCAGCTCCGCGAGAATTCCTTCATCCGAGCTTCCAACCGTAAAACAAGGGACCTCTCTGGCATAAGACACCCGCAACGCCGTTTCTGCTGCTGCAGTCATCCTGAAAGATAAGGCACTGTACGGATGTTACGGATGTGCTGAGCGAGAACAAGAGGAAAACACGTATAATCGACAAAATACAATACGGGACTGTACTTCTTGCTGATCGGAGGATTATATAGAGTGGGGAAGCCGAGATCAACACTCACTGGCTCTCCTCAAATCCAATCAGACCAGACCAAGATGCACTGCGTCGATCCCGAATCCGAATAGGTATACTTATATGAAAAGGGAATAGCCATCGCATACAAACTCCTCTATCCTGTGCTACTACTGCACCTCGTATCACTTTCTTCTTGTGCAAAAGACAACAGAATTCCAAGGCATTTACATATGGTACAATAGCGATACAAGATAGACGTAAGGAAGCTTGTGTGGTGGGTTTTTGCCGACTACCCCTATTATACAGCTATACACCTCTTGAATTCCGCCAACCCTTTGTCCAAGCGAGTATCAAGAGAGCAGGCAGGGTTAATCATTCAATCTCATGTATGTACAGTACCTACCAACTTACTTTGAGGAGGGGCATTGTCACAGTAACGAGGTGTCAGGCATGCATCCCGCGCAAAAAGGGTTGCATTGGGGGATTTTGTATCGGTACATGGCCCCAATACGAGCTCACTGCTGCATCCCTGCGTACAACACATACATATAGTAGGGTTCGTGCACTCATCTGCAGCTTACCAATCTCCATATGGTATCCAGCTAGAGGCTAGATACTATAGATATGCGTAGATAGCGGATTGTGTCCCTGAGCAACATTGAGTTCACGCTGACCGTACTTGGCACAGATTCTGGTTCGCCTGTCTCAAACCGAACCACCGCTCCGACGTACTTATTTGAGACATTACCTCCACCTGTTTGCATTGTGGATAGATAATATAAGTTGTCGCCTCCTTCCCTTAGGGAGTTCAATTCGATCGTTTGTTTCCCAACGCGTATAGCATATGGCACCGTTATCGCACTGGTCGGCTTATTGAATGAGTCAAATAACAAGTACATATAGCATAAACTCGGGCGTCAGCGCCCGACTACTTAGAGCGATGCAGGTAAGATCAGTTCCGACGCCAACGGCTTGACACGCACATATATCTCGTACTCAGCTCGACAAAAGTGCATTCCCAGCTGCATCTCGGAAACTGCCCAACGCCGCTACGCTTATTTCCTGGCCCCAATCCTCTTTCTTCCTTTTTTTTTTTTTTTTTTTTTTTTTTTCGCGAGTCAGCTTCACAGTACCTAGAATATCGCACCAACAAGATAGAGCGGTGTTGAAAATTCGATCTTATACAGTGGGGAGGGAGGGTAGACTGCCCATCATCTCGCCTCTTCGTAAATCGTAAAAGTTCCAGTCAATCTGAGAGACTAGCAGACTAGGGCGGCTTATGACACTCACACGCGGCTATCTACCCGATCTTAATACACCCGCACGTGGAAAACTAGACGCGGGAATCATCAGGTTTCAGAAGAGCCCCCCACTCTAACCAATGTTCATTCACATGTCTTTCTTTTGATCAAGACGACTATCTAGACCTAGGCCAGCACTACCTTATGGAGATGGTTAGTTCATGCCCAAACAAATTTGCTAAGCACGATCAATCATACATACACTATATTAGCTCCTCAACCTTAGGGACTTTAGTTCTTCGTAACCAAAATCTAGAGTTTGCCTGCCAATGCCCTATGTTGAAAATACTCAGCTACCTCAACACTACCAAACTGCACTAATATCGATTTTGCCGAGGCTTGACTATCCGTCGTTACTCATACCTAACTTAGGGTGACCAGGACCGTAACACCAATATCGTAAATTTGAGTGCAATCCATCTAGCTAGTATATGGGCGGAAGTGGTGGTCTCATTTACCTATAACCTTGCACGATTGGCAGAGTTTTATTGAGGCGCCTAGGTGAGGAGGCGTCTCCTACCGGGTTTGACTCGGACAAGTAATCGTCTGGCTTTTAATATTACTATAGCGGTGTGCGGGAAGTACAAAATTTCAGATGCACTCTAATGGTGTTCGTACAAACGCCTCAGAATCATTACCTACCGAGTTTCTAAAAGAGGATCCAAGTTTATCAGGATCACTTCTCAGGATCTCAGCTAGGCTACATAAGGGTACCAAGTAGATTGTATAGCATACATACAGGGCCAGCCAACAAGGACAGGAGTGAATCTCCTCATGTAGCGAGTATATTTACCAGGTATAAAGGACCAAGCACATCTTAACTTAGTGACTTAAGGCTGTTAAACAGAGGTTGAATGTAAGAAGATTTTCTATATTTTACTGGCTCATGTACGGCCTAAAATTGCTCGCTGGTGAGTTATGTAGCAAGGGCTTGCAAGAAGGAGTTTATCTAGATTCATAATCATCTTTCATAGGACGAAGTGTATTAGTGATCTCCTAACCTACTTGAGTGTTTTCTCCTTACTACCTTAAGCTCAGTTGCCTTCTTTCTAAAATCCCTCCCTCTCTCAGCCTCGCTTAGTTGTTTGATTATTCAACGGGCGCCTTGTCAGACCCCAGCAAACCCGGAGATATTACGTAGCCTTGTCTTAGGTGCTTTTATTCGGTGCATGAGTCAACCTATGACTCACTACTCCGAGCCCCGAATAACTCCTCCGCGTCATTTATAAAGATACGTAGCTTAAAATTTTTTTCGATTCCACGTGGTTTCCAACACAGTGTCTATAGGGAGGCTGTGGCATAAACCTCGTAACTAGGGAACGCAATAGTCATCTGATGCGTACTACTTATGCTTAAGCTGAGTACCCCTATATAGTTGCATACTGTTGCAGTGGCGTGTAGAGAGAAGGAGCGTGCTGTACTCGATTTAGTGGTAAGACGGTGATGAATTTGAAAACTCTCTATCTGTGATCAGGGAAGCCTACAACGTAGTCGCGCAATATAGAATAGGTTAAGGAGGTTGAAACTCTTTTAAAAAAAAACATTTTATCGGGCTATGTAATTTGACCGTTTGGGAATAAATACTAGTAATCTATTTGTTGACACTATAGCGCCCTCTTCGAAATGGAAAAGATGAATCGTGCTAAGCTCCTAATCTCGAGTCATATATAGACGATTGGATATGTTCATTTATTTAATTCAATCGCATTTGACTAGAGGCATGGTGTGGTAATAACTCTATATCTCGTAGAGTATACATAGATAGATCTAGAAAAGAAAACTATTACAGGAGCATTTTACATATTAATGTTATAGCTACAAGTGTAAGCGCACACATAATAGACAATTAGCCACTTGACTTGACAGGAATCTACTTCCCATGGTCCAGTAGTGTGGTACTATCATCCTAATCCAATGGGGAATACAAATTATAAAAGTCAACACAATACTTTAAGTAAAAGTGCGTGTCTCCTCTTTACATCGGTTATATGTGGTATCGGTAGCGGTATAAGTACGGGGTTAGCAGTCATTCATGCCGAGTTTTACATTTATACTACTATCATTATCTCGTTGTATTGCCAAGTTTGCTTGGCATAGGAACGGAAAACTATTATAGAAGTCGAAAGATCTCAGCAGAGTATTCCTATCGACTATAAACCTCGATAAAAGATTAAGCCATAAAAAACCCCTAATTCCTATAACTGAGTTTATTGCTTCGAATTATGTTCTTAAACTTCGCTACCCGCGTTTTTAGTAGTTTAAAAGCATCGTATTCATTTCTTATTATTAAAGAAGCAATAAAGACTTATATTAAAATAAAACCTATACGCCGCTTCGTCCTGCATTTGATTAGTGGTTCATTTTGCTCTCGACGGAGACTTAGTGGAAAATACTCGAAGGATTCTGTGTAATCCAATGTGCAATAGTTGAGCCGGACGGAAAAATAAGTGATTACCTAACAGTGCCTACATATATTCCTCTCTTCAGTAATATTTCATAATTTGAAATGTAACTATTATATACTGTAACTGTTGGATGGACCTAGGAAACTATGAACAAAGAGACTGATCCTATATATAGTTAGATAGCGCCAGGGGAGTAGTTCAGGAGACCTTCGCGCAACAACAATGGTCTATTACCTAGCTTAAGCGTATGACCTAGGAATAACGAATCTGGTAACAACCACACATATAAATAATGCGGGCAGTGAAGTGTCTAGCGTGATATTCTAGCTGTGTAGCCGTAAGCCGTCATAGCTCTATTCTGTCAAAGCTTGTAAAACGTAGACTAACAATAATAATAATAGTTTCCGCTGCCAGCACCTTTAACAAATGCTCTATCATGTTTCTTTGTCTCTACGCCCACGGAGGGGATAAAAAGCACAAGTGATGGAACATCCGGCAATGGAGGAGTGGGATGGGTCATTATGGAAAAGCACTATGACTATCCTAGGAAATCTCCTATTTAGACGCCGCCGGATGGTTCCTAAAAGGTAGTATTGACTGAAATTACTGAATTGAATTAGATATTGCCAAAATTAGATATGGAGTCGTCGGGACAGGCACATGACTGCGTATATGTGTGTGCTTACGATAAGAACCGTAACCATCTAAGTTATTAGCGATAAACTAAACGAAAGGCGATAGACGGAAATGTAATCAACGAATAGCTCAGTCGCATCTCTCGATGGTCACAGAGACTCATCGGTGTGAATATAGAAGACGATGGGGAAGATAGGTGTTAACACCGCTTGAACCGGTCTCCCTGCGACTCACTCGATCACACTCGGCCGAATGCTTTTTTTGGGAAGAATAGGAAAATGAGTATCGTCACGGGGAATACGACTTATATGGGCCGGCTGCAATGCCCCTATTCCTACATCCGAACTTCCTGATAGGACTGATGAGGCTGTGGCCTTGACTCGGTTTGAGCTATAATACCAAATACCACTTCACCGAAGCCCCTTCATCCACTTTCAGCTTGTGGCTCGGCGACTATTCCTTGGCCCACAAAGGCGTGACGCCGCGGAGACGGCGAGCATCTGTGAACATAGTTCCAATTTGGAAGTAGAGTGAATCAAATCCACAATCCATCCCACATGTTGATACGAACCCCCTAGCGCTAAGACAGAGTTCTTCGTTCACACACCACAGACATCACTGCTATGGAATCCGTCTAGAAAAGAAACCCCTTTTCTCCCCCTCTCTAAAATGCAACATTCGTTACCTATTCTTTACATGTCGGCGTGAGATGACGAGATGACGTTAGGATTGCCCGAGTGGAGTATACTGGCGGGGGCTGGAGCTGGAGATGGCCGAGATGGATGCGAGAGCGAGTGGATGAATGGCTGAAATGGGCTCGTCCGCCCCCACGACCAAATAAATTAGGTCGGGGTTTGGTAGGCTAGCGTAGTAGCTGGGCGGCTCCTGCGGCATGGTCCTTTCTTCAAGAATTTTAATCTTGGGCTATGCACAGGCGATCTCATCTCGTGACCGCAGGGACCTGGGTCGTCCACTTGGTCGGGACCTATGAAAGGGGGAGGGGGTGTGAGAGGTTTGAGATGAGTGAGCCAGTGAGATGATGGCTGAGAGATACCGGGATTAAGCGTGAGATCTATAAGTTAAAGAGATAGAAGTATAGCCGAGAAACGGAACGAGGCTTGATTCACACCGGATCTCGGATCACGGGCGATTAGTGGTCGGAACGCGGGGGAGGAAAAAAGGCCACGCTATAGGTAGTGCGGAGTTATAAACGATGATAGATGACTTAGGTCGCAAATTGGTATATTTGATTTGAAGACCGATGACAAAACTAGGGAAATGAAACGAAGGTTTATTGAGCGGAAGGAATACCAAGCCTTTGCAGTGCCGTCTATATGAAACGCCGCCGCTTATGCCCCGGGTGTGTGTCTATCTTTCTATGGGAGACAAGGTGAAAGAGCGAAAAATGCTCAATCTGTCAAAGGAAAAAAAAAAGCATGTGATGATGGGAAAAAACAACTGTAAACTCGCGCCAAATTCCATGCCTTGTTTGCCTGACCCAGTCTAAACCGTCTAATCTAGTCTACTATTCCGCGAGGAAAGGGAAACATCTATTTCTATTTTGAGAACGGCTGCTCTCGGTGTGAGAGGTGGATTCCGGCCATGTTTGTCCGAAAGGGGGAAAAAAAATAGGCCGCGACCGGCCAATGAGAAATCATACGTCCGTCCGAATAAAAAAAGTTGTGGGAAATGGAGAATAAGGCTCTGTAACGAATGAGAATAGCGAAATGCTTATTAAACGAATGCAGCGTGCTGCACTTCGCCCCGGGCTCGCTGTTCTGTAAGCTGCCGAAACGGAATCTGTCAGCGGCGGGTCTGGCCCTGGAGTGAGGTGACGACGCGTAGTTCTGATAGGGTAGGATGTAAGGATGGGATAGGCAATTCCTGATTAAGGGGTATCCGCCAATCGGAAGGGCTTTGCCTGTCAGCCCTACCTAGCTGGGGTCGCACTTAGATGCGAATCCTGGGACTCATATGATGTCAATTACGCTGCGTGATGATCTGATTGGACCACCGCGAAGCTTTCGAAGTCCGCGGCCGAAGGATATCTTTCACTGCTAGACTCCTGGCTTGCTCGAAATATGACCGTATAGGACACATCCGGCAACGCTCGTGAGATATCGGTCTGCTAACATAGGATTTGCGGAAGTCCTGACATGCTCATGGATAGTTTGGCGGCTGGGCCGTTGCTGTGCCATCCAGAGCACGTGGCGTCCTCTGACGCCATTCTTACATCTTCGTAGGCTGTACCTGCATCCCACGTGGTGATGGACAGATACCCGAGGAGCAGGACGATGAGGTTCGAAGCAGTGGAAAAGATCCAGGGGCTGATGGATCTGTGAGGACTCGGAGGCGGTGTTGGGACATTCGGTCTTGGCTGTCGCGGACCCGGGCGGCGGGGACCAGGACTAGGAGGTGGGTTGGGGTATGGGTATTGTAATGGCTCAGCTCGGGAGATAAGAATAGATAGCTGCGGGCCGAGGTGACAGAATAGAAGGTACTGAGGACTGGGTGGTGGGGTTGGTCCTGGGGGTCGAGGAGGGACTGGAGGGGGTGGTTGTGGAGGTCCCGGCGTTGGTGGTCTTGGTGGGTTAGGCAAAGTGATTAGTGTTTTCCGAGCCTTGGATAAGTCCGTGTTTAGATAGCAAGTCTTGTCGTAGAGCTGATAGTTGGCAATGGCCTTTGGATGTGTATCTAAGGACCGAGTTGCTGTTTTGCGTTGGATATCAGGTGATAAAACAGACATCTTGCTGTAAAGGTTCGATATTGGTGGTTGTTAAAGATGCGTTGACTAGTAGATGAAGCTGATGGAATTAGTGAGTGGTGATGGGTGGGCAAGAACAATAAGACCGGGACATATATTCGACTCATGAGTAGTTATATAGTTCTCAGAATGACTTCTCACGCAACGATGGTGTGTCTTCAACCTATAGAGATTCACGACGGATTCGTCCATAACTTTCGAAAGGTAACAGTCATCACATGCCTAATCCTCCATGCTGTCATTCAAGATTGCAGAAGGGTCTATTTTCGCCACACCGGATGGGTAAAAGGGTGAAATTACTAGAAACAACAACAAACTCCGGTGGTCGTTGTATGAACAGCAGCTGAATCCTGCGCCCCGGTCCCGCCCATACTGCGGCTAGGCAATTGTAAGGATAGTAACCGAGATGGGAGCGACTGAAACGGTTCGGACGTGAAAGGGCCCAAGTCCGTCAGCAGAAATGTTGGTACGTGACTATGGAACCTAAGTAGGCAACTCTTTAGCTAGCACGAGGACTGAATTCGGTAGGTGCATCGCAACGAGAGTCGTCAAGAAACGATACGATGATGAAATTCTTAGAATTACTAACGAATAGATACTGGCGCTTGGAAGCAAGCCCGGTTGACCTCTGCTACGGGAGTCATGCCTGAGCCGACGCTGTTGTCTCTTTTGCTGGCTGTTGGTGAAGAATATGCAAATACGTAACACAAAGTTGACCACACCGAAACATAACAAGTGAGATAGCTATAGGCAGCCAGAGTAAGTCGAGACGAGTGATCGGATTGCGTTGGCTATTAGAAGCGCTTCGTTACATCTGACAACTGTCTACCTAGCTGACGGTAGCACAGGTGGTCAACTACTCGGCTATTACAACCATCTAGGCGCGGAAGTTGGCCGCTAGAGTCATCCGTTAAAGCTTCACAGCCGCGCTAAGCGCGTTGGGGGGGTTTCATCGCACCATCCTGCGAGAAAGCAGCCTTGCCCCCAGCGGCAGTGTGTAGGACAAATGAGATGACAGGCGGGGTGGCGATTGGTTGTATTGGCGAAGGCAGGCTAGGCTAGCTAAGCGTCGTTTAGGACTAGGAGCTCCTGTGGCGCCGGTTACGGATAGACTCATCTCGATAGAGACAATGATTGGGATTAGGGACGACTACCATGAAGACGACTGGAAACTAATCATCAGTGTAATTAGACTCTGTGTATTTCCGTTAGGAATCAAGGGGAAGAAACCCCCACCCATATAAGCTAGCATGTAGTATCATCGCTAGGTATGAAGCTATGACCTAGCGACTTACGTGTGCATTACCTCCGCGGACAGCAATCCCAACTGGGTGGTAGAGCGGTTCCTTCGGCTCGCTAAGGCCGATTTACATCGAAGGAATTCTGGGGAGCTAAGAAACCCAGAGTCCCCTGATATAAAAAGAGGCGGCTATTAGACGTCATACGGTCCTATGCGAGCAGTAAGTTGTTATGCCTAACCAATTTTACGTTGTAGAAACGCGGACCGTCACGCCTTTGCTGCTAGGCATACTATCTGGGTAGTACATATTGAGCCTGTTCGGCATGACGCCGACTCCTGGAACATTGTCATGTAGTAAACCGACTTTAACTAACTTGTTAGTATCTCAGTCGGACATAACGTCATGTATCTATATATTAGATAATATGGGTGCAAGGCCACGGCCTGTTATATGGGTGGTGATAGGCAGAAACTTACGGCTCATAGTTACTGGTGCGCGTGCACACTCAGACGGATAAAAGCTTTGGAACGGCTTCAACCTTTGAATCGAGGGAGTGCTGTCAAAGCTGCATGTTTAAAAAGAAATTATGAGAAACAATATTCGCCTCTTGCGTCAGAGATAGAGGGTAGATAATGTGTAGCTCATCGTGATGTGATCTGGTGATACCATCACCAAGGGGCTTTACATATGGCTGGGTGAACTATGTAAGAGTCGATAGTCCATCGTATGGACAAATTCACCTCGGTTATCAATGAGTTGCAAATTTGACTGGTGCCCGTAATTTCTGGGCAAGGTATTAGGGGAGCCTGTATAAAGACTGCGTTGAAGGTCTATCACGTCCTTGAGTGTACCTGATCAATAATTCACTGCTGACTTGTAAATGCCTCGAGAGATATGAATGTGTTAGTTTACTCGGTGTTTGCAACTGCAATCTCACGAAGACTGGATTTCCCAATTTGACTATCGATTCTTGTTTCTTGAGCACATCCTACTCTAGCAGTATTTCGAAGCTGCGTTAAGCTATAATAACGTAGGTCGATATCCGCATGTGTGCTGCTCGCCCTCAGTATGACGATCTAGACTGGGACTAATTAGAGCCGGTTTCCCTCACTTTTTTTTTTCTTTATACAATGACTTAGGAAGACCTGTTTACAACTCTATAAGCGCAAATGGGAGGACGTACAAAGTGTCGGAATTAGTTGCCACTCGGTAACCAATTTCTACGTCCATATGGACCATCTGCTTATGAGCTAATGGCTCTAACGGCCTCTATAGCTTCTGAATCGTACCCCGCGTCGTATTCGATAAAAATGTCCATTATCTGGGACAACACTGCTTGATTCTTAACCTAAGTCCACCTTTGGATTGGGTTATCCTTGATCACCGGTACGACTTTTCTGGAGTGCGGGAGCGGCTACGGCCGCGATCGCTATCATAACTGGGACTACGTTGTCGTTCACGATGACTACCATAGTCGTCATAGCTGTCTCTTCGTCCACCTCGACGTCTAGGCGTCCGAGATCGAGATGCATACGACTCGGAGCGACTGCGATTGCGGCGGGAAGGAGGCGACCGAGACCGTGAGTATGATCTTGGTCGGTAGGTATCAAAATTGTCGCGTCCTGGCCGCCCGGGACGTGGAGGTGAGCGATTACCTCTGGAGGTTCCAAAACCAAAGCCTCTCCCGCCGCCACCACCACCTCCACCGCCCATTCCTCCTGCACCGCGTCCTGGACCGCCTCGAAAGCCTGGGCCTGGATTTCGAGGATCTATGTTCGCGCCTCGGCTGGCAGTAGGAGGGGAGGGGTCGAATTTTCGACGAGGTAGGACAATGGAGACGTTGATGGTAGCACCGTCAAGATTGGCCTCGTGCATGGAGGCGATAGCAGCATCGGCATCAGCTTCGTTCACGTAAAGAATATAGGCGGTGCCACGGTTGGCGCCAGCTAGGCGTCATATTAGCAAGCGCTACACAAAGAGGGGAGCATGGACGTATTGTTTGTGGGACGTACTCTGGCGGCTCATGGGTAGGTCGAGATCGCGGATGGTACCGTACTGACCAAATATCTCGTACAGATGGTCCTCGTTAATTGTCTTGGATAGCTTCTCAACAACAATCTACGCAGGTTAGCGGGTCGGTTTCGCGTTGGAATCCGGTGGTCGGGTAACTGGGTAGTTAACCGTTGTGGTGGTGATGAGAAGAAGATGATATTATTCCATTCATACTGAAAAATGGAGACGTACCTTGGTGCTTCCTCTCAGCGGGCTGCGGCTCTCGCCACGACCACGGCTCTGGCTTCGACTCTCGGGGGAGCGGTAGTTGCCATTGTGGTTGGCGTGGGTAGGGGGCGGCGATGCGCTGGAGTAACGACGACCGCGGCGCGGAGATGGCGAGGCTGAGTAGCGTGATGCAGGCGTGGGCGAACGCGACCGATAGTCCATGTCGAGGGGATGGAGAAGAGCGAGTCGAGGACAGTCTCGGATGAAAGGGTGACTCGGCCTAGACGTGATGCAATGTGATGTGTGATGTACGATGTGCAGATGCGATGTGCGGCTGCGTTGCGGCGCGATAGAGGAACCAACGAGGTTACTTTTTTGAAGTTTCCGTTTAAGAAAGAAGATTCGATTATTGGTGATGTGGGCAAGTAACCAAATTACAGGCTATAATATGCAATGGAGTAACTATGCCGATCGCGAAAGAAGAGTGCGGTTGTGGTCGGATGATTGAAGAAAGCTGATGGGATCACTGAGGTAGGTTAGGTGTTGGATAGAACTTTTACTTGTGTATGAGGAAGCATTCCAGAGCTCATGTATGTACCAAGAGCTGGAAATAGGGTATCTCGACAGCAAGTGGGGAGCTGCTCCATTTACGGGTACTACCTACATGTAGGTAGGTACACTAGGTAGGTACCTAACATACCTACTATGTCTTATCGATTAAGAAGGTTACTTACCTACATGTACGGCATACACGCTTAGCTACAGTCATCAACGCAACAAACATACATGCCTTCGCAAAGGCCATAGCAAGTAAGAGGTAGATATATCTCTGACTTCATCAATTCCCTCGACTTGTCATCTGGTCTAAGGGCATCTTAAAGCCATTCTTAACTTAGTGCTCCCAACTACTGACTGATTATAAATAACTTTCGTGAACTCGCTTTAGTACATATAACGGAAGTTGGGGTTCTCTCGGTCAGTGAGATCCTCAAATGCATGCGTGAGATTGGTATCCTTGGCTTCCCGAACACCCGCCGCCGCCAACTGATCACGCCTTGCATTCTCCCGCTTGAGATACCACCGGAAGAAGATCAAGACTATCACTAGCAGTGAATAACAGCCGAGATGGGTGGCGAATGCGATCTATGGTGTCCGTGTTAGTAATAAAGAGAACGAATAACAACGAGCATAACCCATATGGGAACTGGGATATATGTCGACGACTTACGTGGTACTTGGGGGCATCTCGCGAGAGGAACACTTGCGGGCCTAAATAGCGTCAGCTGCTCAGTCCTGGCCCTTCGGTCTACAACGGGCGTAAATAGCCCCAAGGCGCAGATGTACGTACCAATTGCGTTGCCTGTTGCCCAGAAGATGAAGTTGATGGCTAGAACAACCGACTTCTTCGTCTGTCCACCCACGTTCCGAGACAAGAGAGAGAGACCCAGCGTTTGCGCCGCCCAGAAAGATAAGGTGATGTAATATGCAATCAATAGGCCTACGTGTTGCGAGAATGTCTCGTTAGGGACTGTCAACAGCAAGATAGTTCCGACGAAAGACCTGCAATCGACTCCAGTTAGCATAGGTAGGCAAGAATATTGTGGAAGCCTGGTTGTGAGGCTTACGGGACAACAAAGCCCAGAGCAACGAGGATGTTCTGGTTGGTTTTCTTTACTATCCAGACTGATCCAAGCAGGACGATGATGATATAGGCACCCAAAACGATAGCCAAGAGTTGGGTTTGGAGGACACTGAATTTCAAACTAGTCGAGATGATGATGTTGGCAAATCCGCCCAGACCGCTCGTGGGTAGCGTTGTCGTGAGTTGGATCGCCGCGTAGCACCACGTCTGGGGATCGGTGAGTGCATCATACACCTGCTCCTTCTTGAATTCGCGGTTCTGAAGGCCAGTCTGATTATCTCGAACACGCTCCACCATCAGTCGCTTGTCCTCTTCGCTGAAACATTTTGCCCGCATCGGCGAGTCCGGCATGTAGAAAAATACGAAGACGCCAAAGAAGATAGAAATGATGCCGTACGAAAGGAACAGCCACTGCCACGACTTGAGCGGTCCCGTGGTGATGAGAGTGAATAGATACGCTAGCAGACCGCCGACAATTTGCTGCGCGCCGTTCATCATATACCAGTACGTAACCCTCGCCGCCTGTTCCTCACGACGATACCACATAGCCGAGAGCACAACAAACGCCGGCTGGCATGCCGATTCGAAGATTCCTAGCAGCGTTCGGACTGTTACTAGTCCGACGAAGTTGGTGCACGCCGCGTGACTGGCTAAGACGGCGCCCCAGGCCACAATAGAGAATCCCAAGTATTTCGCAAGTGGAACGCGCGCGATGATGTAGTTCTATATTGAGTCTGCCTTAGTAAGATTGCTATAAACCACATGGATAGGTGTTAGTAAGACTTGATATACGAACCTGCGGATATTCGACGACCAAGACGGCGATGTAGATACATGTCGTCAACCAGCTGTAGAGCTGGCTAACTTTTCCGTCAGGCGTTAACAAACCAGTATCTTTCGGTAGACCCATGATGGAAGAGAATGAGAGCGTGCCCTTGTCGATGGCCTGAAGGAAATACGTGGCGATCATGATCACTAGGACTCGGCGATCGATCAACTTTCGAAGTCTCACATTCTCCTCGGGGCTAATGTTGATGCGGGCTTGCGAAGCATACTTGGCAATCTCCTTGTCTACCTTGTCAAGATCTGTGTGGTCTCCCTTCAGCTCAATCTCATCCGTAGCCGATATGGTTCGACGAGCTTCGATCATCGACTCGACCGGCGCTTCTTCGCTTTTCCGCGTAGCCGATGTAGCCATCGTGACTACCCGCTGAGGCTCGTGTTAAAGACAAGAGTACGTACGGATGGGAAGACGACAGGCTCCCCAAGGCTGAGCAATGGTTAGGGTGAATCAAGCGAGCAAGACAGAACAGGTTTCCAAACCGGCTGTCCCAGTTCTTTAAGTAAGCGTTAGGGTCCAATTAATCCCTGGCATTTTTATATTTATGTATTGGTAGCCGTATGGGCAACTATTCTAATTGCAGTGTGCCGAGCGAACCTCCCCGGCCAAGGGTATACCGCGGTAGCGGTCTAATGAAGCCAGGGTTACAATCACTTTACCGTAGAAGTCCAGACTACGTTGTCAGCACGTGGCGATGGCTGGTCAAGCATTTTACCGTTACTTGAAGGACACACGCAAGCACTTTGGATGGGTTCACCTGATCTCGCGTAGCTTTGTCTATATTCGCGCTATAGTAAGACTCGCCTCCCACCCCATCCCCGGAAAGTTGGGGATAAAGGAGCGAGCGGGGAACTCCATACTTACGGTGACCTGGGGTTCTGGGGAAAAGACCCATTGGGTTATCGATATAACTCCTCCCGGTTCTCAAGTCCTGGTAGCCGTTAGCTCTATACACAGGTATATATTGAACCGACACGCCGAAGGGATAACAACATAGCTAACTCCACAAGTGCCCTTAGAACATAACTATCGAGTCGACCTAGTTGTTCTTCAGTAAGAATAAACGAGGAGTTTCTCTTGGTAAAGATCTTCGTTAGATTAGCTCGGTATAACGCTCTCCGAACTATCCCACATTTCCTTGCTAGGGCCAGGATTATCCACCAAAGACCTTCGCGAATTCAACCCCGTTAACCCTCGTAGCGGATTACCGTTGTCGAAAACCGTGTGTGCATGCGGGGAAAAGACCATCCCAGTTTGGATTGCACCCGCGAAGCGTCTTGGCAGTATGGGTCACTAAACACTACTTATTACTTATCACATGCTTTATTATGATGGTGGCGGGCGAGAGGAGGTGGAGGCTAAATGGAAATGAACACACTGGTGAAGGGGAGTGTTGACCAGGCTATCTTTAAGAGCGGTATACGAAAATCATTTTTCAAAATTGGAGTGTATTAATGACGGCGTCTCTATCCATTCATTCTGACAACGCCTAACGGTCGGGTGGTGAATCAATATTCTAGTCTACGGAAATGCCTGCACAAGCTCACGGGTTCAAATCTAGCGACATCCATGCTAAGATTCAACTCTTAATCGATGGCTTAGTTAACATTAAAGATAACTCAGGAGAGTTCCTGTTAACGTTACCAGATGGTCGTGTCATCGACACAAAAGGGTGGAATGACTGGGAGTGGACGCATGGTATCGGTCTCAATGGCATCTGGGCGTACTACTCCCTAACCGGCGATGAAAAATATCTAAAGATCATCGAAGATTGGTTTGCGAATCGTTTTGCCGCCGGGGGCACGACTAAGAATATCAACACGATGGCCGTATTTTTGACACTGGCCTATGTTTACGAGAGGACAGGGAACATCACATACCTCCCGTGGCTGGATAGCTGGGCGGAATGGGCGTACCATGACCTCGAACGGACCAAGTACAGCGGCATGCAGCACATCACGTACCTCGAGGAGAACGACCAGCAACTATGGGACGACACGCTCATGATGACCGTGATGCCCTTGGCGAAGATCGGGAAGCTGCTCAACCGGCCACACTACGTGGAGGAAGCAAAGCGGCAGTTCCTGATACACATAAAATACCTCTTTGACGCGAAGTCAGGCCTGTTTTTCCACGGTTGGACGTTCCACGAGGGCGGGCACAACTTCGCGGACGCGAGATGGGCGCGAGGCAACGCCTGGCTCACAATCGTAATCCCAGACTTTCTAGAGCTACTAGATTTCCCAGCTAACGACCCCATCCGGACACACCTCATAGACACGCTAGAGGCGCAGTGCGAGGCGCTGAAGAGCCTGCAGACGCCGTCTGGCCTGTGGCGGACGCTGCTCGACCACCCCGAGGAAGAGGGCTCGTACGTTGAGGCGAGCGCCACGGCTGGGTTTGCCTTTGGGATTCTCAAGGCGCAAAGGAAGAAGTACATCGGGAAGGAGTATGAGGAGATCGCGCTGAAGGCGATCAAGGGCGTGTTAGATAACATCGACGCGGATGGCGAGCTTCTGAACACGTCATTTGGCACAGGCATGGGACACAACTTGCAGCATTATAAGGATATCCCCATCACGAGCATGCCGTATGGACAGGCCATGGCTATTATGGCGCTTGTTGAGTTCTTACGCGTTTTCATATGATGCGGACTGCCAGCGTTTGCACAGTGGTGTTCATCGAGGTTAAAACAGAAATAAGAACGAGAAGGGAGAAGTCGTACGAAATGAACTACAGAGAATCCTCGTGGTCAGCGTATTGCTCATATCAGTCATGTACTTGTTTAGCTTCAGCTCCTAGTGATACCTACGATGAGCTAACATGCTATACCTAATCCAATAAACACTTGAGCAACAGTTCGTATAGTTTTCTCGATCCGTCGTTTCGTACACATTTAAAAACTATTATTAATTAACTGATTATGAACTGCTATTTCTAGGTTTAATTATTTAGTTGGTTAGAAGTACCTAATGATTGGGCGACAGTTGCTTTACAATAAACCCTGTCATCCTTTCCCCTCAACCCTATATATTCCTTTAAACTATTAATCACCCGAAACATAAACAGAATACTACAGCATACGCAAGACCAGAACATATTTGAGGCGGATTCTTGATCATCTGCGATCACTCATATATAAAATCGTGACATTGTCCCATTCTTCTTGGACTTTTCTCCCCCGCCTGCCCATCGCCGCCCTCTAGACCCTGAACACACACACAGTGAGGACGCTTTATCAACCAATATTCTCGAATGATTGAGCGCTCTGATGCTTATCATACCCCATATCCCAATATATATCATGAACCTTTTACGATGGTGAACCGGGACGGGCCCGCGGACGAATCGCCAAAGATAACGGGGGTAACCCTGCATTCTCTCGCTGTCTGTTTGGGTAACAACTCAAATAGGACGCCTAGGATATATCGGATTTTATGCCACTTCTTTAGTAGCTAACTTAGCAACGGTAGATAGGGCGTCCCATGCCAGCTCTTTTAGGGGTGACGATGATACCTCTTGCTGCGAGCTTTAACGACTCTAACAACGTCGGGACGCTGTATTTTATGCTATAAAGGTATCTACAGCCATGAGGGCGCCTCTACGGAATTACATAATCGTACTACCTACAGACTTTATGATCACGGCACTGTTATATTACCGAAAACGATGGTACCACCAAACAGATTATCACCAACCACCCAATTACCACATACACAGCGCTGGGCACGAGTTTAGAGAGAATAGGACTAACGGATACGGATTAACTGTCACACGTGCCTATATCCACGTTTAACCTGGGAGGGTTCTGCGAAGTCTGCGTATTGTAGGCCAGAACGGCCATGTATCGTTGGGAAATAGCCTGTCCTAGCCCGCATTGGAGCATCAGGAAACGGGGCGTCGCGAAGCTAAGCTGTGATAAGGGTTCCGTGACACAAGAAAAGACGCCGTTAATGCCATGGCAGGAAATAACTGTGTATTACGCTAGTACACCATAGTTGCACACTCATGGGCTTCAGAGTTCTTCCCTGAAGCCGAGTTAACATGGTCCTCGCATATCCTAGACACTATACTAGTAGTATAAGCATCCAAGTAAAACCAACGACTACTATCAACATAGTCTATGCAACACTGTATTATGTATCCTACAATACACCTAGCCCGTCTTGGTTTCCTATATATTACTATCCGAAGACAGTGAAAATAGTACTTATCCAGAACACTGCGTAAAAGTGCGGGCATCCTCTAAACGAGGACAGTTCTGGGACCTCCACTAGGTCTCACTCGAAACCTAGCTTCATCGGTATATACCTCTGCGCTAATTTACATGAAAGGAGCCGCAGCTCAGGAACATGAGAACTTACAAGATATCCTTAGTTTTAATAGAGCCTTCATCACCTGAAAACTTGGAGACCTTAAAGTGGGATTTGGCGCAAGAGCTATCAGAGCCAGCATTGTGCCTTGATTTTGTATCTGTTAGAATTATTAGCAATCATAGACTAGTTAGTATAGGATGATAATTTATACTCGGTTCGGATTGCAGTGCATTGCTAGAGCCATCTTCGCTGTCGATCACCTGGAATTTATCAGAAACTAGCGGATCAATTTCCTAAACTATAAAGAGAAAGCATCTTTAGAGAAATTATTTTAGGAGAAACCGTCTTGGGATGAACCGTTTTGGAAGAAACTATCTTAGATGTTAGGCATCACCAGATAGGACGGATAAGACAGTTAACATAGTAGGCTAAGTACAAGTTAGTGCTCGAAATAGGATTGTAGTTATGTGATAATAGTTTGTTCTGATTCACGAGTAAGAAGCAGCAGAGTTACACGCAAAGGGGAGAGACAGAGATCGAATAAAGCAAACGGGGATCTAGTGAAGCAGACGGTGACCGAAAGGAGGGGATGAGAAGTGGCATGGGGAAGAAGAGAGGCATGAGAGGGAGAGGAAGAGGGAGAGGAAGAGGGAGAGGAAGAGGGAGAGGAAGAGGGAGAGGAAGAGGGAGAGGAAGAGGGAGATATGGATAGAAAGAGATAGGAAGAAAGGGAAGCAAAGAAGGGGATAGAAGAGGAAGGAGTGAAAGAGATCTCTGCCTGCGTCTTCGACAATCCTGTATCTGCACTCTATAATTTTCCCATTGGAAAGAGGGACGGCAGATACACTATGCACACCTCAGGTACATACCTACCTTGTAGTCTTATGAATACCTACCTAAGGTACCTAATCAATATCATTGCCGTAGGAAGTCGTTTCACTGAATATAGTAGCTAAATCTCATCGACCACCGGTTCCAAAATGGAAGTTACCGTAGAAAGTTTGGCATTAGACTACCATCAGCAGGTAGTCGCGTCATTCGTCCCTCAAGAGTAGAACATGAATACTTGGAATATTGATCAAGCATGAGCTCTAATTGCGAGCATGCAACCTCACGATCATAGGCTGTCACTTCCCAGATTTGACAATGTTGGGCACCTATCACCTGCCTGTGGATGATCCCGAGTTGGCCTAAGATGAAGGTACGAAGTCACATACGATGACTGCCATAACTGTACATTACTTTTTCTAAAACCATTCTATGGTTTCACTGTTGTTACTACCTACCTAACCTACTGAGTATTTTACTTATGTAGGTGGCAATGACATTATCTATTGGGGGGGGGATGTTTAATTTCATTGATACTCGAGAAGGAGTCTCGCTCTCTCATAAAAGTTTCAATTGAAGTTAACGGGCTGCTTTAAATATAACTAGATATATTGTGCTATGTTGTCTATATCATAGCAAACTTCGGGCGTACCTTATGCGATAGATTTCTCGCAATAGACCTCTATAAGGAGAGTGGTGATCCCTGGTACTGATTTGAGTGAGCCCACCGAATATCTACCTAGGTACCTATTTGCCCCTGAGTAGGTACAACCCTACTATAGAATGAGCTTGTATTCATTCCTGGAGAGCGCACCTAAGTGCTTGATACTCTTCCCATTTTCTGGAGAAATTAGAGAAGGAGGCGAAGAGAGCCGGGGGCGGCTCTTGCTAATGGAGAACGGGTTGGGGTGTTTATATTATGAGAGCCGTCTGTACTCGGTGATGCACGTGCTAGTCTCGGAGCTTCCATTGCTGTTGGTTCCTCCTGCTTTCATTATGGGAACTTGTATCTTACTCTTTAGAGGTACGATTCGGACTGATTGTTGAGGAGTTATTTATGGCTGTCCGTAATAGACCTTCGAAGGATTGTAGGTAGTTGTATCCCATTGTCTCCCACTCGAGTGGAAGGACGTGGCGCGGACGATCGTAAGATGCTCTCGTATTTCCTCAGCCTTTATGTTTAAGGTTTATGTGGCCTTCGCTACTGTCTCCCGTGCTGCACCCTTCGTATAATGTCTTTTAGAGGTAGCTACCTAACTTACCGCCGCGAAAGTATTCCAGTCTCAAGAATGCAGTAGGCGTACTTGCCATCATCCATTATCTTAAAAATGCAAGCTTAACTTATAAGGCCAAGGACTCCTATGTGATTCCATTACTTAATTAAATCATGAAGCATCCTCTTACAATATGATATTTGTCGACCTTGAATACCCTACACCTAATTGAAGCATGATGGCGGGCGGACACAGCCGAGTGAGAACAAGTACCTACTCCGCAGTGAACCCCAAACCCCAAGTCAGAACCCATGTTGACGTCGTGGGGTCATCGTCAATTAAGTAATCACATCTATGCCGTATGTGGTTGGGTCGAGAAAAAAAAAACGCCTGATAACGAAACTAGGTACTTAATCTCCGCGTCCTAGATCCGCCGGAGATCGATGAAATCATTTTTCTTAGTTCTTATCTATAACCCACTCGCTCCCGATTGGTTGCCGGCATGTTATCTAGGTCGGTTCTGCTTACATGTTGTCTAACCGTCATGGAATTTCATCTGACCACCGCCTTTTTATATTATTATATAGCTATCCGTCATTATCTTGATAAGAAAGGACCCTAATGAAGTTGCTAATGGGCGACTTACGACTTGCCCATCCGTGCGCAGGCGATGATAGATGATACTTGCTCGCAAGGTTTCGTTGACTGTCAGTTCTGTTTTCCGAGACTCTCTGCCGAGGTCTTGAGGTATTCGCGCACGTGAGGAGATGAACGAAACGTCACTCATACGAGATGCGCAGCGCCCGCACTGTCGCCCGGCACCGTCCCATGAGCGACGCCAGGTCTCGATTGATAGGCCCGTCATCCTGCCATCGTGCCTTATCAGGGTTACATCCATGCGACGCCCAAGAGTATGGCTTATCAACCAATCCGAGCGCTCGGAGCCGATCGCAACAGTGTTGCAGTGAAGATCCTGCCCCACGAGACCCTTTCGAGAGATTCAGCCCGGCGTAGGGCAACGTGGAGGTGGACGAGGGACAGCCAATGCCGGTACTCGAGCGCGTTTGATTGCATGTCTAGGCTCTTGGAATGCCGGTGCACTAAAAGTCTAGTCTTAGATAGATAGTGCGGGGGGTTAAATGCGCTCCTTGGTCGGTTGTCTGTACCTGGGGCTTGTATAGATATATAAGGTTTGTGTGGACGCATCATTGAGTTCGGCGTCGCCCTTCGTAATAGCTAGGTGCTTGTGAGAATTGTTTGAACGTGTAGCAACATCGTGACATTGTCCTGCTAGCACTCCCTTTGATCACGATAAGTAATATAGCTAAAGCACATAACATCGACCCTACTATAGTATTCGACGCTCGCCTCATAGTAGGGAGGATCCCATAACCACCCGCCATGGACGGGACAACGGTGGTGGGCGCGCCGCTCGGCCAAGGCGTTGGATATGGCATTGTCCTCGGCTTAGGTGCATTTTTCGCATTCGGCATGGTAAGGAAGAAGCGGCTTTGCCGTGATGGTTCTCAAGCATACGCGGACGGCACCTGACCACCGGGCTTAGATTCTCATCACTTTCATCCTCAAGCGCTACAACTCAGAGCTCCAGACGTCCGAGATGTTTAACACGGCCGGGCGAACGGTAAAGAGCGGTCTCGTTGCGTCGGCAGTCGTATCATCATGGACATGGGCTGCTACGCTCCTACAATCTACGGGTGTTTGCTATCGCTACGGTGTCTCCGGTCCATTTTGGTATGCCTCCGGAGCCACGGTGCAAATCCTCCTCTTCGCCACGCTGGCTATTGAACTGAAGAGACGAGCGCCGAATGCGCATACCTTTCTCGAAGTGTAGGCTCCTTTTTTTCGTACCCCTTGAGAGATCCACTCGGCTCTGTGAGATGGAATCAATTTACTGACTGGTAAATCAAATAGCATCAAGGCGAGATACGGCACTATTACTCATTCTGTATTCATGGGTTTCGGGCTTGTGACGAACATCCTTGTTAGCTTGATGCTTGTCGTGGGTGGTTCGGCTACTGTCACCGCTCTCACGGGAATGCATACTATTGCGGCCATATATCTTTTACCTGTTGGCGTCGTGGCATACACGATGGTCGGAGGATTAAAAGCGACGATCCTAACAGACTGGATTCATACTTTCATCCTGCTCATAATCATCATTGTCTTTGCTTTGACGGCATATGCTACATCCGATGTTCTTGGGTCGCCTTCGGCAGTATACGATCTCTTGGTTGAAGCTGGACGCGCCCATCCCGTGGATGGTAATGCTCATGGATCATACCTAACAATGCGTAAGTCCCTCATTCTCGTTACAACATTTCCGAATCGATTTCGATCTCCCGGATTTCATCCCGGCCTGTTTCCCGTGAAGCTCCGGCTTTTATATGGGTCTACGTAATCAGACCCATTTAATCGGAGTAGGTAGTATTAGACACAGTGCATAAACTTCCCGATTGGTTCTCCACACTGGAAGCATCTAAACACATACTGATATCTCATATCTAGGCTCGACTGAGGGTATCATATTCTTCGTAATTAACATTGTGGGTAACTTCGGTACTGTGTTTACGGACAATGGTTACTATAACAAAGCCATTGCCGCATCGCCTGTCCATGCGCTCCCCGGCTACATCTTGGGCGGCCTAGCTTGGTTTGCGATCCCATGGCTGACCGCTACAACGATGGGCCTTTCAGCTTTGGCTCTAGAGGACATGCCCGCTTTCCCCACGTTTCCTCGTCGCATGACGGAAGATGAGATTTCATCGGGCTTGGTCCTCCCGTATGCTGCCGTCGCACTACTTGGTAAAGGAGGTGCTGTAGCAACCTTGCTGATTGTCTTCTTCGCTGTGACCTCCGCCCTTTCGTCCGAGCTCATCGCCGTATCCTCGATTTTCACATACGATCTGTACCGGACCTACTTTAGACCAGACGCAAGTGGAAAGCGGCTTATCTATACCTCTCACGTCATCGTCTGCGTCTATGCGCTGTTTATATCTACTTTCTCCGTTGGGCTCTGGTATGCGGGTATCTCCATGGGGTATTTGTACCTTCTTATGGGTGTCCTCATCTCTTCGGCTGTGATACCCGCTACTCTGACGCTCGTCTGGTCGGGCCAGAACAAATGGGCTGCCTCTCTCTCCCCTCCCATTGGTTTAGCCCTTTCGCTGACGGCATGGCTCGTGACTGCGAAAAAACAATGTAATGTTCTTGATGTGGCTTGTACTGGCTCAAACAACCCCATGCTCGCTGGGAATGGTAAAGTCACTGATTAGTCCGTCGATTTTCGAGACAAGCTAACGGAACTGTAGTTACCGCTTTGCTAGCACCGGCAGTACTGATTCCTATCTTCACTTTACTATTTGGCTTGGTAGGTCTTATGCCTTGCCATGTCTATGAAAATTATAGATCCTAACGAAGACAATTACAGGACAAATATGACTGGAAGTCGATGTCGCAGATCCGCCGAGCAGATGATCACGATGTAGCGGATGGAGCAGGCGTTGACCTCGAACAGACTGTGGGAGGGCATGTCGAGTCGAGCGACGAATTGCACGAAGAGCAAAGGAAACTGCTACGTGCAAGCAAGATTTCTAGATGGACGACGATCGGACTTACCCTGGCTTTTCTGGTCCTGTGGCCGTTCCCGCTGTTTGGCACGTCGTATGTCTTCTCCAAACAGTTCTTCACAGGATGGGTGACGGTCGGCATCATCTGGATCTTCGTGTCGTTTGGTGGTGTTGGGCTATTCCCCATCTACCAGGGCCGACACACTCTCAAGCATACGGCTCAATCTATATACTGGGATCTCTCGGGTAGGAAACACCCCAAGCCAGTCCATGCGGAGAGGGTCGTGCAAGACGAGAACCGCGCCTCTAGCTCCGATGTGCCTTCGAAGAAGGATTCTGGCACGGTTGGCGAAGAGAAGGTGTGAGAGTAGGGATCATTAACCTTCTTGTGAAGGGGATTATATAGAAAAGCAAAAAATTTAGCTGAGTTAGGTGCTTTATATTAGGTACTGATCTAGATGCCTGATTAGCAATGACGAATCTGAAGGCGCCGAGGCCTCATGATACCATTCTATTGACCTGGTTGTAATGTGAACACGTCAATCACCACATCATCACACTCTGCAGCGGCCTGGGGATCCTCACTGACCACTTCTGCGCAGCTGAGGATCTTTCCAAAATTTATGTTACAATGTTGAAGTAGATAGAACTACTACTAGGTACCAAATGCCAATCTCGTGTCGTTGAGGCGTGGGGCTTTGGATCTGCCCTGGAGGTGTGTACCTGCCTAAGCTAACGGGATACCGGACCGTAGGGTGTGCTCCACTGTACTATCAACCACTATAGCACCTAGGTAGGTGAGGTCTACGTGGGGTTGCACGGGCGGCCAAGCTTCTCCCAAAGTTTCATCATTGCCATAAAACACAGACACAGACGTCTTGTTGCAGAGGGCGGGCTGTTGGTGATTCGTTTTCATTTGATTTCAGCGATTTATTTTGCTTTATTTTCCTTTCCTCATCCCATATTGTCCTTGATTGTTCGTGCTGTCTAACGCTCCGAATCCGATGAGCGAGAGCTTGTTGATACTCATTGATCTGACATCTTGTTACCTGCCTTAGGCACACCTGTATACCTCACGTCCTTCTCTGCGCAATTGAAATTGAGTTTGCTGGCCAACTAGCAATTCTGTATTAATGAAAAGCGAGTATATAAAACACGAATTGCGAATTTGACGACAATCGCCCCATCTCCCCGCCCTCGGCGGTAATAGACCGATATAGCACTACACCTTATTCTTTGCTCGCCTTGCCATGGCTTCTAAGAAGGAAGAAAGAGATAGCATGGAGCAACGTTTCCGACGCTCCTATGAATCTCGTGACTCTTCTGACCTCGATTCCGATCTCGACGCAACCGAATATCTCCAGAGCGCCCCGCTGACAGGCGCTAAATCATCCGTTGCCTTCGAAACGCGCCCACACGGCCGGTTACTACGAAAACCATGCGGTTCGTGCTTTGCCGCTCGGTCGACACGATGCATTCTCGTCTCTCTAGCCGTTTTTGTACTTGTGTGGCTAACACTCGGCACCGGCGGATTCTTCGCCTTCAAGAAATACAAGCAAGCGCCCCCGGATGGCCTGTCACCTCCATGGTATCCGTCACCTAAAGGCGGAACTACGAAGAGTTGGGCCGAAAGCTACCGGAAGGCAAGCGTGATGGTTGGTAAAATGACGTTACCGGAGAAAATAAATATTACTACTGGGACGGGATGGATGATGGGACCAGCTGTGGGGAACACGGGACCTGCCATCAACGTTGGTTTCCCTTCCCTTGTTTTACAAGATGGTCCCCTGGGAATTCGGTTTACAGACAATGCAACGGCATTCCCTGCCGGAATCACCGTTGGCGCCACATGGAATAAAGAGTTGATGTATCAATGGGGTAATGCCCATGCGGTCGAAGCTCGAAAGAAAGGCATACATGCTATCCTGGGTCCCTGTATTGGCCCTCTCGGGCGAATGCCAGCCGGTGGCAGAAACTGGGAAGGGTTTGGAGCAGACCCATATCTGCAAGGCATTGCTGCCGCACAATCTATTAAGGGCATTCAAGATGAGGGCGTTATGGCTACCAGTAAGTGACTCTTGTGAGGTGCATTGGTACATGCGCTAGTCGTGGCCTTCTCGCCCCCCTAACAAGTTTAGGAAAGGGAATATATACTAATATGCAGTCCAGTTAAACACTTAGTTGCTAATGAACAAGAGCACTTCCGACAGTCTTTCGAATGGGGCTTAGCTAATGCTATATCCTCCAATATTGACGACCGGACTATGCATGAACTGTATCTCTGGCCATTTGGCGACGCCGTCAAGGCCGGAGTAGCAAGCGTCATGTGCAGTTATAACCAAATCAACAATTCCTATGCGTGTGGCAACTCCAAGTTGCTGAATGGTCTACTGAAAGACGAGATGGGATTTTCCGGATTTGTCATGAGCGACTGGCTCGCGCAGAGAGGCGGAGTCTCTTCTGCTCTGGCTGGGTTAGATGTATGTGAAAACAAATTCATCTTCTTTAACCTTTTCCCCTCCGGCTGCACTTCCAAGTTTTCCTGTCTTGTTCATCGATCTATACACCCGCTACCTATGTCGAGTCCCCACTAACACCTGATCTCTAAAGATGACTATGCCTGGCGATGGATTATTCTGGGCGAATGGAAAGTCACTGTGGGGATCAGAACTGACAAGATCTGTTCTTAACGGCTCTGTGCCTCTTGAAAGGCTTAATGATATGGTTACTCGCATTGTTGCCGCCTGGTATCAGATGGGGCAAGATGACGAAACTAAGTTCGATCCTAAAGGCCCAAACTTCTCTTCCTGGACCGATGCAGAAAAAGGCGTGTCTGCCCCCGGAAGCCCGACAGAACAAGAGGAGCGGACGGTGAATGAATTTGTCAATGTCATGGGAAACCATTCGGTGATAGCGCGACAAATTGCTGCGGAAGGAACTGTTCTATTGAAGAATGAGGGATTGCTACCTATCACCCGCGATGGAAGCACGCCGAGCAAGAAGGCTGAGCAGCAAGGCGAGCTATTGCAGGTGGCTATTTTTGGTGAAGATGCGGGCCCTGGTGAAGGGGCTAACTTCTGCAAAGATCGCGCCTGCAATCAAGGCACCTTGGGCTCTGGTTGGGGGTCTGGTGCGGTGGAGTTCCCATACCTTGTTTCACCAGTCGAGGCTCTCAGTAAGGCATGGGATGACAAGCGAGTGAAGGTAACATCGCATTTAACAAATAGTCCTGCCTTTAGGACACAACCCGGCATACTTCAAGAAGCAGATATATGCATTGTTTTCGCCAACTCCGATTCGGGAGAAGGCTTTGTTGCTTGGGATGATGTCAAGGGCGACCGACCCGATCTATTCCTACAAAAAAGTGGCGACGACCTCATTGTAAAAGTTGCTGAGGGCTGCCACGGCGGAGATGGCCGTGTTCTCGTCGTCATCCACACTGTTGGGCCTGTAGTCATGGAACGATGGATAGACCTGCCTAACGTGAAAGCTGTATTACTGGCTAACTTGCCTGGGCAAGAAAGCGGTAACGCTCTGTCCGATGTCATATTAGGCAACGTGAACCCTAGTGGTAAGCTGCCTTGGACCATTGGCAGAACTCTGGATGACTATGGCGAGGGGGCAAAGATTATGTACAAGCCGAACGCCCTCCTTCCTCAACAAGACTTCAAAGAAGGGCTCTATATCGACTATCGGTATTTTGATAAGTACAATATTGAGCCACGGTTTGAGTTTGGATTCGGCTTGAGTTATACCACATTTGAGTTCGCGAACTGCGTTGTCAAGGGGGTGAAGCCTAAGAGCAAGTTACCCGCCCCGCGTCCGAACGACCTCGCCTCGCCGCCTAAGTACGATACTACTATTCCCGATCCTAAGGAAGCGCTATTCCCTTCGGATATCCGGAGACTAGAGAAATATGTTTACCCATATCTCGATAGCGTCGATGATATTGTGTCTGATCCGTACCCCTACCCTGACGGATACGACGTCCAGCAACCACTTTCTGGTGCCGGCGGGGACGAGGGAGGGAATCCAGACCTCTGGGAGACATATGTCGAGGTCTCCGTAGACATTACGAACACGGGCTCGGAAGCGGGGCAGGCCGTGCCTCAGCTTTATCTCAGCTACCCGAACTCGTCTACGGTTGACTTCCCGGTCAAAGTCCTCCGGGGATTCGATAAAGTGCTTCTTGAAAAAGGCGAAACACGCACCGTGACGCTCAATCTCACCAGGAGAGACTTGTCGTACTGGGATGTTGAAAATCAGAATTGGGTCATGGCTGTCGAAGGAGAGTATGAGTTTACGGTTGGTAGGAGTTCAAGAGATTTGCTTGTTTCAGGTACATGGTAGGGAGTCTTTAGCGGGAATATTTCTTGAGAGTTTATAATATCTATCGCGAGCAATTGGCAAGACGGCGGCCAATTCGGTTGGAATAATTGTCCTTTACCCTTCTTTCCTTACCTCGCATATACTCCATACGCCTCTCTAGATCTAGATCTAGGTATAAGTTATCATATCATACGCGAAAGGCGCTCAGACTTTGGCGTCAATATGGACGTGTATGAATGGATGACGCTCACGGCGCCTTGCTTATTCACCATGTAGGCGTAGGATCGGATTCCACGTGGCCGCCGAGTGCCCGTGGCAGCCGGGTGATGGTGTTGGCTGCTTGTGATTACTACATGCGTGTATTTTGGGCTGGGATCGGTGTGATGCACTTATACCCAACAGCATGGGTGACGATGGACCAGGGGCCAAGTTTAAAGCTTGCGACGGGTCTTACCGCATATGCAGGCGGAACCAGAATTTGGCCATGTGCGCTAGCGGTGGGAAGTGGAAGGTTACTGTCCGTGCTTGCGGTGACTGTTACCGGTGTTGATTCTTTGGGACGGGGTTAGTTTGGATAGCTTTTTGACGGGCGAGGGAACCTGCCGGCAAATCACGGCTTTGTTTAGGTGTTGCGGTGCCGTTACTGCGGGATTAGATGTGGATGCGCGGTTGCGGCGCCGAATACGCGGTGTTCTCAGGTAACACGCCACATGTTTGGTTTCACAAGAAGATATGAATCCCAGTACCGACCACCAGTACCGAGCTGGACACCACGTAGGTCTTAATTGCTCTACTATGCGTCTAAAGTATTACTGGTCGTAGCTTACTGGTACATTGGGTATATATTTTGATTGCAGATATGAATTCTGGTTGACTAATCAGATAGAAGAATTGTAATGTGAAGATAAGATGGTGAAGGATACCTGGTGGAATGCTCGCGCTGTTTAGGTTTCCCAACAGGTCGGGTGTGGTGTCGAGGAATTTAAGTTAACGTCTAAGTGACGATATCGCCGAGTTTGTAGTTTGTGTGAATAATTAAACGTTGTATCACCACAACTATATCCGTATCGGCGTTTTTGTGTAATATCGATTTGTTTGATGTTACACTTTTGATTTATTTTATTGATAAGGGCACCAGCACTCCTCCTAAGCCGAGGCCGAGGCTTCTATTTTCTGTGATACAAACTACGGCCTGCAATGTTTTCAAAATGTGCCTAAATAATAGTAGGAAAACCATCCCCGCGAAAACCCGGCTGCTAAACGTCGATCACTTTCTGAATCACTAGCAGCATCTTTATAGGTACTTACATAGCCGAATTTACGACCGAGTCCACTTAGTTTAATTTTGGAATGCTTGCGATACGCGGGATTTGGATATAGGTAATGCCTATTCCAATAGTTCTACTGCTATCACAAACGGATGAATCGGCATTAAAGTCTAATCTATCTACAACGTAGTAACACGCTGACGTGGAAGCTGGACTACGAGCCAAATAATACGAAAAAGTATACATAACGTAGGACCCCTAAGATCTGAGACAGAAGTAGGGAAATGGATGGGAGTGATAGACCGGATGCGGCTCAAGGCTTGGTTTGGGGGGCGGAGGGGGTATGCTATCTAGGATACCTAGGTGAAGCTGCATGGAACAGTGGTGATTCCGGGAGCCGTTGGGCACGCTGGGGACCGGGGACTCCTCCAGGTGTCCAGTTACTACCCTCCATTACCTAACGAACGGCGTGGCATCCGGCGACGCGGGGTGGGCTAGGTAGGTACCTAACCCTAGACTTAGGTAGTTTCGCACGCTGCTTCCAGCCAGGTACAGCACGAGGTTCGCATGGCGCACTAACCCAGGTAAGTGGTCCTTAGCCGACTTGCGAATTGGCAGCGTTGGCTCTGGGTCGCTACCTGCGTCTGGCACGTCAGGAGGACGGAAAAAGGGTCAGTGACTGCCTCAGTGACTGCCTCAGTGACTGCTACTAGAGGCATCTGCGTGTCGCAGCGTCCGACTTCCGGCCTCTCTTCAGAACCCGGGTTCCAACTCCCGCCGCAACTGGCACGCAGGCTCGCAAGGACTTGCCCGATCCAGTCAAGATCTGGCGCCGGGCTTCTCAGATCAGAGGAAGCACTGCAGCAGGCCAGATGTAGCTCATTCCTTACATGCCATACATTAGTCTAAGACTTAAGTACCTAGTAGGGTCGGTAGTCTGCGCTACGGGACCCCCCACATGCCCTGTAGCCCCCCTGTAGTCGACCTGCCTGTACAGCGTAATCAACCTCTGGTCAACCTGTGGTCACTGTGGTCACCCTGTCGTTGATCAATCAAAGCCTTGGACCTGGGGATGACGAGTAGCACTTTTCCGGTTGTTACCGGACGACGACTGCTCTGTGCCCTATCAAAAGCTCCTTTCATTAGTCGGCTGGCTTAGTCGTTGGGTACTACCTAAGTAACGTAGCTCAAATACTAGTAGACTACATACTCCCTACTACTAGGTAGACTAACACTTGCTTATCGAAGTCTGGTTGCTTGCATGCGTGCCCGCTTGTGTGCCTTTCTTCCCTCACCTTCGAATCAAGGCCGTACTTGAATGATAAGCAGGCTAGCCGCGATATATATAAAAAGGAGGCCTCCTTGATATAGGGAGGCAATTGAACACTGGCGGCATTTATCTTGTACAATCCTTCTTTATTTCCCTCATAGCCTACCGAATCCCATTCTCTTCTAAGCCGAGAGCTAGATTAAAACTACACTGCACAATTTATCCCCTCGCTTGGTTGCCCAAGATGTCGTCGACGGCGGAGAAGAAGCAGATGCCTGGATCCCAATTGCCGCCTCACCCTCTGCGGCCTCTCACAGAACAAGAGCTGCAACGTGCACGGGATATTGTCGTCGAGAAGCTCGGCGGTGGTGGTGCTGTTCTCTTTTTCCGATCCATCTATATAGATGAGCCCAAGAGGGATGATCTCGTCCAATTCCTCATTGCCGAGCATGCTGGGCAAGCACCCACAACCACTCCCCCTAGACAAGTAACAGTATTATTCGACCTGGTCAAGGATGGCAAGCCTCAACTCTCGGAAGCCATTGTTGACATCGAGGCAGGCGAGGTTCGCCGCAGCAAGATCTTCCCTGCTTACTGTCAGACGAGCTATACGGCTACAGAGTTTGGCCAATTCTACGATATCTGCATGGCATCAGAAATGTTCAAGGAGGCATTGAAGGAGTTTTCTCTCCCCGACGGCTTCTCCATCACCATAGATCCTTGGCCCTATGGCGGGCTTGACCCGGAAGAGGATATTCCTCGGTATATGCAGGGTCTTGTGTACGCTCGCAATTCGGCCAACAAGAACCCCGATTCAAATCACTACGGTTATCCCCTGCCTATCATCCCAGTCATGGACTTCATCACAAAGACGCTGATTCGCGTTGACCGCTTGGCAACAGGAGGAACCGGCGACAGCCTGTACCCTTCTCCCAAGGCAGATGAGCCCAAGAAGCTCTTCGGGCACGGTAAATCTGCTGAGTACGCGCCTGAGCTCCTTGACCAGCCCCTTCGCACCGACGTAAAACCTATCAATATCACGCAGCCCGAGGGTGCCTCATTCAAGGTTCACTCAGATAACCTTGTCGAGTGGCAGAAGTGGCGATTCCGCGTAGGGTTTACCCCGCGTGAGGGTGCCGTGTTACACGATGTATGCTACGATGGTAGACCAGTCCTATATCGTCTGTCGTTCTCTGAAATGACTGTACCATACGGCGACCCGCGACCACCATTCCACCGCAAGCAAGCTTTCGACTTCGGTGACGGTGGTATCGGACGAGCTGCTAATAACCTGAAGTTGGGATGCGATTGTCTCGGTGCCATTCACTACATGAGCTCTGTGGTCACAAGTTCAGAGGGCAAGCCGGAGATGGCTGAGAATGTGGTCTGCTTACACGAACAAGACAATGGTGGGTGATGATAAGCGTGATTTATATACATAGAAAGAAAAGTAACGCTAACATAGACGATTAGGTATTGGCTGGAAGCATACCAACTTCCGAACGAATCGTGCCGTAGTCACGCGGCTTCGTGAGTTTGTGATCCAGTTTGTAGCTACGCTCGCGAACTACGAGTACGTATTCGCCTACAAGCTCGACACAGCCGGTGGCATCTCGGTTGAAACCCGAGCCACTGGCATCGTGAGCGTGGTACCTATAGACGAGGGCAAGACCTCTGGCTACGGCAACGTGGTATTCCCAGGCGTCCTAGCCCAGAACCATCAACACATCTTTGCCGTGCGCATCGACCCTAGCATCGATTCATATAGCAACACCGACACTGCTGTGGTACTCGAAGAGACCCACCCCATCCCCATGAACCCTGAGACAAATCCATTCGGCAACGGCTACGAGATCCGACGACAGAAGGTTGAGAGCGCCATGTACGCGGACGCCGAGCCTAAGTTCAACCGCGTGGTCAAGATGGAGAACGTTAACAAGAAGAACTCCATCAGCGGAAAGAACGTCGGATACAAGTTCGCCCCTAATGCCACGCAGCTCATGCTCGCGGACGAGAACAGCACCCAGGCCGCCAGAGCCCCGTACGCTAAACACCACCTCTGGGTCACAGGTTACCGTGATGAGGAGCTCTGGGCTGCGGGTGAGTTCACGAATCAGAGCAGGAAGGAAGAGGGTGGTGTCAAGGCCATGGTAGAACGTGGCGACTGGTTCGTCGACGAACCGAGCGTAAGCAGCGAGAAGGGGCAGCGAAGCACTCCGGTCGTATGGAATGTGTTCGGACTCACGCATAACCCTCGTGTCGAGGACTGGCCTGTGATGTAAGTACTCAGCCCAACCCTTACTTCGCTTCTAGCCAGGGGGAAGACGATGGTTTTCCGTGGTATTACTTAATTGCTAACTTAATCCGATGATGATAGGCCCGTGGAGATCCATCAGTTCCACATCCGTCCTGCGGACTTCTTCACAAGCAACCCAGCGCTCGACATGCCTGGACGCAAGAACGAGACCAGCGTCCTCGTCTCCTGCTGCAACGGGAACGCGTCGCGGGATAGTCTGCGGACAGATAGCGACCAGTCGACGTCTGTGCAGGCGAACCCCGTCACGCATCTTCAGGGCAGTGGTCCGGATGTCAATCCCGCCGACCTGCCCAAGGGTGTCGAGACAAAACGCCACTCGGCCACGTTCTCGAAGCTCTTTAGCTGGAAGAAAGAATCGAAATAATGAGAAAGAAAGTAGAAGGTTAGTTACATAAGACGGAAACAGGAATAGATTGCTAGAGCAAAATGGGCTATATTGCCAACCAACCAAACCGACAGACAACGCAAAAGAGCGAGGTTAGAGATATGAAGACATCGCTGGTGATCATGTTGGCGATCGGTATACTGTTGAATATTTAACCAACTGTTGTTTTACTAAGATGGGATGGTAGCATCTCTCTATCTTTTTGTATAAGTCAGTTGGAGGAGGTGTCATTAGGAACGGAGTAGGATACACAATCATGGATTAGTCTCAATACAATATTATACGTTTCATAACTTGGACGTGCGAGACCTGGAGGTTGATATGAAGCATGGACGGAAATCCCATCTTCTAGCTATATGGACTGTGTAAGTTTTCTGATGAGATGAGTTCCATCTTAGGTACTTGTACTTGGAGTAATAATCGTGAGGGCCTCAGGTATGTTGAGGTAAGTTAGGTATACTAAAAGCTCTTATAGGCCCTTAAGTAGGTAGGTAGCTTGCTATATTGTATACGCTAAAAATAGGCTACCTATTGCTATGAGTACCCCTCATTTTACCACCCCCACGCTAATTGGAGGCAGTAGCCCAGCGTACTGGCACAATTCCCGGGTTGTCTAGAACTGCTGTCTAGAACCCTAAGCCAGTAACCAGCCATCTTAAGTATGCGGTACCTACGTACCTAATAAGAACCGTACTAGTGGTTCGGGTGGGGGGTGATGCTACCTATTTTACCTAAACCTGTGGATTTGGGTGTCGTCATACAGTACTATCCCACGTCAAAACCCTTCAGCATCATTCGAATAGCTTCAGTTTGTGTTTTTTTGTTTACTGCTCATTTCACGCCATCTACGGCTGGTAAATCTCCAGATTGGCCATCCGTGGTCTCCTTTGTTACAACTTATACTATATAAACCTTTTTAGTGATTGTTGATAGAGGTTTTTCGTTTCCCCAGCAATACCGCTTTTAGGGTCTTAACAAGGTTCAACATGGCTCTGCTGACCTGATAATTCTTCACAAGAGAACCAGCCTCCCGTCCACTCTAGAGTTTCGAGGGCTGCAACCCTCGGAGGCGGCGGTATCGCAAGCCACGAAAACATCTCAATTGCTATTATTCGGCTATCTGCATTGCATTCGGAGCTGAATACAGCTATGGCTAATTTGACAACGACGGCGGCGGCAGCAGCGGCAACAGTAGCCAACTCGTCTTCTGCGCGCTCGCGGCCTGCCATGGGTACCACTAAGTCTGGCTCTTTTCGTGCTGGCTCGCCTTTGCCCGCTCTGTCACAAACTAAAACGAGAGTCTCCCCCTCCACGCTGCACCGTGCTCCGAGCCACCACCACTACCAGACCTTCCCTACGCCCGCGCCCAGGTCTGCCGGCCGTCGACCGAGCTCCGAGTCCGACGATGCCGAGAACGGCTCTCCCGACTCTCATAGCGCCTCTACACCGCTCCCCGTGAAGCAGCTGGCGTTGTTGGCCGTGCTCTCTCTCGCCGAACAGTCCGCGCTCAATTCGATATCGCCCTACCTCCCTGAGATGGTCGAGTCATTCCCCGGCATCCACCATGACCAGGTCGGCTTGTATGTTGGCCTCCTCGCTTCCGCCTTCGCTCTAGCCCAGTTAGCTACAAACCTGCTCTGGGGCTACTTGTCTGATATCATCGGGAGAAAGCCCACTATGCTAGCTGGTACTTCGCTGCTGTGTATCTGCTTTGTTCTTTTCGGCTTCTGCACGCACTACTACCAGATCGTCCTGGTCCACGTAGCTATGGGACTGCTGAATGGCAATGCTGCTGTCGTCCCCACCTGTCTTGGCGAGCTGACGGACAGGAGCAATCAGAGCAAGGCCTTCACCTGGCTTCCTGTCGTTTATAGTATAGGTAGCATTACGGGTCCAGCTCTAGGTGGGCTTTTAGTCGCTAGGCTGGTCAAAGACCGCTATCCTTTCCTGGCTCCCAACATAGTGGCCGCTGCACTTTTGGCATTTAGTGTAGTGGTGCTCGCAGTGTGGTTCGAGGAAACGCTGGAGGATCGAGAAGGTTATCCCGACTGGACCGAGAGGCTTCCATGGCTGCGCTACTTCTCAAAGAAGCATAAGAGCACTTCACCGCGGCCCTGGGTATGGCCTGGGGGACGGGATATGGACTGTATCGATGAGGAGCGAAGTGAACCAGCCGAATCTGAAGTAGGTGAGAGCAGGGGCCTACTACAACCGCAATCGGATGAGGCTGGTAACGATGACGCCAAAATACCGTCCGATCCTGTCGCGTGGCGCCAGCTCTTCAACCGGACAACCGTAGTCTTCCTCGCTACAAGCCTTATATTTCAGCTATCCAACAGCTCTTTCAATAGTTTATATCCTGTCTTCGCCTCGGGAAAGGAACCGACCGGACGGAATCTTCATGCCGACGTTATTGGCGTCGCGTTATCCGTCGCGGGTGTCTTCACCATCTTCTTCCAGTTATTTTTGTTTCCATCGTTGAAGGGGCGATTGGGTAATGTGGGTACCTATCGGGGTGCATTACTGGGATTCGCAGTCACTATGGCCTTGATGCCGTTTGTGGGATATGTGGATTCGAAACCGCCTTTTGGACTTGGTGATAGTAAGATTTGGCTCTATGCTGAGCTTGGCATTATACTGGTCATCAAGAATATCTGCGCTGTCGGAGGCTTGTCTTGCGTTATGTTATTGGTAGGATACCGTTGTCTTGCATATGATTGATGGTTACTAATTATAGGCAACAGATCACGAATTCAGCACCCTCAAAGGCCAGCCTCGGTACTCTCAATGGAATAGCGCAGACCTTGTCCGCCGCGGGCCGTAGCGTAGGCCCCTTTCTCTCCGGGGCTTTGTTCACAGCGTCTACACATGTGCGTCCTAACGGAGAAGGCCTGGCCTGGGGATTATTTGCAGGGATTGCCCTGATTGGGTGGCTCTCAACCTATGCCATCCGCGGCCATAGCCTCGAAAGCACTGACGATGGCTTCGAAGAAGAGGACCACGGAGAATAGAATCATCCTAATACGAAGAACCTATTAGAAGTAATGCATGGCGCTCGGATACGATTGCCATATGCCTACACTATCTCTTTAAGGTTGAGCTGTTACTCCGGACTTCGCTTTTGGGATTTTCCCCGTTACCTACGACTCGGAATATCCCTGATACAGTTAACCGTTTCTAGAGACGAGCGGAATCGTATCCTATCGAGGCGAAATCAGCAGCATGATAGGAATTGGTGTTGAATGGAGAACCGCTCATGTACGAGGAACACCCCGTACTGCTTACTCTTGGTGGCTGCCTGGTCTATCTAGAATTTTGAACTGGGTATTGTGTTGAATGCTAGACTACAGATGGGAATGTCATGCTAACTCCTAGTAGTTTATAAAAGGCGAAGAAAGACTCGGTATATATACATGAGATATCATAACGAGCGTCTAGCGCTGTAGATAATAAAATAATGGAAATATTCTCTTGTCGGATGGGCACTGCCTGTCTCCGATTAGGGGTTCTGGCATTGATTCTACTTGCCGGCCTTTTAAGAAGTGGCGAGACGGAGATAACTATGCATTTTGCACTTTTCAATTTGCTTGTTAATAGGGTCGCTAATGCGACGCATACTCTGTCTAGGTTTGTCTCTTATTTTACGCTTGGTGTTTCTGTCTCTGCCACATTATAAATCCTCCTGAGGGCTAAAATGGCTTGAGAATCTTCTAGGTAGCTCATCCCGCTTTCTATTCTAGGTTATAGCAGGTGAGCAAGGTCAATGTGACTGTTCCCATCGAATAACGGGAACATGTTAATGGCCCCAAAGACCTGGTCCTGGCCATCATGCACGTAGACATGGACATCGCCCTGGGGAGGACCGCGGAAAGTTGTTGTCGGTGGCGGCATGTCAAAGGAGAATATCGCTGGGTCGAAGTCTCCAAACGGTCCAGCTTCCGCCCATTGCTGGGCTAGTTCTTCCGGGCCCGGGCCCGGGTCGCCGTGCGCTCGGGCTTCAACTTGCCTACATCCACCGCTATTACCGCTTTCACTACATATAGTATCACCCCCTGCGGGACAGGAATTGGAGCTGGGATGGGCGCTGGGCAGAAGACCGAAGAGCTGTGTCGAGTCTGCGGCAACCCGCTGACGCTCCGCCACGTCGCGCTGCTCGAGATGCGTTTTGGCGCATGTCCGTAGTGATGTCGCGATCCGCGCGTATTGCGCCGCGTGCGCGTCGTGCTGAGCGAAGAATTCGAGCGACGAGATCGAGGTGCCGAGGGCCTTTTCTAGGGACCGGCTAAAGTCTCCTAGTAGGCCGACGCCTACGACTAGCGAGGAGGCGAAGAGCCAGGAGCTAGGAGCTGTTAGGAAAATAGCAAGGGAACTATAGGGAGTAGAAGACTGACACGATTAGAGGCATCCGTCGATCGGTCGGCCCTCGCTCTACGAAATCGGATATTAGCCCGATCATGAGTGTCGCAGCGTCGATGCATGCGTTTGCGAGCTTTGCGCGACCTGATCCCGAGCTGCTAGTTTCCGTTGAACGTACTGTGCTTGGTTCCGATAAGCGCTTGCACAGCTCGTACATGAGGAAGGGCCGCGAGATGAGCATGACGCCGTAGTAATACGATGACAACACCTGGCAGGCGCCAGTCCGTTCGCGCTCGCGGGAGACTTGATTTGCCTCTTCGTCTTGGTTGTCCTCGCCGTCGCCGCCGCTCTCCACGGTACGCAATAGCATAGCCAGCCACCGCCGCGACCAGCAGCGCAGCTCCCGCGATATGCCCTCGGTGAGCTGCAGTGAGATCTTCCGCCGCGAATACACCTGCCAGATAATGCGCTCTACCATGGACAGGATCTGCGCGGACGCGTTCAGCAGGTCGTACCGCTCGGTGCCGTCTGTATGGACGCTGTGATAGGATACGCTGCAGTCGGCGTCTGCGGCGGCCGGGGGGCGGCCCATCGATATGCTGAGGTAGAGATCCAGGACTCGCACGCTCTTCCAGAGACGGTCCCTAAGAGGGTTAGATTGAGAGAGAATGGAGGTATAAAATAGATGAGGAGATACCTTCGAGTATGGATCTCGGGCCCGAAGCGAGAGTTTACTTCTGTTCTGTGTAGGCCGATTGAGTAAGCGGCTCGCGCTGCGATTCCTGTGCGGACATGGCGTTAGTAACTATTACTACAATTTGTCTTGCTCTCTTCTCTTCGTTCACGGAAGAGCTTGGGACAGGATAGAGAGGTCCAGACCGAAGAATAGATAAGCGGCATTGATCTGACATGCTCGAAGCATGTACAGCGCCGTTAGGATGAACGACTGCACAGTCCCGACGCTGAGGTTCCCACCCAGAGCAGCGAGCGCCAGGTGTTTTCCGCGCAGGAAATATGTTGCTGCTGTCTGCTCGTCCTCGCATTGACTCCCGATTGCCAGGACTAGGTAGTGCACGGCCGATGTCACGTCTGCTGGGCGGGCGGCTTGCGATGCCCAGGACTGGATCTCGTGCACCAGGGTGGTAGTGTCGAATAAGTCGACTAAACCGCTTGTCTTTGGGGTGTTAGACCAGAAACGAGCCACCGCATAGGGGTAGGGAGTTAAAATGAGAGGGCGGACTTACTACTGTGAGGAAGGTAGCTACTAGCCCACGCACTCTAGATGGATCGACGGATGGTTCTTCTGTTGCACCGAGTGGCACTATGCTGTCGGAAATGATGTTCTCCAGCATTGAGGTGCGGCTTGTCTCCGGTGCGAAGGCGTGCGGATCCACCCTTGACGTTACGATTTGGCGGACGGTTTGGAATAGGGAGAGAGGCGCGCAATCGCCAATGAAGGCTAATTGAAGAGGGCGTCAACTTGTGTCCACTGCTTTCGCATTTGCCCGAAGATGACAAGTGGTTGGGAATTGGGCCTTGTTATTATTCGGGTTTACTTACCCAGTCTGCCCTGCGTATCGCAGATAAGACGTGCATCACGGGGGACGTCGGCTTCTTCCTCGGCCGATACATCGCTGTGTCGTGTAAACGATGCCTGGGCTGTAGGTGCGGAGACGGCTAGGTTTGGAGCCGTTGGTGTGGGTGTAGGTGTGGGTGTAGGTGTTCTGGTTGCGGGCGTCGGCCGGATGTAGCTGGACGGAGCGGCGACAACGGACGGAGATGGAGAGAGTTCTCTCGGTTGCTCGGAACGGCGGCGGCGGCGACGGATGGTAGGGGAGAAGTGACACGTGTCTGCCCTGCGGCGCCGTTTACAGTAGCTGCAGGGAGTAAGCCCGTCGCATTTTACTAGTTTGGAATGTTAATTCGCGATTCAACTACTTCTCGGACTTTGGATAGCATATTTTTGGGGCTGTTTAGCTTTATCGCAGATCAATCGAGGTATTCACCTTTTCTTTGTTTACACGTGTCACATGCTTGCGCGACCCTCTCACGGAGATGAGGCAAACCGTCCGTGTCGGATTGCATGCTCTATAGAGGTGGATAGCAATTAGTCTAGCAGACTATTTACATGCGGAATACAACATTGCATAGTTATAACACGTCACATCAGAAGACCTCAAAGCTGCTGGTGTCCATGCTATTATATGCAAACGAAGAATAAGTAAGAGTTGGGATGAGTGAGCATTAGACGAGACGGAGCGACGGGAGCGGATATCGGAACTTCGGATCTTAATGCTTACCTGGCTCCGCTATCGTTGTGCTAGGCTTTGCTAAGGCTAAGATAATTCTTACTTAAGAGATAGAGCGTTTCGGCTTGTCGCAATCGGAGCTAAGTATGAGGATCTCTAGTTTTATGATGATTGTGTAGTACAGAAGTACAAGGATAGCATCCAAGTCGCGCCGTCTATGTCCCCAGTCCCACTTGTAACTAGTCTAAGTCCAGTATCCTTCCGAATCAAACCAAAAATCGCGGTTCACATAATTTAAAAAAAAAAAAATCCCTCCCGTGAGATGCCGCAAGTATCTACAGCTTGATAATAGGCACGTCCTGAGATGCCACTACTAGCCCTGCTCCGTATGTGTCATCACGAGCAGCCCTGAGAAATGGGATCAGATCTGTTCCCCCAGTTCCCGTAAGTTTCTTTGAGGCGCCCTTTTTGGGCTGCATGGAGGTGGTGGCTAGGTTAACTGCCGAAGGCGGGGATGGCGCTGGTTTTCTTGATGGCACAACGACATATCGTGTCACCATTTGCATGTGGGCTTGTCTAAAGTCGCCGAGTGCCTTCGTTGCCTCCTGGTAAGATTGGTGGAGCCGTTGCTGCGCTGGAGAAGTTGGTGCTGAGTACACAAAGTCTTGGATCTTGTCCATTCGTGACACTCTCGCGAGAAAGTCTCGGTGTTGGCCGGGCATGTAGAGACGGATCTAAACGACGGGTTCGTTAGGATATTTCAATCTTAGATACGTTAGCATCATGAACTAACCTCTTCATAGAAGCTCAACTCGCCGGGAGCCGTCTTTGGAGGGGCGTTTCCGCCCTTCTGTGCATGATGGTTGCTGGCTGAGGTGTGATCTATGCCGAGAACCAGGTCGTAGAACTGGATGAGCGAACTCTGTCCGTTGCTGCCGCCACGGAGTTGCCTCCATTTGCCTACTCCACTGCCCTCATCGTAGAAAACCCCGTTCGGAAGGCCGGCGGCCGCCATGTTTTTTGTCCCAGCTAAGAATGGCCTGAGTTGGTGATAAAATACCATTGGATCGCATTTTTCTGACATGCGGTCTAGTAATGGTGTCAACTGCCGAATGCAAGTGGCCATATCACTCAAGGCGCGAGTGACTGTTTCGTAGTCATCATGCTTGATGGCATCAATGGCCTGGAGCATGATAGGGATGATACGCGCCCCGCCTGCCTCGATGGCGATGGATAGGACGAAGAACCAACATTCGTCTTCCGTTCCGCTGAACGTGTGTAAAGTTCTTAGACTGTCCAGGTCTGTAAAATCGCCGCTTGTGCTGCTGAAGTTCCAGAGATTGAGAGCTGCGTACGTGGCTATCGGCGGGAGACCAAGATGATCTGAGACAGTGAGAAACGGGACCGTGATCGCGGGTGGTAGGACCTGGGGGAAGGTTAGGCTTGCATGTTTTAGCAGTGGTGGCGATACGAACCTCGGAAGGAGTGTCACCACCCCAGATGTAGCCATGCGTCAGAAAGCATAGTATCATGTATGCTCGCTGCCATTCACGTTCCGTGTTCAGTCCGGCTGTTGCGAGGACCTCGAGTTTACCCACTTCGTTTCGGATAATCTTCTCTCTCAACAGGATTGGGAGATGATCCAATATCTGCTCCCACGGTTCGTAATAAATGTCTGGCAAACGCTTGAGAGGTTCCTTATCCGGAAGGAAGCCGTTTCTAGATACTAGAGGAAGTAAATCGAGTATACCCCCACTTAAGGAGACCTGGGTTTCGCTTATACGGGAAGGCATTATATGAGAATAACGGGCTCCAGGTATTTAGATCAGAATACTAGAACTGTGTGGTGATAGTTGTGCCTTGGATAACAAGGTTTTCGGCCCGTTTAAACAGTAAATCAAGCCCAGACTGTAGTAGCAATGACTGGCTTCGTGTGCAATGAAAAGGGATCTTGAAGATTTATATTGGGATTCATCACTTAATATATCCCACAGACTTAGAGGCAGGTGGATGCATTACGGGGAGACGGATATCGGATGTCGGATGAAGACGACGGATAGCGGAAGGTCCATAAACATATTGATACATCGTGGGGCATTACAAAGAAGCGTCAGTAACATGGAATTCCCGGATTATGATATGTGGCTTCTTTGCTATCCGTCTATGCAGACGAGTAATACGTCTTGATTCCGAGCAGCGAATGCGATTCGAGATAAGGCCTACATGTGAACACAGCCAAGAATTAGAAGCTTTCGCACGAACTTAAGACTATTCCATGCAAAGACCCCCCAGCTCCGGTTCAAGATTGAGACATATTATTCAGAGGCAGCTGGAAGCGAAACCTCTTGTTGGGAGTCAAGCTATAGGAGATTAGGAAAGGAGTCCTTGTGGTCCTTGATTTCATAAAGACTAATACAAAAGGGGATGCCATAAGCACATAATCGTAATCCTGTTGCCTACTTATTCACAAGGTTAGTTATATAAATTAGTAGTGACGTAGAGATAGTTGTTTGGAGCAACATTTGACTTCGTCATCAGAAGTATCTAAGATATTGAAATTATTGTCGCCTTCTTGTCGAGAGCAGTTCGGATAGCCTGTAGTAAACATCCGTTAATAGAGGCTATGCCTTTTTCAATTAACTCGGATGGGTTGTACCTGTGCTGCGTGATACGCATCACTACTCGACTTTCCGTTTGAATTGATATATTTTAAGCCGTATTGAGTAGATTCTGGCCATTAGTCAGACGCGCATAATCATGCTAGCCTATAATAGTTCTATATTCCCTAGCCGAAAACAACCAACGTTGGACCTTTTCTTCATGAAAGTCGAAGCTATTATCTTCGGAAACTTAGCTAGCGAGGGCAGCATGGATCATGTCGACACCCGTCATCTACTAAAGCTACAACAGCATCACCCCCGACTCCCTTTAAACTGCCTCGATGCTGTTCCGACTTCGAAGACTTATCGAGTGTATTTTGCCAGAACCTCACTGTAGGCATCTTGTGAAAGCCCAGCCCCAGCTTCTCGTAATAAGCGCTTCAATCGAGGGCAGTAACCTCGGCATTTCTATATTCCTTGTTATAACGGGGAATTTTTTGGTCAAGCTTGAGCTATTAATGATGGAGGTGACAGCCACGAAGGCTAATCTAGGTTGGATCTAAAGCTAGGGGTATGCTATTTATATGAAAAATCAACGAAAGTCAACGTAAAACCACCTTAGCTAATCAGTCTGACCCCCTGGCCAGACCACCGGCACCGTATCACCACCACGAAAAACCACCCCCTTCGTGGGAGGTAGAAAAGTGAGGTGATGAGGAAAAGCCCTCGCGTCGAACCCGCGGCAAAATGACCCCTTTATAGGGGGGGCCTGCAGAAGCCCGGGCGCGGCGCTGGCCTCCTAGAGAACAGAACAACCCATTCATGTGGACTACACGTATTCCCACGACCTCACGAGAGCAAAGGTGTTAGCCTGCATGTGGAGTTCTAATGAGCCAGCTACGGAATATAAGATGATTTTCTACTCGATCAATTAGATGCCCACGAATTATTTAATCAATTAGAATGTAAGAAAGTCAAGGAATGCGGATCACTCTGCTGCTTCACTACATTAATATGGCTAGACACTAGCGGTCAGTTGACATGTTCTAAAAAGGGATCACAACGTCAGTGGCTATAATATTGATATTTTTTGGCCAGGCTACGGACCTGTCATAATCTCAGGTAAACCGGGGGACTGACGTAACTATCACGAAGTGGCTGAACGAAAGGGGATCATATGAACAATATATCCGAATGAACGTAACACCGTCCAATGAAGCCATTTGTGAGGAGGCGTAGCTTCATGTTCCCCGAAAGTTGCGCATTTTAATTCTCGTTTCTATATTCTCGAATTGTGAAAAGTTGAGATACTATCATTGAAATTACGATTGTTTCTAGGCTGATAGGAAATCCTGGGTCTGTCACTATCCAGCTGCTGCCCATATTCCAGATGGCGCAAGGACAGCTGGAAGCGGAAGCGTCGGCTTCTTCCTCAGGTTTAGATGCGGTAATTGATGTTGAAACGAAAGACCACGATGCAGACAATGCGAAGACCACAACAGCAGATCTATTTTCGCAAAAAGAGGGAGGATCCTCACCATGCTCTCATTCGAAGCAACATAAGCTTGGGCTCGATATTAACCGCCCCTGGGGCTGGTCTGGCTCGTCGTACGATGATTATGAGTATGAAAAGACGACGCGACTACAGCTTTTATGACAGTAAAGCTCACAAGTTCAAATAGTGTCATCACAGTCCACGGCTTGCGTGACGATTATAAAACTGCCTGGACTGATAAGTGGGGTGCCTGGTGGGTAAAGAACCATCTATTCAAAAACCTGTCTATTAGAGAGATAGACTATTCGTATGAAGTTGATGAAGAGTCGACTATCTACCAGTGGAATGGTATTCGGCTACATGCAGAGCGCCTCATTGAGGAATACGCCAAAGTTCGTAGAAATCTAGAGGAGGTAGGAACCCTAACATACAACAACATGTCCTACTGAAGTATCCGTTTCGAAGCCTAATAACGTATAGATCGAAACTGACCGCCCTGTCATTTGGATTTGTCACGATATTGGGGGAATCATCGCGAAAGAGGTATTTTCCTCATCTGTCGGCAACCAAATCAACGGCAGCGAATGTTAATGATCTCTAGGCTCTTTCGATAGCTATAAGCAACCCTTCTAAATATGGAAAAATTGCTATACTAACTTCTGCAATTGTACGTAGTATACCCTTGATTGGATATTGATCGCTGCTAATTACAGATGACTCTTAGATTTTTCTGGGAACGCCTCATCGGTCCCGACTCAGAAATCATATTGTTGATCAATTGCTCGAGCTAATTTTTCTCCTCCCAGGCCCAGAGATTAGGGAGGAATTGGTGAGTAAAGTTACGCACCTAGCGGATCAGGTTGACATTGTGAATCTGCGTTTTCTAGAAACCAAGATCTTGGATCGTTCTACAATTTTCAACATATTCACTCAAAAACGGCGGAGTGGCTTGAAGAAACGAGCCATTGGCGATGATATAGGTACTATGATTGAGCTCGGAATTGCGGATAGCCAAGCTAATTCCATAACGCCATTTCCTCGATACGCACACGCGATCGGACATGCGTTTGAAGCGGCTGGTAAATATCAACTAGATATTCAAGACCATATAGACATCGTCCGAGGCCAGCTTCCTGATGATAGGTGGTTTGACTCAGTGTCTAGCGGTTTCAATGCGAGCGGCAGTCGTAAGCCTTAACTCTTAGGATTGAAATATCGGAATAATTTCCTAACTATAGCTAATAATAACAATTAGCTATCAAAGTCGATCATCGCATCATCCAGTTCCAAACTCAAATTCTTTCGCTCGCCCCTCCCACTCGGACTATAGACTCATACCACGATCCCACGCAGCCAGAACCTCCGGTTATGACGTGGATCAAGAGACAAGCGGCTTATGTATCCTTCTCTAAACCCGGAAATGGGGTCACACTCATGCATCTACACGGCGATGGAAATTCTTCAATCGACATCTCAGAGTTGTCCCGTCTCTTTTACGTTAACCTCGACGCCTCTGTTGTATGTTCTCCGCGACTAAACAAGCCTTACAAAACTGTGATATACTTCGAATTTGACCAGCGGGATTCTCGATATAACACTGTGTCAGCAATGCTCACATACTTGATCAATTCTCTGATTTGGCGTTTTTGGAAGAACTCTGTTACTACAATAACCGAGGAGCTGGTATTTTTGAATAGCACGCGTTCTTGGTCACTCGAGGATCTTTATCATCTGTACTCGTTGCTTGGGCCATTCAACCCAGCCGCCCAAGAGTTGACATTCTTCATTGCTTGCTTTGATCAATGCCCCAGGGACCAGAGGCAATGGTTCCTTAGGCGTGTTATGCAAGAGCAGAGTTATAGAGATGCGAAATACCGCATCATTATGTCGACATCAAATATGGATGGTTTGGTCGTTGAATCTTACCCGCATAGTGCACGCATTAATCTCGCCGACTGGGCCACTGTTGATACATCAAGCGCTGGGCTGCCCAGAAATTCCGATGCAGACTTAACTGGTTTAATTGCCCGGTATGAAACCCACAGACGTTTTGAGCCAGAGATAGGAAGCCTGTTTCGAGAATGTCATGACCGTGGCATGCCACATCTACGACCACTCATTTTGACTTGGCTTGAACATTACTCTCAAGGCAAACGAGACTCCGACATCGCGGACAAGATCGCCAGCCTGAGCCCGGTAACCCCAGACAGTATCGTGAAGGTGTTTTTTTCTTCCATGGACACTCAAATTAAGTCAAGAGCCGCGTGCGTTTTCAATTGGATTAAACATGCGCTAGAGCCATGGTCGCAAGAATCTCTAATTGATGCACTGGCAGTCTATGAGGTCGGAGACGACGACTTCTCGTCCGTGTCGAAGAGCATAGAGGCTAGCTTTGGCGAGATTACGAAAGGCTTCGGGGGAATTATCGTGATGGAGAATCGCGATATTAAGTTCAGTCATCTTTCATTCTATAACTCGCCTGAAATAGGTATTGAAGGGCTGGCAGAGGATTGGGCCTCCAGGGTCCATAGTACGATCGCGGAAACTTGCCTGCGCTATTTCCAACTTGGTACAGTGCAAGCGATGCTCAATGAATTTTGTTTAGATAGCCTTGAGGGGGGCCCGTGGGACACGCCACTCACTGCAGCCGTTATTTCCTACCACAGAACTAACATGATGGAGTATGCCGTTCGCTTCTGGCCGCAGCATTATAAGGCCAGTGGGCAATTCAAACCTAGAGGACTCGTTCAGGAACTATTCAAAAGCAAGGGGCCTCGAGCTGCCTGGGAGGTCCCTTTCTGGCTCTTTTCTAATACATTTACTCGGGTATCGCGGACTTACATCTCGACTTTACCTGTCTTCGCAATGCTAGGCCTAGATGATCTAGTGGAGGAGAAAATCAAGTACGAATGGGGCCAGCCGTCGTTTCAGAAAAACTGCTGGTTTGCCATCACAGAGGCTGTTCGAATGGGCAATAATGAAATAGCGCGACGACTTCTAGAACAAGTGACTGTGGACGAGGAGGAACTTGAAGTAGCCATGTTCTGGGCCGCTGCAACTAGCAATACCGCTATAGCAAGCCTTCTTGTGGCAAAGATAACGAGTCTAGAGATGTTTCAATGGCCCGATGGTATCCTGTTTCGGGCCGCTGCCATCGGATTAGACGACCTCCTTACAGTGATGCTAAGGTCTAATAACGGCAACATCAATAAGATCGGCAGCTATTGGAAAGCGCCGCTAGGTGTGATTGCTGCACGGTGGAACCGCGTCTCTACGATGAATGTTCTGTTAGATTCAGAACCTAGACTGGACTTGGCAGTTAAGGATAGTTATGGGGATGATGCAATCTTGGCTGCGGCCAAGCTAGGAAATCCACGCATGATCACACTCCTTTTGCAGCATGCTGCCAGCATCGAAACGACTAACAAGCAGGGATTAGGTTTGGTACAGATTGCAGTCAATTGGTGCAACCATAAGGCCACTAGTATTCTCATCAACGCCGGGGCTGACTTCAAGAGCGGCAAGACAGGTGAAAATGCGTCGACACCACCCCTTGTTATTGCTTCTGGCACGGGGTCGCTAGAGTGCGCCCGCGTGTTGCTACATAATGGCGCTAATCCGAATGTTGAATGCACTACGGGGTCTGCACTCTACCAAGCCGTCGCCGGAAACCATGAAGATATCGTCCGGCTCTTACTTGAACACAGCCCTGAGCTAGATATGGGGGTAAACCCCATGGGCCAGGAGATGCTATTGATACGCGCTGTCTCTACCGGTAACACTGGACTTGTGTTGCTATTGATTGACCACGGCGCCACGATTGATTTTGTCGACCCCAACGGCGGCACATTAGGTACACCTCTCTCGCGGGCTAGTTGGGAAGGAAACCTGGAGATGGTGAAGCTACTACTGGAGAAAGGAGCTAGCATCAACTATACTGGAGGTGGCTCTGACACGCCATTACTCGCATCTCTTGATCGCGCTCCCAAGTGCGAAGTAACAGAGCTATTACTGCAACACGATGACATCGATGTCACATGGGCAGCAAATGATGGATGGGATGCGCTTCATTTCGCGGTCGGCGTACCGCGTATCATTCGCAGATTACTAGAGAAAGGCGCCCCTATCGACGGCCAAAGTAAGTTTGGGACGGTGCTACACCAAGCTTCAGCACGCGGCTACCCTAAGTCTATTCAGGCGCTCCTTACGAATGATCTTAAACCCGATGTGGACTGCGTGTCTCGTGACGATTTTCATAACGCCGCCGAGGCCGGCTGCACGCCTTTGCAGCTGGCTTGTATCTATTGGGAGCCTGAATGTGTTAAGGTCCTTCTCGATGCTGGCGCTAACCCGAAATTCAAAAAGGGCGGTGACGATGCAGTTGATATTTTGCTTCGCACACAACCAGACTCGGCGGATGCCTATCAATGCCTCAGGTTGCTACTCTCTTATCCCCACAACGCACTTGCGAGCCAAGTCAATGACAGAAGGCAAAATCGGCTTCATTCCATCCGAGAGAAAACACCGGTGTCTATAGTCCAACTTCTAGTTGAAGCTGGAACACCGCTGGATACTCGGGACCGAGACGGATACACGCCTCTTGCGATTGCCATAGGAAAAGGCAACGAAAGCGCCGCGAAGTATATAATCGAACAGGGCGCTAATACCAATGTATCCGGACCTGGGTTTGATAGCATCCTCCACCTTGCTGTCGCTAAGGGCATGCTTAACCTCGTTAAGCTACTTATAAACGTAGACGCGGATGGCAGGGCAGTCGATCTGGAGAATGGCGAGCCGCTACTCTATACGGCACTAAGTATTGAAGACGACTCCAAGCTTAAGGAGATGGTCCTATACCTAGTCGACGAGGCCAAGGTGTCTATCGAAAGGCCAGGCGGTAAGCTTGGGTACCCCATAATCCGGGCAGCAGAGATGACTCGAACGAAATGCGAGATGGGCACCAAGATTCTTAAGTTCCTCATTCGACGCAAGGCCGAACTAAATGTTGCTGACAGATATGGCCGCCGCGCGCTGCACTTCGCATGCACTTCGCAGCATAATAGCGGGATTAAAGCACTACTTGACGCCGGCGCAGACATCAATGTAAGAGATAAGTGTGGCCGTATGCCAATACACTTCGCTGCTTCCACGCTCCATGACAACTGTATCGAGTTCCTATTAGATAGATATAAGGACATGGATATGGTGAACGTTGCAGACTACGATGATTGGACCCCGCTACTATGGGCGGCGCGCTCGGGCAGCGACAAAACGGTCACGCAGTTGGTTGCTCGAGGTGCAGATATATGGGCTCGTGGCCACGACAGATGGTCAGCACTGAAACTGATGAATTTTGTTGGCCGGGATGAAGCGTTAAGGGGTTACCTCGAACCCAGGGAGCGAACAAGGATTAATCAGGATGGCGAGAGAGAAGAGTGGGGTGACATCTCCCACGAAACACAGATTGGGGATGCGAAGGGCGCTCGATGCCAGAGCTGCCTTGTGGTCAGTCTCCTTTTTCCTTATGTTGCCTTGAGCATGATTAGTATGCTAATTGCGACTGTCCTATGAAGAAAATCATAGGTATACAGTGGAAATGCACTATGTGTGCCGACGATGTCTCTCTCTGCTTCAAGTGTTATAGCTACGAATCCAATGATTATAGTTTAGAACATCACTTCGAGGAGGTTGGACCCCAATATATGGTTCCGAGCGGTAGGCACACGAGGAGAAACGATCTGGCGGCAGAAGCACCCTCTGGTGACGCGGGAGAAAGGAGTGGACAAGATTTTAGGATCGGCACTGAAGTGCAATCCTTTACGGAGAGTGATTATGAACTTGAGTCCGACGAATTTGAGTCAGATGAGGATACCCTATATGAGTATTATGCAGAGGGCTATAACACCTAATGTTCTGTTATTGCACAAAAGGCTAAAACAATGAAAACACGTTATAGTAAGAAGTATAGTCATTCAGTTGAGACGGCTGTAGGCACAGACCATAGCTGGATTTGGAGGTGAGGTTTCTCATGAAAGAAACTATAGTATATTACCTGTTCTTTGCTGGAGTCTCTTCCCTGGAATACGAGGTTTCTCAACTTCACTAGGCCTATCTCTTACTCCATTTCCCTATAGAGGAAAAATGCAATCATCTTTCATGCAACAGTATCACATCATGCTGACTAACATGCATCTAGCTGGAACTATCTCGGACTCTACTAAATTGCCCCTGCAAATAGGCAGATTCTACAAACTTTGATGGCGCTAACAATCTATATAATGTTTTCACTCGGAGTTAATCAACTTGCATAATTACCTTAAACAATCATGTGTGTCTACTGGCTGGAGTTGGCTAGGCCGATCTGTAACTCTGGGTCTTAACAGGAGTTAAGAATGACATTGTGCATGAACATGCATTTTTGAGATGTGATTTTGTAATGACTCTACACTGATTTGCTAATTCTCAGGACGATTTTATCATCTCGATAGTTGCCATTGCGTTTTTCGTTACACATTAGCCTATTAATTTCACTGTGTATTGAAACGACTCAGGGTGTCATTCTGAGCGTACTCTAGAGGCCTGACCTGGTGCCATTCTTTTAGCCATCTAGAGATTTTACATATGAAAGAAGTCAGGAAAAACAGAAGAAAAGGAGTGTGTATTATCCGTAGGTGGTAAATCTCTAGCTGAAATCAAGGCTAGGGGCTAGGCTATTTATACAGGAAATCAACGAATTTTCAGCTAGATCCTCCTTATGTAATCAACCTGACCCCCTGGTCAGATCACCCGCCCTGTCTCAGTATATTGTAGATGCTTTGGGTATATAAGGGCCACCTGTCCCCGTCTTGCGAGTCGAGCTCAGGAGTATCTTGAAGACAAGCAGTCTCGTGATCCATATATTCCAAACCCGACGCACATCAATTACCCTAATATCCCTGTTATTTAGTATCCGAAATCGCTAAGATGGATTTGGTTTCAAAAGTTCCTTTTCAACTCACTGGCTACTACACCGAGCTTAATAAATGGGAGGTCATCAACGGCCCCGGAGATGCTCGCCCTACGGCCATACAAGACGTCAAAGATGAGAATCGCATCGGCAGTATGAGAGACAAAGCCGTCATCGTCACGGGTGTATCATCCGGCATGGCATGGGCCCAGCCACCGTACAAGCCATGGCCGCAACTGGGGCGACGGTGTTTGTAACTGCCCGAAACCTTAGTAAGGCGGAGGAAGCATTGGGCACCATGTTGAAAAATGGTCGTGTCCACCTTCTACTCAGGGACCACGTTGGTCTTTATCTCTTATTTCTTCACACCCCCAATTCGTTCCTTAGAAGTGGACGGCTAATATTCTGATATTAAATAGACCAATCTTTCTAGTGTTCGAGCTTGTGCGGCTGAAGTCCGTAGGCGTAGCCCCACGTTGAATATCATGATTAACAATGCGGCTGTTATGGATACCCCAGAAGAGCGTACTGAGGATGGATTCGAACTCCAATTTGGGACGAACCATGTCACAAAAACGACGCCGTTATTGCGATATTGGCAATAACGGTATATAAGCTCCACATATCCATGACAAACCATCTAGCACACTTCCTATTCTTCTATCTTCTTAAGGATTTACTTATCGCTGGCCTTCCCCCCGAATTCTACTCTCGAACGTTTCATCTATCAATGGCCATCGATTTAGCCCACTACGTTTGATAACACTCATCTCGATGGTATTTACACTGGATAGGTTGCGTGTAAGTAAAGTTATTGCCTCATGTTCCTTAGCCTAGTTAGTTAGGCTGAATAGACGGACAATCTACAACTGCATATATTTACATGGCAAACCAGATCGAGCGGCTATACGGAGCCCAGGGACTTCACGGCTATAGCGTAAGCCCTGGAAGCTTCGCCAGTCCAAACCTGCAGAAATATTGCCTCGACGATATGGAAAAGGCTCAAGGTGTAGAACGCAGTACGTGTTCGTTGATTATTATAGCCTCCATTTCGCTCTTCCATTTCTCCAGTATGAATCAATGAAATTCACTAATTCGGATTATTCAGTGACGAAATACTTCGGCAGCCCTGAACAGGGAGCCTCAACAAGCGTATATGGCGCTGTGTCTAGGGAAATTGAGGGACGTGGTGCCTTGTATCTTGAAGAAGCCTCGATTGCGGGCCCTGCGCCCCCTTGGTGCAGATCTTGTTGAATATGGGTATGCAAAATGGGCATTTAATAGAGAAAACGAGGAGAAGCCTCAGAGGTTGAGCCAAGAGATGATTAGCGTAGAGTAATACTCTACAACATTGTAGTGTAAAAGCCTATGCGAACTTATTGTCAACCTTAACAAACACAGTTCTAGTGGAGGTCGAATGTGTTACCATTTGGTATACTGTAGCTTAGTGTTGATATTGAGAGATCTAAATAAAATAAAGTACCCTAGAAAGTTACACAATTATCAAATTCACCAAGCGCCCAACACCGTCAACTAGTGTTACCGGCGACAATGAAATGAATCTTAACAATAGCGCCTTTATAGTTACGAAATCCTAGCTCGCAACCTATCATACTCCGCGAAGTCGTCGTCTGAAGCACCCTTGACTGTCTGAAGGTATTCGTTAAACTTTACGACGGCTGCTACCGCCTGTGAAATATCTGTCTGTTAGCTAAGATGCGGGACGCAAACCTCAAGGTGAGAGACGGAGGATTACGGCTATGAATCCTAAAAAGGAAGAAGGGCGAAGTAAAGCCCATGATTGTATATACTGACTTCTTGTACGTGTCTGTAGACTAGTGCTTGTTTCCGGAACTTTGCTAGATGACGGGCTATCATGACTGCGTTCCTAATCTGGCGACCGTTGATCTCGTGTTTCGCTAGTTTTTGAACATTGAGCTTGAGATCCTGAATATCAAATCGTTCATTCTTGCCGTCTAAAAGTTGGAAGAAGTTTCCCCAAATCTGCTCCCTCTGTTCCTCATTAAGGTTAGGATAGCCAAGTGATAGATGGATCCGCGACTTAAAGGCTTCGTCAAAGCTACCGACTCTGTTTGTAGTTAAAATAAGTATACCGTCGTAGTATTCTAGTACACGCAAGAATACTGGAGAGGATTAGCAAACTTGAGGCTTATAAGCGGCAATGATGATAACTCACTGGAGATGACGGCGTTCCTTTTGTGATCGGCCGGGCTTCGCTCTTCGAGAAAGACGTCGGCCTCGTCTAGAAGGACCACTAACAGTAGTTTTAGCTAACTATATATCGTTCTAAGGTCACTGGACGTACCACAACCCCAGGCTCGGCCAATTTCAAGAACATATTTAAGATACTAGGTAAAGTGTTAGCTGCCACTCGTTGACAATGTTCTTCAGCCCGCGACTTACTCGCTCTACGTCCTCTGGTTCTACGCCGATATCACCGCAAGTGACTCTATAGAGAGGTCGTTCTTGCTCCTCGGCGATACCCTCTGCTGTAAGCGTCTTTCCGGTACCTGGGCCGCCATGCAATAAGAGCAGAACACCCTGTCCCTTTCCACCAATGATATCGGCAGTACCACTCATCTTCTGGCCGTGAGCGGTGACGACTGCTTGGATTAGCTCCTTGTCATGAGAAGGAAGGACAAGCTGTTTGAAAATGTTTTTATTCCACGTTACGTCAGTCGTTTGGTCCACACGAATTAGCTCTTTGACGCAGTTAGCGAGATAACGTTTGAATGCCATGTAGAGACCTACTCCAGGTTTTTTCGGACAAGTCGTAGCCATGGATGTGAGCTGGTAGACAAGCCAAGAAATTATCCCTAGGCGGTTGGTCTTGGTTCATTACTTCTTGTCCAAGATCATCCATTATGACTTCGAAAATTTCGTTTTTAGGATGAATCCTTCGAAAAACCTCGTAATCGATCATAAATCGCCTCTCCGCCTGTAGATAATTAGTGATTTCAGTCTTCACACAAAACAAGGAGCCGTAACAGACCTGATTTTCTTCATGCACTTTCTGATCCACATAGCAGACCAGTGTTTGCTTCCGATATTTCCAGAATTTTAATCCGCGCGATACCAGTTCGTCCTTAATTCTTTGGGCATCATGCGAGAAGCGTAGGGGATAGGCGGGGAGTGACGTGATATCTTTCTCTGTGTTGTCATCAATCTGCTCGGAACTATCTACATCTCGCTTGAGGAATCCGTGACGCAAATTGAATTTCGACAACGTGCTCTGCGTCATCACCTGGCGAAGGGAATAGCTTTCCTTGACTTTCTGGAACTGGCCATTGAATTGCCATTCAAAAAAAGTCACAAAATTATCGAATGGTCCGGCTGAGTGGTAGTCTGCGACTTGCTTGGCGGTGATTATCTCCTGACCATCCCTGGATTTGGTAAGAATCACTTCACCAGGATGGAATAGTTTACTGAAGTGTTTCATATTCACTTTTCCTCTCGAGAAGAGATGATCAGCGTCATCCCAATCTTTCCTCCAATTTTCCTCAAAATATGAACATAGTAGTTGAATGGCCTCAATGTCGCAAGGTTCCAGGCTGCTTGATTGTGAAAGTTGGACGAATGTTTTATTATGGATATAGAAGAAGAGAAATGGTTCCGTTAACGTATCAGATATTCGTGAACTATCATAGCCTTCAAAGTGGCTCCGGTGGTGATTCATTGTCGTTTTTATAGCCGACAAAAGAGACGGTCTAATGGCAATCTTTGTTCTGATGATTTCTGTTGGCTTTGAGTCCGCAATTAAACGGCCACTCCGGATACCAAGTCCCGCAGTGTTGGACTGGTCACAGCAGTATACTTGAATGACAATAAACTCAATGTTCGTATGTTCCTCAAAATATTTCGCCGGGTTTGGTATCTGAACTTGTCCTCGAATGTGATCTCTTGCCGTGTCGCCCTTGAATAACATGGGTACGTCTCGAAAATAGCTAACGTTCCTACCCTGGGGAGGATGAATGCAATCAACTTGATGACAAACCTCATAGCCTGAAGTTTCTGTCACATTTGGAGTAATAGTTTGCGCATCATTATTCTCGTGGCTGGTGCCGCTATTATAACCAGACACCGTCGAAACACGCATGCTATTGATGTCCTTCTTTAGCATAGTGTTCTCAACCTTCAACTTGGAGATCGTAGCTAGGAGGAAGTCTACCACACGACAGTAGTCTCTATCCTTATAAAACTCCAGCCCTGGAATCGACTTCATTATATCTCTAAGGGTTTCGTATTCGGGGCCTACATATTCCGGCCCTTGCGACGTTGCCCCCAATACACCCGCAAGGTCTTCGACGCTCTTGGAGCTTAGGGTGGACGGCGACGATGGACGAGTGTATTGGCGATCGAAAATTGTCCGTGGGTGCTGCGATGGACCTGGGAACGGACTCGGTTGTACTATCGCGGGTGACTCTTCTGAACCTGACGAGGATGATTCTGGCACCACGTCCGCCAATTAGTTTCAAGCCTAAAAGTTATTATAGCTTTGACGGCGCTTTCCTACCGTTTGTATCTTTACTAGCTAATGGATCTACCCTCTTAGTATCAGTATGATCTTGGGAAATTGTTTCGTCAACCTTAGGCCTGTCAGTATCGGCTAGGGCTCGCGTAGTAGGGTCCATTCCGGTCTTGTACGAATTGAAGTATATCAAAAGCGTTGTATTTCGAGAGGATGGCTATTGTACTTAAAGCCTTCCGCTGAAATGGATGCGGAAGGACTAGCTCAGCTTTTAGTAAGGACAAACAGAAATCTCCTTCAGCCCGAACAGTTCTTCGATGCGGGGAGTCTGTTAGGTATAGTGCAAATTGGGCTATAGATTAGGTAGTGGCTGGGGGTTTGGGTCGGAGCTATATTGACCGGTGGCGGTGGTATTTGCCCCGTGGCTCAGTAATAGTTGCCTTGTAATGTAACCTTTTCGCATAGCATAGCCCCCAAAGTTCTTAAGCCTTCGATCTGATTCTACATTTCAGAGATCTTCGCTACCTATTTCAAGGGTAATCTAGGTTCATCTGTTTTGTTTGTTGCTAATATTCCCAACTCGCCCGTTCCCAACAAGGCAATCAATATCATATGCAACATCCGCATCCATGGATCAAAACCACAGGTCAGTTGCCCTCATGGGTAATGGGCATGAGATATCTGTATTCCCACCTATTTCCGAACATAGAAGTATACGGGATCAATATTTGCCAAGCACATTAAATCACAGGTGAGTCAATATAAATTCAGGCTTCGAAGTGAAGATTAGAGCTAAGTGATGGACAAGCGATGGAAGCGATCAGTATTTGGATTTGGCGCAAGAAATATATACGAAGGCCCTCCAATTTCACAAGCAAACCTTCCCAGAAAACCACAAGAAATCCAAGACCTGGCTGTCAAGCCAAAACACATTGGATGATGTTGTTGCCGTACTTCGCCAGGCAAAAGTTCTCTACGAGACTAGGAGGTCTTCTCGTTCGAAGAGGCTAGCGATAGGATCAGCAATGTGGACCAAGATTTGCTCTCGTGTGATGCAATATAGCCAGATTATCGACACTCTTATCTCATCGCACCCGGAATACGCTGCTATCGTCTGGGGTGGCTTAAGATTTATATTCACAGTGACGTTGAACTATGAGAATCTGGCTTCTCGAGTTGCCGAGGCATTCTTGGAAATTGTTTCTGCTCTTGATGATGCCGAGTTCATCGCGTTCAAGCTTTATCCAGTTAACCATATCAAGAGGACAACCATAGAACTCTATGCTGGAGTTGTTGAGTTCTGTATCCGAGCAACGAAATGGTATCAAGACACGACGAAAAGCGTACGAAGAAAAATCCTCTTATCAATCATCAATCCGTGGCCACTAGAATTCGAGGATATCAAGCTCAAGGTCGACGGAAGTCTTAAAAGACTCTACAGCCAGTCCGCAATAGCTCACCGTGCTGAGACGCGTGACATGAACTTAACTTTACAGGATTTGAACATTAGGTTAACTGTTATATACAATGAGGTTATGAATGGTGCAGTTCATAATATCGTCCAATCCCGGGGGAATACCGCGCGTTTTCCATGCTATGCAGGTGTTTCCTCTTCCCTTCTATCTACAGCTGATCGAGCTACTTCATATCTGCGCGTCTCTTTCGACCCTACAAAAGTCTTCAATTTAAGCGTGACCATGCGCAATCGCCGACGCTCACGGAAAGACTTTTCATATAGAGAAGTTGTCATACCATCCGCAATCTACGAGTCGGTGGCTAATCCACGTTCGTCACTGGTCCGAATCAAGGCCTCTACAATTCGCAGCGAGGGTGTACAAGATTGTGTCTTAGATATAGCCGAGCGGTTGAAACAAATGGGGTCTCCCGTAATCTGGTTCCTTGGAGGTTCCTTGATACGTAGTGGGGCCCCTATAACAGTGGAGGATGTGCTTAAGTCAATGATACAACAGATGATCGATCATCAACCGGAAATATTGACGTGGGCCCCTGTCAACGACCAGACATTTGATTCGTGCAAAACTTCTGATGAGTGGCTGCTGCTATTTGTAGAATTGTTGAGCCATATCAAACTTATTTTCATCGTGATAGACGGCCACGAAAGATTGTCTGGTATCTCTGGACTCATCGAGCGTCTCTGGGAACTCCTGAGTGCTGAAAAGGTCACTACTGTCGTTAAGATGATAGTGTTGACCTACCAACGCCCTCGACCGTCATTAGCGCTTTTAGATTCGAATAATAGTTTACAGGGGTGTATAGACATTGATTTCAGCAGACATCCTCTACGAACAGGAAGATTGCCGATTTGCCAGAGCCGGCGACAGCTAGGGTCTCGGCACCTCACGAATTCCATTTCCTATTTAATGAAGTCAATCAAATCGAGAAAATGAATATCTAATCATCTTGGTATATGAATAAGCTACAATATCACATTCTATTTTCGGTATTGCGCCCTATGTTGTAATCACTAAATGAAAAAACGTTAGCAAATGTGGAGTCGTTTAGATCATGGCGGAGCAAGGAGTCAAGTTCTTGGTGATTATGAGGGAAGTCAAGCGCGGTGGGGAAAGGTGGGTAAGAGGAAGAAAATACTCACTTGCGATCTTGTTGGTGTATTCGGCGCTCTTCTTCAACAACAGAGTCTCTGCAATCCATCTTCCCGCATCACTCTTGGTGATGGTATACCCAATGGCAGCGGATTTGCGCCCAGTCTTGGGATCTTCTATACCGACACGAACCTTTTTCGTCGTCTCCTCCTCGGATGCCATGAAACTTGGCCGCACGATGGTGAAATCTTCTCCGCTCGAGACTAAGCGATCCTCCATGATGACCTTGTCTGCGTGCGGCACCTTGAGAACAACATGGTACAGTGGGACCATAGCAACGGGAATATCACGGCCAAACCGTGATAAGCCCGTGGTGCTGCAGGCGATTATGTGAGGCCTTCCGACGGCACCGTCACGGCGCAGGTTGGCTAGGGCTTCAAGGAGAACGGCGGCGCCCTTCTGGCAGACTTGGGGGTCGTCGAGGGTCATCTTGGACATTACAAGCGCACCGCCAATCGTTGATACAATCTGATCTACAAGCACGCCGGGGCGGGCCAGGAGACAAGTTGAGACGGCGGCGACATCATGGGCGTTTCCTTGGACGACCCGGAGATTCGGGTTGGAGTCAGGGGGGAGAATCGCAGTGAGCTTGGCCGGGTTTCGGCACAGTGCGACGCACTGGCGGCCCGAGGCAAGGGTTTTCTTCAGCGCCGCCAGACCAACTCCTCCACTGGCTCCGAAGAAGGCGACGGTTTGGATCTGAGTATCGGCCATTGTATTTATTCGGAAAATTGAAGCGAAGTGATTTTTGTTGCGATTCGTCGTTGAAATATTAGTATTGTAGATAGCGACGTAATTGTGTAAGTCGCTAGAATACAGTGTGAGTGACTATGATATATTGATGTTGATGTTGATGTTGATGCTGATGGTGCTGGTGATGATGTGTTATGTTTACTTCATTAGAAAAATGGCGAACTGGTCTCTTTTATGTTCGCTATTTCCCCTACCTACGGGGTATCATGTATTCCTACATACTTCGTAACTTACTCGCCGATTCTCATCCCCATCTATTGGCAACTGGGGACTTTGCTAGCTCGCTCTTTTTTCGGTCGCCAGGTCGCGCCTTGGGAGCGAGAGGATGCCGGTGTGGCTAAGTTTGGGGTGTACTGTGGCTTACGCGTAGTCTTATGTGGCGTAATGAATACTATCGTATTACTGCATATCTATTTTTATCCACTCGCATATATACATAATTCCCCTATTGCGTCTCACTCTATCTTGATTAGGTACTAGCTAACTTACCTGAGGTTAGTGGTGGTCTAGGCATCCTTCTCGCCTGTCAGCAGCTTTCAGCTTCACAGTTGCTAAGAGCTGTCGAATCTAGCAAGTTAAACATGTCATGACAAATGATAGAATCGATAGATGGTGAAGTTTGGCCGCTGAGCAGCGCGATCTCACAGAGGTCCATAGGTGCCATTGGCGATGGCAGATAAACTTGCCGAGTCTTTCACGAGGGTTGGAGACGGTAGCGGAGGCGGCGGGTCCTCCGTCTCGCCTCCACAGGCCGAGAAACGCGCGAACACATCATCCGCAGCTGGAGCAGCTACCGACACGGGCGGCACCACCCTTACTCCTAGTAACACCACCAACACCACTAGCGCCACAACTGCACCGTTGAAGCTGCGTAGTTGCGTTGTCTGCCGGTCCCGCAAGGTTCGCTGTAACAAGGAGTCACCATGCTCCAACTGTCGTCGAGCCGGCATCCCCTGTGTTGTCCCCTCTGCTGATCGTCCTCCTCGATGGGCCCGGCGCCTCGAACGCGTCGCTCAAAATGCAGCCGCTGAAGAGAGATTGGCCCAGGCCGCTCATCCTCCCACAGCTCAGGTCATGGAGAGATTGCGGAATCTTGAGAGTCTCGTGAAAGATCTTAGTACGCAGCTAGAACAGGCCCATGCCGCCGCCGCCAATTCATCGGCAGGCAACTCACCCGCCGGCTCTCCAAACGACCGCAACGATGATCCTCAGAGAACTTCAACCTCACCTGCGGCTACCGGAATTATTCAGTCGCGCTTTGGCAGGCTGGTGCTCAACGATGCTAGTCGTAGTCGCTATGTGAGTAGCGGCTTCTGGTCTCGCGTGAACGACGAGGTAGGTGTGCTTTAGTTTTAGTAGCTAGTGTATTTACCCCTGGCTCCTGTCTGACTATGTAATAGCTTGATGAAATTAGGAACGAGACGCAATATCTTGCTGAGGCCGATCTTGACTCTTCAGAAGATGAGGACTTGTCGGGAGCATCACCATCGACATTTGAGCTTGAACGAACAGCATCCGAACGTCACTCCTTCTTATTTCGACATAATCTGAACTCATCCGGACCAGATATCCGCGAGCTGCATCCCTTACCCTCGCAAATTCCATTCCTTCTCGATGTTTTCTACGAGAACGTCAACCTAGTCGTCCAGATTGTTCACATGCCTACCGTAAGGGAAATGGCACGGCATTCGAGAGGCAGTGATATCACTCAGCTAACACCTGCTAACGAAGCGCTGATGTTCTCCATTTACTATTCAGCTATTACGTCAATGGAAGAAGATGATGTGAGCGCTCCTATTTCCCTAGTCTACTGGCCCCCTAACTACGGCTCACAATTACTTCAATTTTAAGGTCTTGAAGAATTTCGGGTCTACCAAGACAGATCTTAATCTTAGATACCGACTTGGACTAGAACACGCTCTTGCTAAAGCCGATTTCCTCAACGTGCCTGATATAGTACTGGTGCAAGCCTTTGCTATATTTTTGCTCCTCGTTCGTCGACACGACAGCCCAAGATTCGTCTGGATGATGACCGGCCTAGCCATTCGCATGGGCCACGCTCTTGGATTGCAGCGCGATGGCACTCATTTTAAAAATCTCACCCCTTACGAAGTCGACATACGAAGAAGAGTTTGGTATTTATTATGCTCACTCGATGTGCGAGCATCTGAGGACCAGGGCACCGACTTTACTATTCAGTACGGAAGTTTTGATACTAAACTACCTTTAAATCTCAATGATGACGACATTGATGTTCATACAAAGGTCACGCCAAGAGAGCGCGAGGGTGTTACTGACATGACCCTTCCTATTGTCTCGATGGAAATTAGCAATATCTCGAGACAGATGATGTCGCCCGGTCTTGGCCTCAACGAGCAAAACCGTCTCCTAAACACAATTTACACTACTTTAGAGGAGCGCTATCTACGTTTCTCATCTGAAGCGGGCAATATTGCCTATTGGGTCATAGTCGTCACCACACGCCTCGTCGTTGCGAAACTAACACTTTTCACGCATTTGCCTGTCCTCTTCTCTTCTCCCGGCGAACATTTCTCCGACGAAGTAAGAAACAAGCTGCTAGTAGCCGCAATCGAAGTTGCTGAGTTAAACCACGCGCTCAATGCCGAGAAAGCCTGCCGCCAGTGGCGTTGGGTTTATCAGACGTATACCCATTGGCATGCTATTGTATATCTCTTGCTTGATATATGCCGCCGGCCATGGTCACCAATCGTTGATCGAGCATGGGCTGCGCTGCATAGTCCGTGGCTGATCCCAGCTAGGTCGAAGCTCGATAAGGACTTGCGGACTTGGGTCCCCCTACGGAAGCTCATGTTTAAAGCTAAAAGGCATCGGGATGCTGAACTCGGAAGGTTACGCGGGGACGCATTCGCTGCTCGGCAACTTGAGGCTGAAGATCGGAGGCTTCCGATACCTTCCACTGTTAGCTCTGTCTCCGCTGATGCTGCAGCCGATATTTTTCGGGAAAATTGGCGCAAGCTTGTGGGACTGTTAGAGACGCCGGAGGAGTATATACAGTCGGGGGAACAGATTTCGCCCGATTCTTTTACATCTGTGGGCTCAACACAAAAATTTCCAAGTCCCGCTGGTCCAGGCCCGAATGATGCGGTAGGAGCTAGCATGAACCCCCAATCGATTTGTCCGCTAACGAATCTTCCCACTATGCAGGAGTCCTCTCACCAGATCTCTATGCCCTCACGAGCGTCTGACGCCATGGTAATTGATGATCCATTCGCCAACGGATTACAGTTTAATGCTTTCTCTGAGCCGACGATCGATTGGTCTGGAGGTCATCCTGAGAGCAATGGGCTGCTTAGTTGGTTTTGGGCTGATGCTGATTCTTCCACTGATGTATTTGCCGGTATAGACATAGACACCATGGATTTCAATGTCAATTTGGACGGGGAGATAGACTGGCATAACTGGGTTGAGTCTGCCAAAGGGATGGAGATGAATGCACATACGAACGCTAACAACCCCAATGGTTAAGCGCAAAGTAAATATAAGGTTATAATGCTACTTTGTAAACACTGTATGTACACTTTTATCTATTTGTTGACTTGTTATTTCTAAGGGAGCAAGGTTTGTAACGAGCCTTATCCGAGCACATTTTATTATGTTAACAATTCCTCTAGCGTTACAGGCTCGCATAGAAACCCTTGCACGCGTCGGATCATTGTCACTTTAGCGAATTTTAGAAGATGAATACCAGTTCCTTAAACTACATTATTCACACTTGCGACTACGGTAAAGCTTAGGGGTAAATATGTTCTCCGCGGTAATGCAGAATGATCTCGTCTAATACCGTATCGCCTACGCTATATGACTCTCGTCTGCCCATTTTATCTCCGAAGCCTACACGTATCATTACTTATAATACTCTATCAATCCTAGACTAGCTAGTGCATCTATTGATCTACTTGCTGACTGGGTAACTAACCCCCTTTGAACGCGGCTCTTCTAATCATGCCCTAAATTCGCGCCTCCAATACTACTTCGCATTTGCTCGTTTTTGTAGAGGACTACTCTCCAATACGAGTAGGATACGGGGCGATAGTGAATACGGCTGAGCTAATATAATATGCTTCTCCCTGTCTATATTGATACCAATCTCACTATATGCTCGGTATTTGATTACCCGAACGACCGGCCTCGCCCTCCGGAAGATGAATACCAAGAATGGAGTTCGGGGTGTTATCTATAATCCCTGCTATATCACTCCAGAACGACATGCCTCCGAACCGCACATTATGGGATGAGCGGCGTTGGACATTAAAGGCTATACATATCATTGTGACTAAAAAGGAGATATTGAGTACACACCATCCAGTGTGCATTGTCGGTTTCACAGACATCAGGTAGATGAGGCAAGTGAGGAAGATATTGATTGTGTATATCTATCTACCTATTCGGGTACCTAGTCTGGGGTCACGTTGACCTACCCGGCATGCAAGGTAACTGATGCGTTAGTCAGTCCGGATGAAGTAGCGGACACGACGATGTCCCCTGACGCCCCGGCGTCCGCGCGAATGATGGCGAGCACGAGCCCACTGAATGCCTTGCGACTTGGGGATGGGAAAACAGTGAAGTCAGCCGGGTTGCCATTGTCGGTTGACACGATCTTGGCGGGGCCGGTGACGGAAAAGGTGACGTTGTTGCTTGCCTGTGGCACAACGTCGCCGTTTGCGTCGACAACAGCGACGGAGACGTATGAGAGGTCATAGCCATCTCCAGCAAGCTGAGTACGGTCGGCCGTTATCTTTGGATGCATTAGTTAGTTAAGGTTGCTTCGTATGAAGATTAGATTAGGATATAGACATGTTGGTATAAGAATCATCAGTAGTGAATTGGGTTGAGTATATAGTCCTTGTCATATATAATTTAGACAGACAAGCAGACAGAAATATTATACGTACGTTCAACTTCGCAGCAGCGCCTACTGTCTTCTTCGTGTCTGTTGCCCATTCCTTCCCATCCTTGTAGGCTACCACACGCAAGTCGCCAGCCTGGTACTTCACGTCGTCCCAGCGGATGCGGTACGTGAAGTCAGCCTTCTTCTTGCGCCCGGCCGATTTCCCATTCACGAACAGCTCGGCTTCGTCGCCGGACGTAAATACATGCACTGGGGTGGTCTGGCCGACACGGTCTGGCCAGGTCCAGTGTGGGAGAATGTGCGCCATGGGTAGGTCCGGTCGCCACCGCGCCTGATACAGGTAGAACCGGTCTTTCTTGAATCCCGCCATGTCGAGGATGCCAAAGTATGAGCTACGAGCGGAGTCGTAGGGCGTCGGTTCCCCGATATAGTCAAACCCCGTCCATACGAACTCACCTGCCACGTACGGATATCTATCTTGTGCCGCGAAGACCTTGTCTGGGGATGAGCCCCAACTCGGCGCGTACAACTCGTACGAGCTAACCTGGAGCGCCGAGGGGTCGCCGCCGGACCCAGTCCCTACGGTAGCACTGTTACTGCTTGTCACAGGGAAGATATAGGTCCCACGCGTGCTCAGGACCGACGAGGACTCGCTGGTCCAGATCATCTTGTTTGGCTGTGCGCTATGAAAGCTTGGGAACGCCGAGTTGTTGGAGGTCCCTAGGCCTTCGCCCTGGTAGTTGAGGCCTACAATATCTAGGACTCTAGTGATCGGGGCAGAGGCGCTGGCGGAGTTCAGCGCCGACGTCGATGGCCGCGTGGGGTCCTCGGAGACGATTATATCGCGTAGTCCTTGCGCAATCGTGCCACCGCTTGAACTGCTCTGTTCCGGGATCTCGTTACCCATGCCCCATGCGACCACGGACGGATGGTTGCGGTCTCGTCGCAGGAATGACCGGAGATCGGGCTCGTGCCAGTCTGGGAATATCAAGTGGAAGTCATTTGTCGTCTTCTGGGTGTTCCAGCAGTCGAAGATCTCGTCGTACACCAGGAACCCTAGGCGATCGGCAAGGTCCAACAGCTCTGGGGCTGGCGGGTTGTGTGAAGTACGCAATGCGTTCGTTCCCATCTCCGCGAGGATCTCGAGTTGTCGCTCCATAGCCCTCGTATTGAAGGCAGCGCCTAAGGAGCCTAGGTCGTGATGGTTGCATGTCCCCTGCACGTAGATGTATTCGCCATTGACTAGGAGTCCTTTATTCGGGTCGTATGTCACAGAGCGAACGCCGAAGAGGGTCTCATAAGTGTCCACTATAGCATCTCCAACGTTTACCGTTGTGACAGCGGCATATAGATTCGGCTTCTGCGTTGGCGGGGGTCCCCAGAGCTGCGGGTTACTTATTGCGACAGAAGCGTTCAGCGATTGCCTTGCACCCTTCTCAAGGGTCATAGACTTCGAGGGAATGCTAGCTACCGCTTCTCCCGTAGGTCTTCCTGTTGCACTGTCGGCTAGATGGATATCAGTCTTGACCAAAACCACCTGGGACGCGCTACCCGTGTTATCCACTCCAACCACCACATTGACCGTGGCGGACTGAGCTGACACTTTTGGCGTCGTGATGTAAGTGCCATATTGATGCACATGTACCGGATTCACTTTCACAAGCCAGACATTTCGGTAAATACCAGCTCCAGGATACCAGCGAGAGGAATTGAGGGCATTGTCGACTCGAATGGCGAGTTGATTGGCTCCCTCTTTTAGGTAGGGTGTCAGGTCGAGCCGGAACGAGTTGTATCCGTACGGCCAACCTCCGACCAAATTGCCATTCAGCCACACGGCCGCGTATGACATTGCACCATCAATATCTAAGAAAACCGTCTTCTCTAGATCCTCTTTAGAGAATGTCACAGTCTTGCGGTACCACCCTACGCCGTTTGAGGGTAGTCGGCCCATACCGCCACTTATACCAGGGGCGTTAAACGGCCCTTTGACTGCCCAGTCATGGGGTAGGTTGACGGCTTCCCAGGCGCTGTCGCTGAAGTTTGCTTGCACATATTGAACATTGCTTCCGGGGGCCGTGCCCGAAGGACGTTGATATTTGGTCCCGCTGATGAAATCATTGGCCGACGGAAGGATCCAATTCTTTAGGGTGTTGTATGAGAGTGAATCCGGGTTCGTAGTAAACCGTGAGAACCGCCACCCGGCATTGAGATCGATGCGCTCTCGGCCTGGCCCGGCTCGAGAGATAGCTGTGTGTTGCTGAAGTTCATTTACGCCCCGCGCTGCTACGTACTGTGGGACTAGGGACAGCAGGAGGCCCACGATGAGGAGCGTGCACGCTCGATATCGTGTGAGGAACAAGTTAGACATTTTGTGTAACTTGAAACCATTCGGCTGGATTCCGTTCAACCATCGACGGTTAGAGGCATGCCCTTAAATATATTCACTTATATAGACTACTCCTCAGCGGGGAATGAGGGGAGGGGAGTTACATTCATGATCAGTTAGGAAACGGAGTTGCAGAGCTCATGCACAATCACGAGGGCCGAGACAGGGCAAGCCATCTGCCCCCTTTCAATAAAAGGCCGTATGAAATTTGATACTTTACTCGGGTCGGAAGGTGACAGCAACGTGGGCTGCGTTTATCCTGATTTATCCAACAGCTTGCCACGAGTTGTGAGGGGAATCCTGGTGCAAGCTTGGCGGGAAAGGGACCGAGAAACAGAACTACGTAATATCTGGGACAACTCCTCCTTGGTTGGAAATAATCATGTCGATTGCCTTGAGAGTGTTCGACGGCCCGCTGTTCAATTAGCCCCAATTCCCACCAATTGGCTTATAGGTTAAGGCCGCGATACTTAAGCGCACGAACTGCATGTCCGTATTGAAAGGCATCTCAGAATATAGGCGCGCATCATGATTGCGAGCGCGGCCGTGACCGCATACGAGAGCCTTACATCGCATCCCGCAAAGCGGCATAGAGACGGCCGACTCATCGTGAGAAGGGAGAAGAAGGGAGAAAGAAGCGAGGCCGGAAGATCGAAAGTCCTTTCCGAGGACCATCGCGTGCCCCGAGACACCGCCACGCAAGTACGAATAATGCACTCCCTCTCCGAGGAGACAGCGATCATTCAGAAATAGGGATGCGGCTCAATCAGAGGAATGCATGCATGATACGAGATGGTGTAGGTAATTCGTAACAAGACGTAGGAGTTTTGCTACTGAAGAAAACGCCGATAAGTCTATAGTTCGCGGCGAACTAGCATTCCAATGTGCGTCAGCCAACGGCTTTGTTCTCGTAGTTTGCGCCCTGAAGTCACCAATCAAAAGGCGTAATCATAATGCACCTCGAACTGCCCGATGTCAGACGGAGTTGAGTCATCGGCGGATCTCCGAGAACGGCGCCGGCTCGGATGACATCCGTCGAACAATCGGACGGCTATGGTGACTTTCACATCCCACGCCCACACACTCAACTCGGCGTGCAGGAAGTGGTTTTCTTCTTGAGAACGCTGGACTGTGGCTCTCCCTTTCTCCAACAACCATGGGTTCTAGACACGACAGACCACTCGGTCCAGTTGTGGGAGACACGCCGGCCGTCCGACCCTCTCCAGATACAAAATTATCAGGTCGGCATGTCGCTGTGGTAGGCATGACTACGGACCACATTGAGTCATTATACCCGCACATATCCGGCGCCGAGAATGCTCATCTTTGGGATTATATGTTGGGTGGGCCATTCGACGAGCTACCGGAGTTCATGGAAGCGATGGAGGGGCAAATAAAGAGCCCGGACATGGTTCTCTACGCCATCATCCCGATCGATCAGCCTACTACACCAAGCGGCACCGATAATGTCATAGGCTGTGCTAGCTATATGAATATCAACACCAAGAACCGGTGTATCGAAGTCGGCAGCGTCATGTTCTCGCCCAAGTTGCAACGGACCCCTGTGGCCACGGAGGCTATGTACCTGATGGCCAAGCACGCGTTCGAAGATCTGGGCTATCGGCGATACGAGTGGAAATGCAACACGCTTAACGCCTCGAGCCAACGGGCTGCGCGGAGGTTGGGATTCACGTTCGAGGGGATATTCAGACAACACATGGTCATCAAGGGTCGGAACAGAGACACGGCTTGGTTTGCTATGGTGGATGGGGATTGGCCGGGTATTCGGGACGCGTTTGGTGGGTGGTTAGACGCTTCAAACTTTGACGAGAACGGCTTGCAGCGGAGGAAGCTAGAGGATTTTAGGGGGGGAATAGAGCGAGGTAGCTGAATTGCGGAATCAAGGTTGAGAGGCAAGCTTAGTGAACGTCGACAGCCTGTCTCATCTGCATCAGCTCTGGTCCTGAGCGAGCTCATTCATGGTGTCTGGCTCGTCTGGACGGGATTTCCTCATGAGGATCCTACTCACATGGTCTATGATCCTAATACAGCACCAGGTGGCAATGCATCGTATATCTACACGAAATAGCATCGTGTTGATCAGATTGGAAGCAGGCTGCCTGTTTACATTGATTATATTGAACAAGAGATCATCATGCTAGCTGGGAGCTGAAGTGACACAGCTAAATGCCACTGGCGTGGCGCAGATCGGCGTGGCTCGGTACTCGGATCGGCAGAAGAGCCCGCTGCCTACCTAGCCTAGAGTTGGCCCTACCAATGCCCTACTTCGCCCCCTACATAGGCCCGTAATATAGTGGCACTCGCCCTAGTAGAACCCTAAGGCTGACCGTTTAGTCCATGTTGTAGTGACATCATCGGCGTTTCACGCTCCATCTCCATACCTGAAATAGGCTTGCTCAATTGATCTATTTTTGGTAGAATCGATTCAGAATCACGCGCGCTTAATTGAAAACAAAGCGTTGATTTAAGGCGCCTAGAAATTCATATATCAATTCTACCGGTTTACCGCATCGCTAGTTGTGATTTCATCTTTATGTTGCCTAGAATATCATCGCTACCTGGTTCAACTTTCAAGTTCATTAGTCGTCTCATCGTAACTATAACCAGATTAAGAATCTGAAGACAGCATAGATGAGCTCTATATGCACACAGCTACATATGCCACATTCTACTAAACGTATCACTTAAGCTCCATATGCTTATAAAGTCCCGTTCTCATATAGATTCGCTGGACTAACAACAGGATTAGCTCAAAGCAGGGTATCCAAAGTAAAATAACTAAGCTTGAAGTGTTTGCAACTATCCGTCTCACATGACTTGCTATCTATTAATGATAAATTCAAAGCAGCAAACCCTGGAATACTAATGAATATACTCACTATTGGCTATGCGCTTAACTATCTCTCATAGTTAAAATATAAGCGACTAAACGAAGCGTAAAGAACTCCACAATCGACCTTTTAAACGTTGCTATCCTAAGAGTTATCTATGTTACTTAGTAAGTTTATTTTTATTAACATGACGACATGTGGATTCGCGTAGGAATTAACGAATTCCAACACTAGTTAGTGTAACTAGAAATCTGTGAGCGTAGAGGATTCACTGCCTTGCAGTTCTCGGCCCTATGATAATGCGGCACAGCAGTAATTAAGTATACCCAATTAGGTTGCCTAAATACATGGCCCTCAAGAAGTCTTCATTCTTTTATGGCGATCATTCCCGTGTATTAATTTACATTTGTCGAACAGAATCCTATACAAGTCAGCCTAAAGCTAGAAGGAATTCTATGACGTTTGAAGCAAATAGATGACTAAATTGAGTCTTTCACATCGAACCATGATCACCAGTGCTAGTTGCCATATTGGCTCTGTTGATAGACAGAATTGAAGAATATTCTCTCTAAAATTAGTGATATAGAGCTTCTCGTCGGTTACTTGGTAACACTTCACTGACCTATGACGAAGATCTATTCTCTAAAGACTCAAGCTTTGAAGACCGCATCATCCTACGCCTAAAAACTTATCGTAACGTTTTGCAAATCAAGAGTTATGACGGCCAGATCATTTCTGCGTTTGGCGGGTATCGTGGCCAGCCCGGTAGCCCTGGCGATGAGACGAAGGACATAGGCAAGAGTGCTTTATTTAACTCGTACGCAGAAGCTATAGTTGGAACCTGATCAAAAAGTATATAAACATCGACTCTTCCACTGCTCTCTAGAGTTTGAAATCATCAACACACATCACTTTACAGACTCTACACAATTCACCTTACAAGCTTCAACTCATTCTTAGCTTATTAGCTACTCAAAACTTCTGTTATCAACATCAAAACTACAATCTCAATCAAAATGCAAGCCGCAACATTCTTCATCGCTACTCTCTTCGCCGGCGCTATGGCCTCGCCAATGAATGCCGCCCCGGACTCATCAACTCATCGTCTCCAAGCCAGAGATCCCGTCCCCGTCGGCTTTGGACAGCAGATCCAGACCTCCAACGAAGCCAACTACTGGGTCGTGTGGGTGGAGGGTGAGAGCGCGTGCCCCAACATCCAGTCGCTGGCCCCCTTGACAGACAACCCCTGTGGCATCTCCTTCACGCTCCCGGGCGGCACCGAGAAGCTGAAGCTGGGCGACTGTGACGGAAACAACATGCCGCACTCGCTTTACCTCGACAGCGGATCCTTCGTCCGCACTTGCAACGCCGACTCGGACAAGATTACCTGCCATGGTGATGAGCACGACATTGTCAAGCACGGATACTGCACTGCTTAAGCTACCTGACGGAAGATATCAACCTTGGGGGGCTAGGTGGCTATCATGGCGAATTTGAGATAGATTTGGGGAGGTTTTTCTTTTCCATTTTCTGTGTTCCGGGGCGATGTAGTTAGACGTGTACATTAGGAGGAGTAAATACTGAATGCTGCTTTAAACCTGATACTTTGATTGCTTTGTGAGCTTCAATGTGATTTAAACATTACTATGTCGAAGCTACCATGACATGATGGATGATAAGAATAGTATTTGCATACTAGTAGCTTGTGCGCCGTACCTATACAATTACGTGATCTAGGTTGAACCATTGCAAGTCGGTAATCTCATATATATATATAATAGATCATAGAATAATAAGGTATATATACATAGCTTCTGAGTTCTTTTATTACAATAAATAACACCAAACCCTCAACAGATCGTTGTCTGTCCTAATCGCTTCTCCATTACAAATCGTCTATAAGAGGACTTAGTCCTTGAGGGGTACCAATCTTGTCTTCAAAGAAGAGCTTGAGCCTTTCCACTCGCGCTCTATCAGCCATGAAGCCCTCGAAAGCATTTGGATTCGTGGACGAAATGTCCATGAGATTTTGGTAACCCGCTGGAGCTGGTGTGTCTTTGCGAACACTCCAAGTACCGGTCGCGGACTGATGCTCCTCACTTAGTAGGTAGCTGTGTAGTAGCTTGGCTCCTTCGGGATGAGGCGCATCTTTCAAAATTGCGGCTCTCTGCGGCCAAGAGACAAAAAGCCCTTCAGTTGGGAAAGCTAGCTTGAAAGGTGCCGAAGGAGCTAGGCCTACGGAAGATGTAAAAGTGAGGGCTTCCGTGCCATTGCCTCGGATCAGTGTCGGTGGCGTACCAGTGCCACGCACCCATCGAGGCTTCTGCTCTAAAAGCTTCTCGAACCATTCGTACCCATATTGTTGCATACTAGTTTTTATTAGCAAACCATCTCGAAATAGTAGAATGCAAAGTCTGTCCGTAACTCACATCAAATCAAATGCATAGAGGACGGCGTCATCGTCGTTAGGGTAGGTCAGCACGAGCTTGCCCTTGTACTCAGGCTTCAAGAAGTCTTCAAACTCTTGAGGCCCTTGAGATACTTTATTTGTGTTCCACAAGAAGCTCCACGCGAAGATGCCAATCCCGTACCAAGCACCCCGCAAATCGCGAAAACTTGGCTGCAAATCATCGAAGCCGAGTGGCATGTAATGTAGAAGGGCACCCTCACTATCCCAGCGCGGGTAGTCGTGCAAGGTTTGTAGGATAACGCTATCAACATAGAGTCCACCAGTGGCGAGTTGGCGATCGATGTTGCCGTCATGGTACTTCGAGACGTCAACGGTAACGTTGAGGGTCATGCCGGGGAATCGGGCTTCGAAAGACTGCTTCAGAGGGTTCTGCTGAGTCTTCTCGTCACCACCGTGCCACAAAGTCACGATGCCACCCTCCGCAAGGGCTGCTTCGTAGATTTCATCAATCGTTCGATTTTCGATTTGCGGCGAGCCATTGAAACCAAAAGTTGCGTCATAGGCAAATACGGCCCCGGCGCCGAAGACGACACGGCATACAGTAGGTAGTCGAACCATGATAACTATCCTTGACTTTTTGGTTTGAAGGAGAGCGCGGCTAAACTCATGGAAGTTGTTCAAAACCGCACGCCATATATAGTATATCAGTTGTGTGCCCACTCTTCGCGTTTCTCACCATTTCACGCGACTTCGACTTCTCTTTTCGGGCCTCGGTAGAAAACTTGGACATGAGGCAGTGCTCGGACATCTTCTGCATTGACGAGAGCTGCTCAACAAATCCTGACTAAGAAGTGGAATCTCTAGATCTCGACATCAGGAAGCAGGCGGGAGGCTTACCCGTTCAAGCTGGCGCGCTGTAGGGGGCACCCAGCTGCTTTGAGTGCCATGCCGGCAACGTGGGATATTGATGTTGGCTAGAGACCGTATCCCACATTGCCGAGGTAGCAATCAGCGGAGCACGGAAATGGCCATACGAATCGGTCCACCAAATGCCGCTCACCTAGGCTTGAAACGGGCAAGCTCCGGATGGCGAGTGAGAGGTTATGTGAGCAGCTGCCGAATTCGTAAAACGAAACGATATTATGACGGCGGTCAAGATCTTAATTACTTCAATGCCTTACTAACCCGAATTCCCGGGCAAAAGACCTAGGTTCTAGACAATAGCCTGCAGCTAGGATCGGGAATACCAAGCCAAATAACAGCTCCACAGAAGCTCTAGGGGATTTACTAGGCAATAGATAAAAATTCATTACAAAGCTCTTGGGAATCATGATGCAATCGTGCCACGGTCAAACGCCTTAGTAATTATGTACCTAAGGTAGCATGATTAGTGCCGGGTAAACACTTACCCGACCGGACGTATCTACGGACCATAGGTTAGGTAGATATTATTGAATACATTATTAAACAAGTATCATAGACTGACCGACCATCATTCCAAATTGCCCTAGTTTTCATCATGAGCAAAAATATTATCGATGTTTCCTCCGTATTTTTCCGCGACCTCAAGCAGTCGTCAACACCAAAGGTCTATTTTCTCTATATTACAATTTGAATAAGGCATTACGCTTAGTGCAGTGAATCAGTGAAGCATCGGTCAGTTCAACTTGATAGTTCAAATACCTAACCGAAATTTTTAAAATCAGCTTGTAAGATGGTATAACGGACAACGGTTACTATTACTGTTAGAATTACCTCTAGGCCAAAATATTGGCGTGACTGGTCAATTATTGGTTAGGTATCTATTGAGGGTACCATACATTCGGTATTCCTAGTAATCGACTCAATATCAACACTAGCTTTGGAACAAACTTGGAATCCTAGAACACCACCTAGTGAGACAATGGAACCTCTGTAGGAAGGTCCTAGAGGAGGCCCTGAGAGAAAGCTTCAGATGTGTATATAGCCTAGAGATATATGTAATCGATGTTCCAATTATACATTCTTTTATATTGCCCTTAAGCGACTTTTCTAACTCCTTTAGATTTTTCATAATTTGGGCGCCTATGAGTTGTATTTTCATATACCCCACCCTCAACCAGAATGCTATTGTGGCGTGTTCGTGGCAAGCTCTTTTACTCGAGCAGAGGATGCTGAAATCATCCCCATTAGAACATCTAGTAACGCGCCGAAGCTAGAGAAGTGTCACTTTTTCTGATAGCTTGGACTTGCCATAATTAGCCTTATGATGTAGCAACGATAGAATTATCTTACTTATACTACCTTTCGATGCGTTCTAATGCCATCAGCCCTCTCCTCTAGCCAAACGCTTCTATACCTACCTAGGTAGTGTTCAAGATGTGTAATGGCTATTTATAATGCAATATAGTGAAATAACCATAAGCGTAGTAATGTTTGACCCTAGATTTAACAAACTGCATATAAATTGAAAAGGCCTCCCTTTAAGGAGTATCACATACTGGGTAGCCTCGCCAACCAGGCTTCTCTACAGCTTCCTCGAGTTAGGGTAGGGTACTTAGACATTAGCATCGCTATCATCGGGTACGTACTCCTTTCTATGGCGCGTACATGTAGTAACGATGGTACAGAACAGATGGCAAGGATAGCAGTCCGGATGCTTAGGACAGTGCTATCTAGTAGTAGGAAAACGAAAAAGGCACACCTAAGGGTCAATAGTCTTGTTCAAGCGATACCTTATTGACACGAGCAGAAACCTCATGTCTACACCGACGTAGATACGGCCTAGACTTCATAATGCTTTCATAATGGCGAACAACGCAAAATAAAAGCCCCCGGCTCACAAATTCACTTGAGGCCGACCACCCGCATTGCCACAAAACTAATAGAAAATAGAATTAGTAAATACAATCAAATAAACCCACTCGACCTGGGCGAGCTTCCAAAGTCTAAATCTAGGTTGGAAACCGTACTCTGCTCCATGGCATCAGGAGATATAGAGTACTGCCGAGCGGTTACTAGGACCAGTATCAATGGTACTAGGTAGTTAGGACTGAATGGCCACGATCGCCAAATAGAAAAATTTTGATCAGCAAATTACCGTCCGTCTAAGCGCTAATGCAATTGGAGGGTGTCACAGTTGGGGGTGTATTAGGTATAGGGATGTTTCGCTGGCCAAAAGTCTAGTGAGTTGGCGGGGGCGATAACATTGCAGTCATACGGTGGCAGCCGGTTTATTGCGTCTCCCGTTCTACAAGTATTTGAATAAATTTATCCCAGCCATTTACTTCGTAATCACCACATCTGCTGCGTCACATAGCCCCCTCAAATCTTACATATTGTGCTACCACATGCAGGAGCCAGAGGGAGGCTGCCGAGGTAGCATGTCAAAGCGATCAATGAAATATTTATTGGTCGCAAAAACGTTGAGTTATCTGAAAATTCTTACAAGATTACATTCATTCCCAGGAAGTCACGGTCGTAAAGCATCCGGAACGTCTATAGCAATTGTAGCATGGGGGAGACGAGAACAAGGGCCTTTATTCCTTGTACCACCGTCTCTGTGATTGCAGATGATTTCAATCGGAAAACAGCTTGAATATTTGAAAATAGGAAATTGCTAGCGAGGACGTTAATGGGGAATATCCACATGAAGTTGATATTGCCACCTAGAATACTATACGTTAATGGCACAAATTGTGTTTCGGTATCGTCACCCTATTAGACGATGTTAAAAACAGCAATATACGCGCAGCACATGTATCACGGACTCTTAGATACGGATAATGATATATAAGTGGCTCCTAAATACTTATCGATGCACGAAGAGCCCTGACTGATACTTCCAAACGGCCGGGTATCTATACGCAAAAGGCCCCTTTGTTTTGTACCTCAGGGGTGAATATATGTAGACGTAAGTAGCCCGGATCTAGTTAAGATCGTGATAATATGTCTGTTTGTGGTAGCTATACGTGGAAAACTATGCGTGTTGCACCTCGCAATACGAAACAGAGGGTAGTGTCCATCATGTATCCATGGATTTGCCACTGCTCCTGACAGGCTATTCAGTTGATCGAGAGCGGAGCTCTCAAGCAAGGAAGCCTTTTCTTGTAACGAATATCCGCCTTCATCCACTCTACATTGGTCTGCACGATGGTCCGCGCCTTCTCACGCGATCCCTAACAACAGCCTAGTTCGAAACCTTCTGTCAAGGAAATAGTATAATTACTGGCCACCTGCAACCTTAGCGCCGTGGTATAGTGTCATACATAGTTCTATCCCGCGTAATATTGTTTGTTTTGATTGACGGGGGCTTATAACCGGCCAATGGAAGAAAAGCTCTGTGGTTGGCTCGTATGATCTACTCCTGTTGGTGGTACTGAAGTCTAGGCAGCCTCGTGAAGAATAGGCAGCATTCCTACTCACCCCAGTTTTGGGCCAGTGAATTGTTGCCAGCAGTTTTGTTTTGGGTGGGCCCGGTAGAACCCGACAATGTGAGGGATGCCGAAATCTCAGCCTTGTTATCCCTTGCCCGTTGGAAAAGCTAGGTGAGCAATGGTTGGCTCAGGCTTCACAGTATGAGCGCTACGGTCATGCGTATTCTCAGCCACTTATAGCAAGAGTTTAGACCGAAATAACATCGAAACCACAGTGTTAGGAATCCAAAATATGCAAGGCATCTTAGTCGCCTCTAATTGAGTTACCAACCTACTTCAAAAAAATGATCTATCAAGTATATCAAGCACTCCACAAGACCATATTCCTATGATAGAAGCGCATTAATAGGTTAGGTTTCATGGTCTCGCCGAGGTCTCTCCCTTCATGCGACTCAGAGAGTCTCACTCAGTCTTGTCCTAGCAAACACGCCCGGCGCGTAGTCCGGGGTCGACAATCATGTCTTGGCACTTCAAGCTGTGTGACAGAAACGTAGATAGATGCCTACATAAAGCAAGGTTATACTGTGGCAATACTCATGGGTTGGCCATGCCTTCACCCAGCCACCAGAATTTTTAGACCGGACTCCTTTTTAAATAGGGTGATCGCCTCTTCCCGGAAACAAACTTTTCTCCAACTTCATTCTTATCATTAATACATCCCCCACGTTATCGACTTTTTATCGGTATTGCTTGTCGCCTATCTGGGTGCATCACCATCACTCTCACTAATATTGCATTCCAAAGGCTCGGCCAAAGGTATCCGCTTCCTCGCGGGTGATCGCGCACGTCTGCTCACGTCATATGGCGAGATTGGCCGGTGAGAGTATCCAGTACCATCTATTGACTGGCTTCTACCCATCGCCTACGGCCGATGGAAGACCCGGGGTATTGGCAAGGGGCCATGTTGGTGGAGTGCTTTGCACGAAATCAACTGGAGCTGCCTGCCTGCAATTACTAACCGTCTCGTCGGTATGGCTGGGCGAAGGCGTGCGGGGACGATGCCCCCCCCCCTTCCCGTTATATTTTTCTTGCCTCCGTCGCCCCTCTTCTATTGTTTCTATCATTCGGTTCAATCCGATCTGGAGTCAAGGCTGCTCCTCTACCAGAAGCCTGGGAGGGTGGGAGTCTGTCTAATGACAGGGGCCATATTTTCATACTTTGACTTGGTCTTGAACAGTGTTTATATCAACTAGCTAACTTGACCTAGGTGATACCGTGTAATGTCGTCAACGGTATCCGATTCCGGTTCCGGTTCCGGTTCCGATTCCGATTCCGATTCATACATAGACCGAGCCAACATCATTCCAACCATCTTCACCTCTGACTCCTGTTTAGAAATACTGGCGGAGCCGGCCATCATGACATGGCACACTTCTGACGGTAAGGAACGGTGCTTGTCGCAATTGAACTTGGACTTGTACTATGATGTCAGCAACAGTCGAGCCTTTCTCAAGTTACGCGCTGCCATTGCTTTCAAGTTTCTTCCCCGCTCAACATTCACTGCTCCCGTCTGGCTCTTTATTCACCCCGAGCGTATACGAGCTCTCGCTCTTAATGCCTCACCACGTACTAAAGTAGCAAGTACACTTGGCCCCGAGACAGTCTGTCTACACTTTGAACTGAGTAGATTGGCGGCATTGGTTGTGCCGAGGGAACCCCTCGCTACCCGAAACCCAATATCTGGTAGCTTGCTGGACTCTTTGCGGGAGGCAGTTCAACAGTCTAGCTTCTCCGTCTACGCCAAAGTAGAACGTAGAAACTCACAACGGCAGCGATTGCTTGAACTCTGTTCAGCAGTGTCTCGCAACGAGCTCAAGTCTACGCTCGCCCATAGCGTCACTACTAGTCTTTATGGTGGTACTGGAGGGGATACTATTGAAGGTGATAGTCTTTTGCACCCAAACTGTATGGCCGCCAGTGGGGGGCAGGTATCTGCAATTGAGCCTCTGGTAGGGAAACCTCCCTCCTACAAAGAGGTTCCTCCTGGACCACCGCCTGCAGGTAAGCCAACGATGTACAGATGCCCGTACCGCCAGTTCACTCCACTGATATTCTAGCAGCAGTGCCTTTTCCACATAAACGTCGGCGATTGAGCTCGCCTGGGCCTCGACCTACACTTGAACGCTCGGACAAAAAATATATCGAACAAATCTGCGCTGACATGCTGGGAAATAAGCTCGGCCAACTAAGTAATAAGCTCGATCGGCTTACACGCGATGTAGCCAAGCAGTTTGAAGGCCTGGAGGAGCGCGTTAAAGAGTACGTCGATGAACAACTAACACAGCACTGTAGTGGCAAGATAGAGGATGAGTGCTATGGATTGAAAGTAGAACTCGAGGATTACATAGGTGATGAGATGAAAGAGGCTGAAGGTCGAATCATGGATCAATTAGGTTCCGCGAGCTTCTCGATACACTTGGATACATGAGACGTGAGGATCTAGTCTCTATATTACTGAGTAGAGTTACGCATAACCGCATTAGAAATATAACAGTGCTGGATAGTACGCTGCAGGTTGGCTAGCATCTATATCCAAGAAATTATTGCAGAGTAGCGTATTCAGCGTGAATAATACAGAGCTATAACAATAAGTGAACAGAGATCAGCAACATACAATATTTTCTTACGCTCTGAAGGTAATCTCGAAACCTGGGAAATCTGCTTAAAATAGCCATCTATTGGACCATTAATGCTCTTGTTTATCTAATTAGAGAAAGCTAAAAAGAGCTATCATTTACTATCCGTTACTAGAACGAGCTCTATGTACTGAGAGACAACCTTGGATTATCTTATCAATGTATCACAACGATACTAACAGTATATCAAATAACTACTTATACGAACAGTTATACTCGGTAAAATTCTTTTGAGAATAAAAAACTTCGTGTATTGACCCCGAAGATACTAACAAGCCTCGATACACGCGTCTAGCTGTGGCGATGGTGGCGAGCGGCGGCGGCAAGTTAAGCTATACCCAACCACTACTTTGCGGGGCTCGACACTCAACTTCCAAATATGTTGGCAACTTTCCAGCAGCATATGGAATGCGATATTTTGAGCTTCAGGTTTGGTTTTGAATGGAGCCGCCGGTACTCTCCTACTTGCCGGATTCTGAGAGGAATCTGAGAGTGAAAGTTAAATTATGGCCATATGTTTACACCTAGTATCCTATCTCATATTTCGAAGCAGCTACCACCTTGTTAGGAGCCTATACCAGCAATGCGACAGACTCACTCCACTCTCAATAGCTACGAAATAGAGTCCCCTAGCCATTGTCAAAGATGCATAAGTAATGTATATATCGAAGCAACAGAATTATTAACAATTAAGACTAGCCGAGTACGAGATCATCATCTGTATTAGCCATGAAATAATTTATTGCCCGATATGAACTATGGCTAAGTAATGTGCGCATAATACAGCAAGTTCATGACTCTCAATCAAACTTGCTAGATGAGACTAAGTTCATCTTGATACGCCAATACCTGTTTACACCACTCGATTGATCTAGTTAAAGCTTATCCTTGACATAGAATTTCCCTCCTAGTTGCTATAAAATAAGCTTTCAGCGATAAAACAACCAACGATGGCAATAGCGATGGCGGCAAACACCCAAACCAACTCCATTTCCATCCGTGGTTTTGGCCCATGCCACTCATTTTCAAACCACTCCAGAAGATCAGTATTCACATCTTCTGGCATAGGCTTTTGAACGCGACTGGTATCCAGAATGGGCCTCTCGTTCTTCCACCTCCTAGGATGAGCTTTACCATTGGGGTTGAACTTAACCTGCCGCAGCCATTCTTGAAGTGCGATTCTATCGGGAAAGTAGCCACATCGCCTCCTGTTGTCGGTCACTTCCAACGTACCACGGGCAAGGAAGCGTTCAGCTGACTCTGGACTAAGGCATTTATGGCCTTCAACGAATGTGCATCCCGTCTTAGACGTCGCGCTATACTTGATGTTAGGTTGGACTCGATCTTGCCGGTTACTTCCAGGGGCACTTGATATCTCATATACGCTATGGCCGCCATGTTCTCTTGTCGCGTATAGTCCGTTATTACCAGCAAGGTAAGAACGGCGTCGTTTTTCCGTGACATTTCTCCTGATGCAGAGGTCGCCGGAGATGACCCTATGTGTGCTTTCTCCATGGTGAGAATGTGTTGCAAGACGATCTGGTATACCATTGTTGCTTTTTGTGTCTTGGTGTTGTCCATATTGAGTTGCATTGATAGTATTTGTATTTACCCATTTCCAGCCTTGGCCACGGAGTCCCAGCTCCTCAAGACTAGGGCGTTTGCTTCTGGCGTAGATAAAGTCCATTGAGAAGTGTTGTCGATAGTTTGTTATGTTGTGGGTGCGATGAAATATCTTACATTCACTTGCATCTCCGTCCGAGACTCGTCTTTATATAATCCTAGTTAGCCGTATCTTTACGCCGCACTTATCCCATCAAAGGAATCGAAATAATGTGTCTCGATCTAGAGAGACCACAATGGGCTCCGACAGAATGCCTTGAAAAGACCAGCTCCATCTTCAGTAATAATAATTTGCTTTGATATAGGCCGAATGATTCACATACGACCTTTCAGTTCTTGTTCATTCCAAAACAATCTCGCTTAAGCTTCAGCATCTTCAGTCTCGATGCCATCAATATCAAGATCTATAGGGTTTCCCTTGAATCACGTAAATCGGCGTCGCTAATTTCGTAGCCGTAAACTAAAGGTAAAGGCCATGTATGCTCTCTCCTCACGATGCCTAGGGAACTTCACTGTGAATGACCTAGTTATATCCGTATCCCCATAGCTTATTAATCTACTCTTGCTAGTTCGCTTATCAGAGTGGCTTTCGTTTTCTTATTCCGGCTACTAAATGCGTCTTCTTCCGACGACGAGAGCAGCAACCTCTATGAGAAGATTCGAAATGCATCAATTTGATTACATGTGGTCGTTCGTGTTCGTGATATCTCTACCTAGCAGGAATAAAGCATAGGGAAGACAGTGTATACTTAGTAATCTCCCACGGTCTTGCTCCTATGTCTAAGCCTACAATTACATGTAACCTACCAAGGCAGGTAACAAATTTTTTAGAAGGATGATGATTGAGTAATGAATGTTTAAAGCTAAAGTAGTATTCTAATGGTAATGTAAATTAATATATCGCTTAGATGTCGTAGTCAAGTTCCCACAATCGGCTGATATGCGATCACGTTCTAATAATTGTATTAAAATGGCCCTCAATATACGTCCCATTGAGAAATTCGACGGTTATTACAAGGATAATATTTTTACTCATCACACAAAGGCTCAAACTCGCTATCTAAAGTTCAAACTAGAGGATAGAGAAGCTACCAACTACCAGAGCCTTCTAAGGAGATACTAGGGTAGTTCGAGAACCGTAGATCACGAGCTCGCAGGCTCAGGGACTCCCATCTTTGCAGAATCATTGACATGTGATAGATTCGATTAAATCGAGGGTTTCCCGTTAGTCAAGATACTGGCTGACGGAGCTCCTTGTATGGCTTAGCGCTATAGCTCGGAATTTCTCCCCTCTGAGACGAGCTCCCTTAACCCCCTGAGTCAGGTCGGCCAAAAGGCGGAAGATCTTAATCGAAACTCCGTTCTACATTAAAGCGGCCATCAAGGCTATGGGTATACTACCTGAAGTGTAGGCGAGAGCTGTTAAGGACTAGCGTCGTTGGCTCACTGTCACGGTTACACTCTATTGCGGAGAGGAAAATAATTCGTGTAGTGTCCTGGAGGATCTTTCCTTAGAAGATCTGGTCTAACTATTGGGGCTGCCATAGGAAGGGGTATTAGGTTATCGGGAAGACAGGGACAAGGAACAGTACATATTTCGCAATGATTACGAGGGTTTCTATGCACTCGCTTAGTACAACACTACACCATTTCAATTCCAATAATAGTTGTTTTACATCTAGGTGCTCTAAACTCCTTATTCTATAAACATTGCTTGAAGCTACCGGCTTGAACATAACTCTCCGTATTTCTATCACGTTCAGCTGTAATGATAGGAGATATATTTTTCTCGGGAGAAAGGGGAAATAGTTAAACCGACCGCTTTCCTGAGTGTTCATCGGTTTAGAAAGAAATGATCGTCCTTTCCTAACAAAAATTCCTTTGTAAAGCTTGATCACTAGCAGTAGGTATTCCCACACCTAATTGTCGGCCACTAGGAATGACCGTATACCATGTAGCAACCCCGATGGCCCAGAAGCAGGGTTCGCATATAACCTTGTGACCTTGTAACATCTGCTGGTTAGTGCTCTAGAAGAGATTAGGAAATTTGACATGTCAACGCCACGCCGCTTTTCCAAAGCCAAACCAGCCAAGGAAACGAAGCAAGATAGGGGATTACGTCCGCCATATCTCCAATACTACACCTCGAAAGCATAGGAACAAGCCTTCGCCTCCCAATTCCGATCGTCTCACACAAGGCTGCTGAGTCAATCTCTCTAGAGAAACTGCCGCCGTCTATGAAGACCGTCATTAGCTTCCTAGATTAGATGCCACGTCAACCCTAGAGACTAGGCAGCTCCGCGGAGGTGACGGCCCCATCCCGCTTCGTCCCTACCCTTATCCTTGTCCATTTCCCTGGATCAGGCGTCGACCTGATGCCAATCGAGGGCGTGTGCGGGAATTGACGACGACGGGGATCTAGTCATCGCGGGAAAGATCTGCATAGATCGTTAGGCAAATGCGAGGCGCTCTACGTAGAAGAGACAGGTCAAATCTCTATTTGGAAGATACGAAATTACGACATAGCTAATAGGACATGTGACTGCGATGATTGAGTAGGTATTTCTATATGAATATTGCTATTTGGGGGCGATATGTAGTTGGAGTAGTATATTCATTGGGGTATGTTGTAGTGATGGTGCTTCTTTCTTCATAACAGCTTCTTCCCATTGGTAGCCAAATTAATCCTCAGTCGTACTGATAGCCCTTGCCTCTCGACTAGATTGCGTCTTTTGGAACTCGGCGAATCGCAATGGTAATAGTGAATCACGCCTGCAGGATGCAATGCACTGGCTTGCCCCAGTTCGCAGGGTCAGTGACAGCTTGCGAGTAGATTCTCGGGTAGATTTTGTAGAGCATGCAACCGGTGTGACTAGCGAGCGATGCAGCGTTGTCGAATCTCGAGACCGAGGTCCCGGTTCATGGGTATTTGATGCATAGCCATTCTAATAACACATGTGCGGCGTGGTATCTAGGCGAACGCCTCGAAACCCATGCATGAAGTACTGTAGAACGTAGACAGGGAACATAAACGAAAAGGAGTGGGTAGGGTGGCATCTACATTGAGTTGATCTCACCTCGGCCACCGATGCAAGCCGCCCAATGTAGCTTTACTACCAGGCGATGCAGCGAAGAAAGCCAGAGTTAGATGGCTCATCCTCGCCCAGTCAGGAGCCGGCACAGTCACCGGGTACTTACAGCGCACGGGAGCCTGCCTACAGGGTTGTCTATCTTGCATTTGCAGTCATCTACGTATACAGAGATCTGTTCGGATAATCCACTTTTGGCCAGCCATGACTTCACGTCCCTCGTGCTAATCGAGATGCAATGGTCAGTGTTCCATTGAAGGCGGGGTCATGGACGGCGGTCTGAAAGTGATATTCGAACTCACTAATAGGCAATTGTCGCCATGCTTGTGAAGAAGAAGCATTCCAGTTTCCGGGGCTATGACAAGCTCCTCTCGTGCCAATTTGCGATCGTGGGGGTAGAACACAGTCTCTCCGCCCACGACGCCGTCGGCTGCCGAGGTCAAGTATAGTAATGCCGTCCAGGTAGTTTTGGCAGGAATACTCCTTGAGCCATCATCAGATGGAACATCAACTTGGTTAGAATCGTCGTCTAGCAAGTACACGACCCATCGTTAGTGAGCATCCCACAGTGCAACACATACTATCAAAACGGATGATCAGGCCATTCCAGCGCCACATGACACCCAAGACTAGAAGTGTTTGGTTGCCAACAACGATACTGCAGCAGATAGGTACTGTGCATATGTAAGGCGTAGCATGAAGAATATCTATGCAATGCACTAGTCTTGGATCTAGAGCATGCGCGGCGCAGATGCTACTCTCAACGCCCGACATGCAGCCGGATTATTTTGGCATGGTTGATAATGAGTCACCTGGGCGACCCGACGCATGCAAGAAATAGGCTGGGAACTTTCGACAGACCGGATATCGAATCAGACTCAAACATGTCAGAGATCTCACGTACAGTGGCAGTCAAAGAACTGGTTTTCGGAATACCGATAAACGCGCACATTCGGGTTGAGTCCTACAACCTCACCGCCCCTATCCAGTCCACGTTAGTGACTAGAAGAGGGCTGATGGCTTGGAAGGAGGAGAGAAGCTCCCTTACCACAGATGCCGAACAGAAGTATCCAATACTACGTCTCTCAGCCCCGTCTGAAGCCAGAGTCTCTGGGCGAACTGGGCATCGTTGATCTGAAAGCGATCGTTGACTCGCGTTGCCTCCCCGCGTTTCGGACGGCCCGGCGTCGTGGTCAGCGGCAGACCAGCCAGGAAGGTCAGGTAGTCCCGGCACAGGCTTCTCGGCCAGAAATTGCGCAGTAAGACGATCTGATCCTGGAGTGTAGGGATAGGTACGTCGAAGGTCAGTTGAGTTACCGGTAGTTTTTTGAACGGTGGCCAGTCCGTAGTCGCAGCTGCTTCTGCATCTACATTCGCGTGGTGGCTCGTGGCAATAGATCTCTTCTGTGACGACTGTTTCCCCATAGCTTTTTTTTTATTGCCCATGTTTTCTTCATCCCCAGCTGGGTTAAGAATACGGCTAGGTTATAGGTCTCGAGAAGGAAAGCCTGAAACAAAAAGGCAAGCTAAGGTAGCTGGGTGGCACGCATGCATTAGCGATGTGACATTGAAGTTTCTTCTGTTTTGTTTACTCATCCTCTACAGAAAAAAGAAACGGACGGGAGCATCATGATTTGTCGAACTTCTCCACAGTTGCTATAAATACAGTACAGTTCAGTATACCTACCATACGTATGCGCTAGTGTACGGGCTAGATCTACATCTGGTGCTTAACATGCGTGAAATCTGTGGTCTTGATACGCAGAAGGCAACTTGTACTATGTAGCGCCTAGCTATTTCTTTGCATCCTAGTACTTTAGCGTGGGGCTTCTGCGTGGGGGAAAAGACTACTGTAGATACCTACCTATTGCAATGACAGAATAGCCTCGAGCTACGATGCCAGAGCTGCTGTGTAATCTTGCAGTAGAGAGTTATAGGGCTTCCCCTAGCAAATCCCGAAACCTCAATCGCGATCTACAATGTAGATTGAGCAGAGTGGCGCCAAAAGTACCTATCGTTGACCTAGGATACTCAGGCTCGGGATTCGGTTGGCAATCCGTCTCGCCAGGGTACGCACTTCATTCAATCGCTACCTATCTATGTGTTGTTTGCCCAGCGCAGGGTGCTAGGTATTTGTATACCACTCGCATGTCTTCGTAGCGATCGTGATTGGACCGAGACCTGTATTTGATCCCACCGACATGCAGAAGCCTCTTTTTGGAAGGGGTTGGCTATTCTACATAGGAATAAAACCCAGTGGTCGCATTGTGTTGAAGGCTCACCTCCAGTGTATCTGAGTGTTTGGCCAGGAGGGGCTAGTGCGTTGGGGTCCGCGCATTGTCGAGAAAAGATTACCAAGTACGATTAGGAGGTCGATGTTGTTTTTGGCGCTTTTCGGTTTATCGGAAGAATGAGCCACTTGACTGAGTTCTCCATCTTGCTCAGCTACGTCAAGAGGCGCCTTCGAGGAGAAGAGTCCACTGACGAGCAATATCAGTACGGACGGTTTGCCGGCGTGACTGTCCAGCTCCCGCTACCTGGCGTGCCATCATCGCGTCAAGTTGCCGAATTTTACTCGCGTCTCAGCGTTGAGGTTGAGATATCGCGATTGGAACCCGAACGTAAGATGGCATACCAGCGATTCGCGTCTGCGGCATACCTCGCTCATCGTGCGACTGAGGAGAATCAGCCGCCATTTGGCTTCGTGTGGCATCTCGAGGACTGCGTGACCTACATCACCAAGGCGCTCCGGCAGATGGAGCAGAGCAAGGAATACGACGACAGCCACCCGGTTCACTGGAGCGAGGTGTATCGGGGGGAGCGTCCACCCGAATGGACACAACACACTACGCCGCCGCAGGAGTACTGGCTGCTATTCAAGTTGGAAAGTCTCCTGCCTGTGCTGCGGCTCTCGGTGCGCATCCTCCGACTCGCGTTCCCTGATTGCTCGCAGATCTGGAACGAGTGGGAAAACGGTCTATGCGGCAAGGAGTGGCTACAACGGTTCGTGCTTGACACGAGGATGTCGTGCTGTAGCATGACTCCCCTCCATGCGCCCTGTCAAGCCGACGGCGCCGATCCAGACAGTTCCGAGTGTTTCTATACATGAGGTGATGATGTAGTAGTGCACATAGAGAACTTCTGAACTCCTGAACTCTAGATTACCTAGGTCTGTTCCTTATGGCGGAGGTACGGAAACATGCGGCTAATGGCTTCTAGTGCGGTGGATTGTTTACATCAATGTCTAAGACGGTTTCACTAAGCAGAGATGGGGTACGGCAGAATGAGACTACTGAAGAAAACATCATGGATATGATTGGTAAAGGTTGATGAGTTCTTTGTTGTATTGTTGAATGAAGAGGATCAAGTTCTACTGCTCCATATAGCATAGGATAGGTAGATGTAACTATACCAAATTATGCAGTTAAGCGACTCGAATAGTCTAATCCGTTATATTAGATTGATTACCTAATCGTCAGATCGATATTCATCTATACACTCAACGGGGACGTCCCACTTAATTACCTGATAGGTACCTACCTAACCTAAGATAAAGATGTTGCTCCAAAATAAATCCGGGGATGGAGAGGTATACAATTAATACAATCCTACACTCTCCACGTCGCAGCTCCACGATCTTAGAACACGCCAATGTATGGTATCGCTTAATCTCTTCAAGCCGGCCTCACATTAACACATTAATTCTCCACTATATACTGTAGGCCATCGACTCCGGCCGATTCTAGGTCGCTCGATTTCCTAACCTACTCTCAGGGCGACGGTGGATTAGAATCATAAAATAAAACATATAAATAGAGAGGGAGAACAATGTGGTCCTTCGGCACCACAATGACAATGCCCAAAGATAGCGATTCGGCCACCAGGCTCACTTCACAACCGCCTCCATCCGATCCGATACCCCCCAGACCCGTTGTCTCGCCGCCTCCTCCACCTCCAGCAACTCGCCCATCCGTTCTGTCACAACGCTCTCTGAAGCAGCTGGGATTATTCTTTGCCGGGGCCGGCTTTCTTTCGCTCGCAACCTTAATTACTCGGCGGTCGGTAGCTAGGAAACACATAGCCACAATGCCCAGGTTCTACACACAAAGCAATCGGCCAGTGAACAAGATGAGCTCAGACAGCTCCCTCATTGCTCTCGAAGCCCTCAACTTGGCAACCCTCAACGTTGTAGGCTTTGCCATCATGATGACCGGCGGCGTGTCTTGGGCTTTTGACATTTCCAGTATCGACGACTTACGCCGGATGGCTCGAAAACACATCGGCCCCTCGGGTGGTAGGACCGACGAAGAAGCAGAACAGGAGATAGAAGAATGGGTTGCCAAGGTTCTGCTGCGGAAAGAAAAGCAAGAAGCGGCTGTGGCGGCAGCAGCGGCAACCGTAACAAACACTCCGGCGCTGACGGCAACAACCACGACAATGCCCCCGAAAAGCAAAGAGGGCTAAGTAGCCCTAGATCTCCTAGATCTGCCAGTAAAGAGAAACATGGCCTGTTCTGTAAGAAACATTCCAGGGCCATCCTAGGGTATATCCTGGGGCGGCATCCTAGGGCACGCTAGGGTTTACCAGATTGTGTGGCAGTGGCACCGGCCCATCCTTGCAAACCGATGCTCAATCCACCTATTCTCGTCAACGTGGTGTTCCTGAACGTAAGCCTCTCGGATCTTGGAGAACCCGAGTAACAGCAACCAATTCTCGTCGCACACCATGTACCTACCTACCTACAGTACTGTATCATTAACCCATCCCCACAAGCTGAAGCAGGCGGGGACGGCTCCTATCTGCTATTCCCGGCTGCTACCGAGGCGAGCATGCGCTGCATCTGATACCAATAGAAGGCCGATCATTTTCCCACCACCCGGGTTGCTGGGCAAGTAGAACGATGGCCACATGTTATACAATGACTCCCCAGAGTTAGTCCCGCACACCCAGCTGCAAATGCAAATGCAAATGCAACTGCAACCTAAGCTCTTCCACACCTCGCCTCCTGTTCATACGTGATATCCTCGTTGTGACCTATGAAGCTTGGCATCACTGTCGATAGCTTACTGCTCTACATAGTGTACATTGGGCTAAGATCACTAATACCTTACGGTCATCTTTCCTTTCCGTTTTCACCAGATGTTACGCTATAACTTTGCATTGAAACTAAGCCTAATCTTTAATCAGCCAATCCTATCGTCGATAGTGAGATATTGTTAACGACGTACATCACATCCAAAGAACAGCTACCACTCACTCGCTTAGCGACTGGCCCGACTCCTAAGAATGAACAACAATGGTGGCTCATCAAGGGGAGTATCTAGTGCTTGTACGGAAGTATCGTCTATCCAAGACGAACGTTCTTGTCGAGTCACCTAATGTCGATTTAAACGCGCAGACCCCACGAATCATCATCCGCACTCTTGACGGAGATTATAAGGGTGAGCCTCGTGTTATTGATGATGCCACGTCACTAAGGGACGATATCGACAAGAGAGCCTATCGCGATATTACACACGGTGTCTATATTTCCCCGGAATCGGACGCAGGGAACTTTCCCATATGGGTCTGCCTGGGAAGGAATAGCGAACACCGTCTAGACAAACATATCTCGGTTCTCAACTTGTATAGACTTGAGTTTTCGGTAGTCCCTATCGCGAATATATGCTGGGTCCCTAGTCACAAGGCGAGCAATGGAGACGTGCACACTATCATCAGCGATCCGGGGAGGCGCGGGTATGCAAAGGAGACATTTATCCCAACAGTAATACAAAATATACGTTTCCCAGAACAGGCCAAGTTTAGCCATCCTCCTTCTAGCCTGCCGGGGTTCACGATACTCGGTCAAAAACGACGGATGGAGCTATACAATCGGCAATTAATGAGTATGCAAGCGGCACGCACGCCTTGTTTAAGACGATTGCCGCAACTTTATGCCCCAACTAACCAACACTCGGGGCTACCTTGGTTTGTCAACGATGATCTTCCCTCCAGCGATGAAGAAAACACCAACCCCTGCCCATTGCATAGACATTCCGCCGATAGACAACGTCATTTCGATTCCATAAATAGGCTCCACCGCATTTTCACGTCTCATAGACTAGAACACGACGCTTGTAGCCCAAGTTCAATGGAGCCTCGCGAGCTTCACGCGTATAGTACGACGGAGAGCGTACCCAATGAAACAGAGATGGGCCTGAGTGGGGATGTCGGAATCGAATCTCTACCGGATGAGCTCCAGCGCCTCGGTGACGAACACTGTTTTCGTGACGCTGAACGACTGCAACAAATCACGCAGGATTGGAGCATCCCCGCCATGCAAGCGCCCTTCCCAAACTCAGGGACGAGCACCCCTGGCGTAGAGTTACTTCCGGATGCTCTTGATGGATTCAATCAAATGGGGAGTATTCCTGAACTGGTCCCTTCGGGAACGATATGGGGGCGGCGGAGTCCCAAGTACCATGACCTCAGGACCCCCGAGCCACCAGAAATGCTTAGATGAGCATCTCAGTGCATAGTCGAATACGATCCGAGAGATAGATAGCCGGCACTCCCGTGCGCATTCCGAATTAGACGTCGCCCCAGCATGTCCCCATCAGGGTTATCAACACAACAACATAGCATGTTTACATTACGCATCCAGAAACAAAGGCCACATAACCCATTTTGTCACTATAGCGACTAAGATGCCCTAAATATACGGCGATATCAGTTGGCCCTCGACGTATATCACCATCAATTACGTGAAAGAGCTAGCACATTGCCTATCCGGATACTATATATACATGAGAGTCCTGACGGATGGATGTGAACATAATGATGTCCCATCTTTACTTGCAAGATCTCTTTGGTGTCACCTTGATAGATCTCCAATACCCAATCGTGTACTATTGCGCTGGATAACGACTTAGATAGAATAGGTAGCTGTGCTCCTAATCGCTGCATCTTTCATAAATTAGCCTCGTTTCTGGAGACGTGACAGACAGTGTTTACTACCGTCACTCATACCCCGGGCAGTCTTGCAAGCTCGTGTTAGGTAAGGTCCATGGCAGCAAATCAGGTCCAAAGAGACCGTGACTAGGGCTACGTCGTGACCTGTTGGATGGGATACGGGAATATTAACGTTGTCATCTTTGTATGTTTAGTATTTCATACTCCATGCACGCTATCTATCCGTAAAAACCGCTGCTCAGTATCTAGTCTAATTGTAGTACCAGCATCTAGCCAGGTACACGTATTGAGCCCACGGTATGTGTCAAATATATCCCTATACAGATAGACTGATTCCAATACTTACAGTGTGTCTTCGGTCTTTGGTTCTTGGCCTTCTCTGCCGCGCCCTATTCCTCAGTACAGCTCCTAGACACACGGGCCCCTTAGTCACGCTACCCATAATAGCAGCAAACCCAATCAGATCACCGAGAGGTCCTTAACTCAATCCCAAGGTTTGACAACTTCTTTCCTTTTCTTCGTTTTCCATTTCATTTATTTACTTCTGCCTTTCCTCCCACCGTTCCTTTTCGAAGTTCATTGACCATCATTAAGTGCATCTTTAGAAAAATCTCGACATATTATAAGAAAAAGGAAAGGAAAGAAAAGAGAGAGATCGAGAGGAAGTAAAAATATGTTCGTGGACGATAGAATTTAATAAGGAAAGGAAATGAAGGGGGAAACAAGCAAGTCTATCATCTATATTCCTATGTTCATAACAACCCTCACGTATGAGTCTTAACTCTTACAGTCTCGCTCCTATAATTTCACTGGGTATTGATCACGCATGTAATCGAGTAATAATAAGTATCTATTTCTCATCTTGAGTCCGACTTTAATCGCCAAAAAGTCGCCCCCAGCACAAATCCAACGACCAATCCATCAAGATAAAGTAGGTCGGTACGTAGGGGAGTACGTAGGTATACCGGGCATAAAACTAAAAACATAAAGAGGATGATGCTACTCCTCATCGCAAGAACGCTTCACGGCGCCTGCTACATGTCATGCCATGCCTATACCAAGCAGCATACAGAAATGCATCAATCAACCTTAGTCGACAAAACAAGCTAACACCAGTTCCTAGGAATCACTCATGGGCTGGTGTTTTAAGTTGGCTCAATGCACTCGACTTCGCATCATGGAGCCGCCTCCTATCTCCCTTTGCCACCACTACGCTCTCGAAGGCGCTCTTCAAGCGCAGCCCCGTCTCCTTCGAAGCTACCCCTACGCCCCCAATTGCGGGGCTGGCGTTTGAGAAACGCACCGACGGCGCCGAGGTAGCCCTCGTGGCGTAGGAAATAGGCCTGTTTCTGACCTTTACTCCAGAACCGGATGGCGTAGCTCAGAGTATTCATGGTTTGCGGGTGGCCCCGGATGAAGGAGCCGCCAAAGTAGATATGTGACAAGCCGTGTATATGGGAGTGGAGGTAGGCAATCTGTCCGATGTTATTGCTGATGGCATAGAGGAGGGAGCGCGAGATGTCGGAGGCGTCGAACCGGGATGACGCCTCGTCTTGTGTTTTTGGTTGCGAGGAGGAAGTAGATGTAGAAGTGGTAGTGGGCATCTGCTGATCGGAGGAATGATCGTTGTGTACGACGTTGCCGTTATCTTCGGCCTCGCTCTCGGCTCCTCGATTCATCCGGAATACCTTTCCAAAAGAGCTTGCGATGGCGGTGCTCTTGAGCCCAATCTTGTTGTAATCGGTGCCGTATATGTCGCCTACCAGCATATCGACCTTGGCGTTGTCACCTTGGGCTGCCATGTCGAGCATATCATCGAAACTCCCGGCCGGGGTGAGGAGAGATAGAAGGCCCCACAATGTGCCGCCGCCGAGCGACGTACCCCCTACACGTTCGTACTTCCTCGGACCGGACACCTTGAGTATGCTGACGCCAGACCCGATATTGACTAGCATATAGGGGTATATGTCGGTTTCGGGTTGTACGAACTGCATGGGTTCCGTTTCCGAATAGGTAAAGACTTCGCGGGGTATCTCGGTAATAAAGAAGTCGAGCCCTGCCTTGCCATGTTAGTATTCCCGTGTTTCATTTAGGTAGTCACTGCGCCCAGCCCGGTCCAGCCCAGCCCAGCCAAGCCAAAGGGAGAGCTCACCTATTATCAGGCACGTCATTTCATCTTCACGCAGCACATCTACGCCCAGAGCCTTCTTAATCTTGTCATGGTACTTGAAAGCGCCGCCTCCGGTGGCCATGACACACAGGTCCGTAGGCCTGGAGCCGTTGAGGGCAAGTTGATTGTCCTTCAGATGTCGTATGAACTCGATGCAGTCATCGATATGATCCGTCTCGAATGAATGGAAATTGAGTCTCCCGCCGGGTTCGGTTGAATGTGCTTCACGAGAGAAGTAGACGAGCTTAGCCAGAGAACCACCGATCTACGAGGCTCAAGGTCAGTCTTACCGTCTATGTCGGCTACCGCCGCCACCACCACCACCACCACCACCTCCCTCCTCTTCAGGTGACGGCGTCTATCCCCCATCCTCGGTCCGGGACCACACTTACATCGACAGCTACGTGACTGACTACGGCGGTATGGTTGGGTAGCCTGATATCCTTGCCCTCGTGATAGCTTGCGTTGGTATTAGCGTAGCCATTGGCGGGCGTGGTTGGCTGTTCGGTGCCGTCGACGATGAAGGCGCCCTGGACATTGATGCGCACGGAGCCCGGATGTGATATGGTGCTGTCAATCTCGGCAGTGGTGGTGGTGACCGTGGTGCTCGTCATGGCGCGCGGCCGGGGATTGCCTTCGTAATGATCATGGTCGACATCATCTCCAGTGGCGATGGCTGTGTCGGCCTGGGTATGATCGGGCGCCATAGTCCCAACGGATCAATTGGCCGACGACTCGTACCGCCTCTGCGACGCAGTATGTACAACGATAATGTGTCCTCTTCTTAATATTATTTCAAGTCGTAATGAAGTCATAGGTGAGAACGGAGGACGGCGAGGAATACAAGATACAGAATAGGTAGGTGGGTAGACTCGGCTGGGACGAATGCGCATGACAATGCGCTTGCTATTATTCAAGGCGGCATGAATGGTAGGTTCGTTAATCAATTGGGTCGATCTGGCATGATCCTTTTATAATCATCAATCATGACAACAATAGATGATAGGTGGGCAAAAAGGATCACAAGGCATGATGTGAGAGGGTGAGCAAGCAAGTGTTGTATCTGTAAGAGGGTACCTGGCCGTATCTACATCAATGGTTGGATCGATGACTTTAGTGGGGTAAGGGGACTGACTGATTGACTGAGGGGTCTTTGTGGGGTTTTCGTTACATTAAGTACCTACTGTAGGTACAGTCTGGTACAGCATATAGGTATTGGAAGGTTGAACCCATCTATTTAGGTACCCAATTTGCTACTTATCGATACCTTCCTACTTTACCAAAGTGGGTTTAGCAGATGCCAGACTTATATCTACCTAGTCCGTTATAGGATATACCCGATAGCTAGGTACCTACTTGCAAAGAGGCATCTTTAGAAAAGTCGCTCCGAGTTTTGGAAGACCAGATCCAACGTCTGAGCTAAGACTTGCAGTATGTGATGCCTAAGGTTTGATAATATGTCAGGCATTTATTTTTAGTTGACTTACACAAATCATACATCTAGATGGGTGGGGATATCAAAAAACTTCCTCCTCCTACAGTAACGACCGGGATTGAAAAAAAAAAAAAAAAAATCAACCCCTAGACCCTATCTACTACTTGGTCTACCAGGTAGGTAGGTATTCCCTGGGAATACCTATTAAAAGTTGCCAGGCGGCTTATTTTCTCCCGAAGGACAAAAGAATACGAATACGTCTATTTTGTTGACCTCGGATTTTTGTCCTACAAGTCAAAGCAAAGACATAAAAGTTAAAATAGTAAGAACTAATCCATGTCAGAGCTGGCAAATTGGAGTCATCTCTATGACATAACTGCGTGCAGTATACGTACCAATGTAGATACTCGCAGTAGCATCAATGTCACCATACTATCAGCCTCATTATCGACAGTTAAACACACATGTAGGTATCCATCTAAGGCAGCTACCTAGGTAATTAAGTACTAATAAAGGTTTATATAAGCCTTGAATTTCTACAACCGAGTTAACGCAAGGATACAGTGACACTTAGATAAATATCGACGAATGGCCATATATTTCCAAATACAGGTGTTCCGATCATGTACATGCCTTATGTATACCTAGGGGTATCTACCTAGGTTTGTACAAACATAGAGCGTCTAGAACAACTACATACCTACATATAGGTATCCTCTACGCTTCAAAGGCCCTTTAATTTCGGTGTAATCAAGTGCAATAGGTATTAAATACCTACTAATACTTAGATAGCGTATCAAGTACACTATTATTTCTTCAGCAGATACTTCGTACAGTAGATAGTAGATTCATTTCTCCGAACCCAATACCGCATACCGCATACCGCACACCATACACCATACACCATACACCGTACACCTTACACACAATAAAGATAGGTAAACAATACTCAACTGTCTCTCTAGAAGAACCCGCCCCCCGGCACCGCCACAAAAATGGCCGTGAGCACACCCGCGCCTAGCAGTGCCGCCAACATCGACTGCAGAAATATTGTGTCCTGAATCTGGCGCAGCGCCGGCTCCTGAATCCAGACCTCGCGGTCGAAGACGCGGCGCACATAGAACCGCCGCGGGTATTTGACCACCCACGGCTCGTCCTCGTAACTATTGCTCGAGTCAAACGAGTCGAAGCTGCGCTTGCCCGCGTCGTTGCGCTCGTCGTAGTGGTCGTCGTCGGCGAACAGCTCCCACGGCCGCACGTGGCAGTGGTGCAATCCGTGGAGAACCACGCACATGCCCTTGACCGCCGTTATGAGCGTCGCGATCCCAAACACCCACAGCACCGCAAACAGCGCCCGCCAACCGCGACCCGCGCTGCTCAGCGTCGTGAGGATTGACCCTACCAGCGCGAGAAGCAGGGTCGAGACCCCTAGGCCCCGTGCGAACGTCACTCGTGCAGGGTTGCCGTTGCAGATCGTCCAGCGGATGAAGTTTGGATGCGCTTGTCGTCGGAGCGTGTTCTCGATACTCCTTGAGAGCGTGCGCAGTGCCGACGGGTGCGTTGTGTATGATAGCGCCTGCACTACGGCCTTCTGCTCGCATGCCGAGAGATTGAGTTGTCTAGGGGATCCTTCGGCCAGGTAAGTCGAGATCACTCGGTTGATCTCCGCCCGGAAGGGCTGTATCGTGACTGTGAAATGTCAGTCATGAGCTATAGATACTCAAATTAAAAGGTCTCTCAAGTCTTACAAGGTCGCTTGACACCAGCCGCGAAAAACGCATCCCCGGCCTGGGTCACAGGCGTTGTGGCCTGGGATCCCGACACGGAGACACTATCTCCAGCAGAAGACCCCGGCGGGGTGGAGAAAGGATCCCGACTTTCCACGGGGATGGCAGCCGGCGTGTCAAAATCAGTCCCCTCAAAGATGTTCGTGGCTGCCAAGGAGTCCTTCTTGGCCTTGCCCGCAGCATCCTTCTGGATCTTAGCGATTGTGTCTTCTTCCATCTCCTGCGTCCACTCTGGAGCCAGAGCGGTCTCCGAAGCGGGGGCCTCATTGAATCGTTTGGCATAATCGCGATACCAGAGGAAGAACTGCAAGTTCTCGGCTGCATGCTCGATGTAGATGAGGTAGTTCATGAAGTCCCGGACCGTACATGGCTACAACGTATAGGATCAGCAAAAGAACTTTAAACGACATCCACACACAGACTCACAGGACACGTTCCGCCCGCTATAATCCTGTCAAACGTAAGCGCATCGGGGATGCCTAGAGAAGCACCCGATCGGCTAGATTCCAAGGAAACATCCCTCTTCTCCTCAAATTCGGCGCTAGCCTCACCCTGTCGAAACTCTTCTTTGTCAACATACTGAGGCCGTCGGTAGTTCAGAGGAAGTAGCCCCATGTTGAAACGTCCGAAGAGATAGGAAGTTCACGATAGTTGAATGATATAAGTGTGAATTTCAAATTCAAGACGGAACCGCAGTCTATTTTTACGAGTAAGCAGCACTCGCTGTTTATAAAAGAAAAAGAGCTGAACAAGGTTGCTCCTCAATACGAACTCATACCGAGGTGCCTGTAGTTCGTGCGACTATTATATCATTACACTATCCTAAGCAAACACGCCGAGGACCTCCGCCCAAGACAGAAATTCACGTGTAGTTCCAGCCCATCGAACAGGATAGAAACCAGCTCGCCATGCGGCTAACTGAGTACAGAGTTCACAAGAAGAAATTTCGACTAGATCCTGAGGCTTGTCCGTAGACCAGAAAGCTGATTCCAAGCTAGAGCATCTTATCGCTGGTTTGTTACGTAAACTCCGTAGCGCAGGGCGGCTAGTGTGAGCACTGACCTTTAAAGCCAGAACTATATGAAGAACCATCGTTCGGCAGATGGCACTTAGGTGCGATATCACGGTCGAGATCAACCCCGCCGAGACAGCGGCGGCCGAGGCGTACAACTAGTAGCGAGTGAGACGGAGCACCCGCCCAATGGTATAGCAGACCTCCGTACCTGATAACGGGTCTGAGTCAAGGTACACACCCACGGTCCTCTACAGGGGGAAAAGCAAAAGAGATGGGAGAAGGGAGAATCAATACAAGAATGAATTTACGGTACTACAGATGTAAAAGAGCGAGTGGATATGAAGTAATACACTGGCCATCATCCGTCTCCTAGGAATTGCCTATCACTTCTCACCTATTTACAAGCATAGTAACACTATCCTAATGATTGTTGTTGAATATTCTGAGCTAAGTGCCCGGGGTTGCGGCTGAGCTGAGCTAAGCTGGGCCGGATGGACTCACTCACCAATGCTACAACTACCACTCAGGTCGCCGACCAAAACCCGCCTCGAGATGTCTGACCCAGGTACGCATCGGCTGAACCCAACACAACGGAACCTTTGCTCCTTGCGACTTCCCGTCTTTAACCCATCTACCTACATCCATATTATACATATGTGTCTCAACGTGAATTCTAAGACATGAAATTTTTAGTTGACCATTTTAGGCACAGCCCGCAGGGCCAGAGTAGATATTTAAAGTCAACAATGAGGGCATCGCACGGCCCATTTACCGAAACTGGATTGTTCCTCGGGCACAATACCCAAGTTGTTGCACACGCCCTGTTTCGTATGTAGTTCGTTCCTATGCTCAGAATTCCAATCAAGAACCCCCTCGCCCTACCGGGCACCGAGGATAGAAGAACCGAACGGTCATTTGTAGTGTAGTGAGGTTTCTCATAATTAAGAGGTCCCAGACCCAAAGAAACTTTTGTCCATGGACGGATTTCAATTTACTAACTACAATGTTGACTAGTAAATCGTAATCTATATATAATAGAAGGAAATTAACCTCTTCCCACCTATTGATAAAGGTTTAAGAAATCAAATCGTCAACACTTTACTATGGCTATTATTTTATGCATCTCAGCCCACGTAATACGCTCCACGAAGATGAGCGAGAGCATCTAGCAGTCCAGACGGTTACAAGAAGAGACAATCCCACGCAACCACACGTAATACAATATTACAAAGCAACTCCGTGAAAAGGAAGCGTGTTTATAATAAGATCAGCATACTAGACTATGGAGAATGGTACTTTTGTTACCCTTCTAAACTCATATACAACGTACAAATTTGCGGAAAATGATGCGGCTAATCCATCTGCGACAGATGAGCTCCTACATACGTACTACCATACCAGTTATTCCCACGTGCATTGCCTATCTCACGCCTCGCAAACATTAGAAACGCCACGAGGCCACAGGATTCAGGGCTGGCAATCTGTATTCAGGGGGAAAGTGTCAGACGTATGCATGTATGACAGTTGTTGGAATACGACTTATCCCCCCCTTGGTGCCTTTTCTTTTCAGGTTTTCTATTTTCTTTCCCCCTCCTATCCCCCTTCTCGTAAGGAAAAGCGGCTAGTATTACCTACACAAACGGCCGCACAATGTCTCTGCGCTCACCGCCTAGGCGGCTAGTAAACTAGCTGCCAAGCTACCTCGCGTGTACTCAGTCCTACTAGGACTCCAATATATCATCCCGCCAGGACTCCGGTCTACAACCCCCAGCGCTACCGCCTATACCCACAGCAGTACCTAGACCTAGACCTATGGCCTCACCAGTCCCAATCTGGACAACGTTATCTCCTGGGAACTGATGTATGGGTGTGTATAGTGGCGTTGGTAATTTAAAAGCTAGCTTTTATAGCTCTATTTTGTGTTTTCTATAAACATCAGGTTATAATAGCTTTATTTGTGTTATTATTTCGTACTTAAGTAATAGAATCTAATTGATTATTCGGCGGATATGAAGATTTCATTTTGGTCTGATTAGAATCCCACCCTCGCGTTGGGGAATACCTAGTCGGACCAGACGATGCTTCCATGAGATATTAGGATGTAGTCGACGCCAAGATTAGAATAGAAGCCTAGCCTGACTGATATGTAAAGCATTCTTGAACGATCAATAGTTAGCCGTACCGGATTTCCATTGTATCTCACAGCGAGGCGTGACCATAGCCGAGGCATCACGGCAAATAGATTCTCAGTACCCGTCTCCTTTCAGTCTTAGGCTCGGTCTTAGGCTCAGGCTTGGGATCGGCTTGCTTTGGAGTTGACCTCCGCTTAGTTTAAAAGAAGGCTGCGGTTCCTGTGCCTTCTCTTCCTCTTTCGTAAGGAGATATGCGGCATATTCAACGGAATATGGCATACCCTCCTCCCAATCTGGAGCGCGGTCATGAACAGCGCTATCCATAGCAGTATTTAGCCACGTATCGTTAAACTCGAGGAATTCGCTTTGTACACAGTAGATATTTTCAAAGACCAAGGGTTATACCAAGTACGTGCTGTTGGGAAGGAGTCGGCTGGGCGTTGATCTGCCCTTGTAAGAGGTAGAGCGCTACTTTCCTGAGAATGTTGATCGAAATGAGCTCCGTGTCACCTACTACAAGGAGAACCAGGCATGTGTGACCTGATGCCGACCAAATCCAGGCCCAATCTCTAGACATGATCCCTTTATTCCGCCCTCGGATTTAAACGAGAGTCTTAGCATTCTGGCCGGCATAGGGGGAACTCGTCACGATCAAACTCTGTGGCGCCGTCACTGGCGGCCGTCTTAATCGGGGATTCCTCGGATTTCCTCGGATATAGAAACTGAGTTAGATATTTTTGCTGTTATCTTTATTTGCTGGTTCGACAGCCGTATGCTAATAAATGGATAAGTGCGATACTGTAAATACCTCTGAACTTTTAAAGAACATATATGGACTATATACCTATCAACATATTGTAGCGCTATGAAGGAAGGTTTACCTCTTTCGCACGCCTTTAGGACAGCATACTGTAGTAACTTGGATATGGCCTAAACTCTAATGCTAAGTATTTTGGGTGAACATACAGAGCTAAGTTTCCTCACTCCATGCTGGATCGCCCAATGACTTAGAGTTTAATTAACTACGGTAGCTCAGCGGCATCCGTTCAAATAGGGTTGGGTTCAATTCCTATATTGCGCTGTGCCACGTAACCTAGGATGGTGAATTTTCAATTTTTTGTCCCTTTTTACACAATTGATATCCTTTCCTCTGAGCTTCGTACTAACCAATCAACATTTGAGCGTGGTTCTTAGAAGCTGTGGCGCTTAGTCTCTACTCTATCTACGGGGTATAATGGACGGAGCCACCTTTATGAAGATCTGCTTACGATTTGTACGCAATATATATCGTACAGAGCAATCCATTACTAGCTAACTACATCTTTTGAATATATAACATCTCATTTTGACTAAGAGGCTATTAAGGTATATCTCCTACTCACGCATTCACGCATCTGCTCCTATCGACCCTCTGCATACCGATTCCAGCATTAAATCTTCCTAATGAGCGTTTAGGGCGGTAATTTTTGGCAGGAAGGCTGGCGGTTTCCTGGAACTAGTGTAGATTGCAGCATAGTCTTATGACTTATTTGAATTGCGCTTCTTGTAGATTCAGGTGAAATTCTCCGTCCTCTAGGGCGAGTATCCGTGGGATGGAGGACTCCAAATGTTGACGTTGGAAATTTGAGTCCGAGAGGTTTCTATACCACAAGTTCCATATTTGTCTGCGAAATTGAGCTTTCCTAGCGTCCTCATATATCTCATAAACGAGTGAACGACGCATGCATTCATTTCTTTATAGGTAGAAAGCGAGAGTCGTAGCGAGAGACAATAAAACATGATACCTCACAAACCCCATCCCCGTCTTAACCAAATCACATCATGGCCGTTCACCAATGCTTCTCCGAGATAGCAACCGTGTTCACATCCACATTATTCGCAAACCACCTCTCCCCATCCGCAATCTTGACGTCATTGCCGCTCATCTGGCGCTTGCGCATCAGGCCGTCGGGGGCAAAGGTCCAGTCCTCGAGCCCGTAGGTGCGCCACCACTGCCCCGTGGCGTCGTGCCACTCGTACCAGAACTGCACGGCGATCTTGTCGGCCGTGAAGGCGAACAGCTCCTTGCGCAGGCGGTACCCCTGCTCCCGCTGCCACTTCTTGGTCAGGAAGACCTCGATCTCGTCGCGGCCGGTTAGGAATGTGTCCCGGTTGCGCCAGATCGAGTCGGGCGTGTAGGCCAGCTTCACTTTGGACGGGTCTCTGTGGCGGGGTTAGACCTAGTGCTAAGGTTATGAATGAATGGGGCTTTGGAGTGGGAATTTTAAGCTTGGATATGGATATATGGAAGCGAGGGATGGGATCATAGAGGATGAGATAGCCGGTAAAAGGTTACGCACTTGGTGTTCCAGGCATCCTGCGCGGCTTTCACTTTGATTTGGGCCGTCTCGGCCGTGAAGGGCGGATAAGGGGGTCTTCCCTCATTGCTAGTGGTCGTAGCCATAATTGAGATAAATAGCGAACTTGAGATTATTTTTTAGTCGATTACAAAAACGAGGGTCGAACTTGTAGTGAAGAGAGTGGTGATTGACTCCAAGTAAACAGAAAGTTACTACTGAGTGTCTTATTATACTGGAACTCGAGGTGGAGTATTAGACAGACTGTCTAGAAGTCGGCCTACAAAGCGCCCTTACATTACCGTTACCATTACCGTCTCTACCTCATATTACTTCTGTGTATGTACACATTCATGACTAGGCGTCTACAGTTTCTACCCATTGAACACGTCGCCATGATCGGCATCGCGATGAGTCTTCTCATTCTTTGTCAGCGCCAACGGAGACGGGCTTCGACCATGTTGATCCGGAGGCGGAAGGGTCGGAGAAGGTTCGGACGGCATTTGCTCGGTCGTTCCTAGGAATCCCCACTGGTTCACCTAGTGCTCACGGGATTTGACACGTTCGAATAACGAAACTTTTCATATTTCCGCGGCTTAGGATCAAGAGTATGAGATCTATTGAAGGTGCCTCATATATCTATATATCGGATGGCAAGTTATGGTGTGTCTATGTGTGTTGTTTTTTTAAAAATGAGGAGAGAAGAAAGCGTGGGATTGAGGCACATAAACTCTTCTCTTGTCTAGGGTAGATACTTAGATGTATTAGTGAGGGGGAGGGGGAAATGTCGTCATTAGCTGAGCTAAACACGAAAGAGACGCGTTTGTCGTCTCATTGCGCTAATTGATTGAATCGATGTTAATAGAGTGATCGAAGCATTCGAGTATTTGAAATATCGAATGTCAAGAGCTAAGTAAGTAAGTATGTATGTATGTATTTTGCATCAGAAGAAACGAATTATTGACTTGTAGATATGATTGATCTCGCGACAGACTCTCTCTTGTATATTTATTCGACAAAAGGGCGCCTCTGTATGTGCAGCATATAGGTATGCCTACACGGTAGAATCAAGATCGACAAATTCCCAAGTCCCGCGAAATTGCGAGATATCAAGTTCCATGAGCTTCTATCAATTGATTTGATTTTCTCGTATTCCGTAACGTAACATAACATAGATCAGTTATATGATAGCAGCACAGCATGCGGAAGACTCTGCGGAGGACTCTGCAGAGGACTCTGCAGAGGAGTTGAGGTACGGATGTCTCGGGCATCCGATTTAGGGAGTTCGTCTGCACCAACAAGGCAGAAGACGAGAACCCGGATGGTTTGGTGTTCCATATTTTCACCTTATTCTTTTGGTCTCTGGTCTGTGGTCTGTGGTCTGTGACCTTTTACGTAGTCTTTGGTCTACCTGATGCACCTACTGACGCACCTACTGTCGATTATGTAGGTAGTCGAGATACAGTGCTGTACCACCGCCTTACTGTACCAACGTGAAGCTACACTAGGTACAGTACAGCATAGGTAACAAGCTGTACCTAGGTAGGTACCAAGGTCCCAATGTCGGCAGCAAAAGGTGATGGATTACCCCACCAGGCTTTCATCCAACCCCACCAGGGCCACCCAACAATGATGCTTCACTACCCCTCGAGCACACCACCCGTTTTACGCCCCCCCTGAATAACAAATACACAAATACTCGACGTAGCAACAAGAATAAGAGCGGCTCGAACTCCCTCCTCTCACTCCGTCTGACCACTCATTCTCTACTACGAACCATACCAATCAATCAATCAATCAATCTTTGTCTCACACACACCCTCTCTCTTTCTTACTGTAAGTAAGCAATCCTTCGCCATCCGGGTGTCTGTCTGTTGTTCGCCTTAGAGAAGTAGTTATAAACAGCCTCAGCCTCGATACTCATCAAACTGCTTGACTTATACCCTCCTAATACTAACCACTCTTCCAAACATAGAGACACCAAATAGACCAATAGCAAGAATGTCTGCCCTCAAAGCTGGTGATGCCTTCCCCGCCGACGTAGGCTTCCTCTACGTCAAGCCCACACCTGAGACCAGCGATGTCCTGGCCTGCGGTATCCCCACCAAGTTCGACGCCAGTGCCGGTATGTCAGGCCCAGTGTCCTTATTCATCTAGCAAAACACAATGAAATAAACCAACTAATTGCTCCCTGATGTGGAAATACAGAATTCAAAGACAAGAAGGCCGTTATCGTCTCCGTCCCCGGCGCCTTCACCCCCACCTGCCAGAACACCCACATCACGGGTTACCTGTCCAAGCTGAGCGAGCTTAAGGCCAAGGCCGACGTCGTCATCGTCATCGCCTTCAACGACCCCTTCGTCATGGCCGCCTGGGGCAAGGCCAACGGCATCAAGGATGACTCCATCGTAAGCTAATCCCTACTCCCTCTCTTCCCATTCCTCTCTCTTGTCTATAAGCGAGGATATTCTTTTTTGCAAGGACCAACCCCAGGAGATAGAGGAGATGATAGCGAACTAACACGAACTGAATAGCTCTTCGCTACCGACAACGAGGCTGCCTTCAGCAAAACCCTCGGCTGGACCCTGGGCCCCCGCACTGCGCGCTACGCTATCGTCGTTGACCATGGCAAGGTTGTCTACGCCGAGAAGGAGCCTGCCGGCGACGTCGGTGTCTCGGGCGTCGATGCCGTCCTCGCCAAGCTGTAGACGAGGTAATTTCCACCCGCTACAGACTTAGGTGCTGAGGATAGGCATTGGACTACCTACTAAATAGATAGATGGGTTAGATTACATGCCTATTTTCTAGGTCGTCATATAGAGATTAGATTATAATGAATAAATAAATCAAGTCAGACTCATACGCCATAGATGCAATGCTTCCACATCTAGTTTGCTGGTTCCCGTAGCTTCACTCTCCATGCAAACACATATTAATAGAAGCGCGTTGAAAATGTCAAGGGAACGGCGATCGTCCGACCACCTCATTTTATTAGCCTGTTCATGGCAAGAGGGTATCACGTGAGGAATGCATGTCTCCTCATACACCGGTCCAACATCACTCAGGTCCGAGACAAATAGACAAAGACAGGTATCAGGTCAGATCAGAGAACAATGCTGGCATTCATGAGCTAGTACCAGGGGAGAAGCCCCTCTCGTAGCCGCGAGAGAGACGTTTCATGCAAATCCCCCAACCGAGAGATGTATTCATGTTTTGGTTGATTCGTAGGCCGAAATGACAAAGTCAAGGTTTAAAATCCCACCCAAGACGCCGCCAGACACATTGTTAGCATGCCCATCCCGCCATCAATGCTTGTCATCCACTGGGTCGACCACGCGCGTACAGGCTCAAGCACACACACAGTCCCTTTCTCTCCCCCTCCCCGGGCCATCCCATCATTAAATGCTCATCAAACGTCGTGCATTTTTTTATATAGTCTTAACGGGTCTTGGCCTGGACCTTGGGCTGTGCGCCCCTGGCACCCTGCTTGCCGACGATGCGCTGGGTCTGGCCCTTAGAGGCAGTGGCGGCGCTCTTGGCCTTCTCAGACTTCTTAGCGGCCGCGGCCTCAGCCTTCTTCTCCTTGCTCTCCTTGATAGCTTGTAGACGAGCAGCAGAGCGGACCTCGGGTCTCATGGATCGCTTCTCCTTGATGACATCGAGAGAAGCACCAACGATGGCACGCTGGGACTTGACGGTACGGCGAGTTCGCTTCTTGGCAGCTTCCTGTAGTGTTTGTTAGTAACTATTATGCGTGCGTGCGTGCATGGATATCATGCTATCTGATTGAGCGTATTTTATTATATTTCCGGTGTGTATTCGGCAGATATAGGATCTGTGTCGGTGCAAAGAAGGGAGAGACATAGTAGGGGGGGAGGGGTGATGCCGTACCTCAGTGATACCCTTGCGGTGTTGACGTCGGAAAAGAACAGTCCACGAGATGCGGCGGGGGTTCTTGCGCTGGAGGAAGAGCGACTCTGACTTGCCGTTCTGGAATCGGAAGATCTTGCTGTCGCCTCGGACGTAGAGCTTACCCTAGAATGCGAAACATCGTTAGCGATCGGATAAAATATCCAGTTGAATAGGGGAGATAGAGATGAAAATGGATATATAGGTATGTGTATAGGGAATAGGCCGTCATAATGTCGTCGAGAGGAGTCTCAGGATCGCCACAGTCGCATCGTAACTTCCTGTTTGATTATGCTAATCCATCTTTGCCCGTGTTCCCTCGTCTTTCCGTCCCTTTCTTTTTCTTTTTCCTCTTGTTTTTCCTCCTCCTCTACATCATTGACTGTCCTGACTCTCCTCTCTTCGGTTGCGCGATGGCAAGAAACTCGGCGACGTGATGCATGCGATCCCATGATGACGGCCCGTGGAAGGAAGGTATTGAAATCGGAGGTGCGTGTGCGTGTTTGTGCTTGTGTTGTGTGCATGTATATACATACCTTGCCAGGGTAGATTCTCTGGCCAGAGAAACTGTCGTCGTAAGTTCTCATGGTGACGGTGGTTGGTGGTGAGAACTTAGGTCGGCTGTGGTGGTTAGTAAAGTCGTGATGTTGGGATCTTGGTCTTGGAGGAGGCGGCTCAAAGACTGGACCTGGCTCTGAATTTCGAAAAGTCCAAAGTGCGCGTACAATTGTGGGTTGGGATGACTAAGCCGAAAAAATTCCCACCTACGGTCAGCCCCGCCCCGCCCATTAGGGTCGGTTCGTCTCGCTATGGAAGTGTGGCTGGTGCAATGAGAGCCATTGTTTGTCTAGTGTGGCTTACCCGCTTCATTTCAAACCATACTATTTCGCACCACTATTCCGTATCCCTCGGTTGTTGCATATACTTCTCTTCTCCATACATCACCTGCTAAGAAGAACATCTACACATCCAACACCATTATGTCTTCTGTGATATGACCGTCAAGTCAGACCTCATAGCATCTCTGGTGCAGCATGAGTTCGATAAGCTCCCGGCTAAGCGCAAGCCTGTCGTTCGTGACAATGGCCTCCGTGAATGGGTACCCCTGAGTGGTATTGTTGCTGAAGGTACTTATCTCACTCGCGTTCGCACTTATTCTGTATGATGCCGACGTAACTTGCTCACAAACTACATACGTAGTTGAATACTATCTTTAAAGCTATTTTCTACACTTACCTCAACTTTCGCAGGATCCACTTGCTAACAAGTCTAATAGGGAAAGACGGCAAACTAACATGTCTGTCCTTAGCGTATGTCTACCTAACTTACACCCTTTTATATATCACGTATATGATATGTATGTATGTCCATGTCTGCCGCTAACAGCATGGGGTACATAGGACAGGCATGAAATGCCTCCCCTCATCTAAGCTCTCGCAGGCCCAGGGGAACGTGTTACATGACTGGCATGCCGAGATACTTGCTATTCGAGCCTTCAATTGCTTTGTGCTCGACGAATGTCATGCACTAGTGAGTGGTTCTAGGGGCTTATCTGAGTTTATACGCCCTCGGAGTAGTGCTGAGATGAATGGTCATTCTGATCATATCCGGAATCTTCAAGGTGGCATTTACTGGCATGGCCAGCCATTTACCTGGAGGGAGGATGTACTGCTTCATATGTACTGCTCTGAAGCTCCTTGTACGTTAACTCCTCGTGCCTAAATATATTCCCCTAGCGGCCCTCTTTCCTTCCCCATTCATTCAAATTTGGGCACTAATGCAAGCTGTAGGCGGAGATGCGAGCATGGAACTCATCATGGCGTCTCAAGCAGACGCAACACCATGGACTATCCCAACAACCCCATCTCAAGAAACATCTCCCTCTTCCCCAGTCTCCTTAACCCCAGCTCCGCTAGAACCAGACACCCTGTTACCCGGACGGGCCTACTTCTCGCAACTAGGCATCGTCCGCCGTAAGCCCTCAAGGGGCGACGCGCCCCCGACTCTTTCAAAATCCTGCTCGGACAAGCTATCCCTGCGCCAATGCACATCTCTCCTATCCTCACTCACCTCTTTCCTCGTGAGTCCGGAGCACGCGTATATCTCGACCCTAATCCTGCCCATGTCTCAATACAGCGCTCCAGGCTGCCGACGGGCCTTCTCGGACGGTATGGGCGGGGATGAAGACGGCGCAGAAACGGGCCCGCAAGAAGCTCGCATGGCGCCCCTAGCCATTCAAAGGCGAAGCCGGGGCCAAGATGGCGGATACAGCTTCCGGCCCTTCCGTGTAGAAACGACGGATCTCGAGTTCGCCTCCTCGCGACGCTCCGCCGCTATTCTCCCCCCTACATCCCCTGACACGGAACCCAAAGTCAAAATCACCCCAAGCAACATCTCCACCGCCTTCACGGCCTCGGGCCGCCTAGAAACAACCCTGAACGGCGTCCTCCAGGGCCGGAAGGCTTCAGAAGCGCACATCCGTGGCGCAAGTTTTGCCTCCCGACGAAAGATGTGGGGCCGAGCCGTTGAAGTCGCAGGTTTGCTTGCGGAAGCGAAAGACGGGGCAGACGCCCAGCAAGTCCGGGATATCCAGCAGGCGCTTGGGGTACGCCTTGGAGAAGAGGCGGATGTGGCGACCGCAATAGCTTCCGAATCCGAATCCGAATCCGCGGCCACGAAGAGGGAGAAGACGACCTATGCCGATGTGAAGAACTTCTGGCTCCTCGGTCTCCGCCGGCAAGCGAAGGAGGACGCGAGACGGCTAGCGCTGAAAGGGTGGGTACGGAATGTAGGGGATCACGACTTTGTGCTTTGAATATGGCGGGTGCTTTGCGGGTTGGTATATACGACAGAATTATGAACGCAGCCTCGGATGTGTTTAAGAGTTCTTCGAAGCCGTCTACCTATGTATTCTATACCTATTACCATCGTCCATGGCCTATCCCCACGATACGTGAGTTACTCACATAGTGTATCCCATATCCAACTAGTTCTCTGGAAGTCAAACGGAACTCATGTGGTAATTCCGTATTGGCTTGTTACTAGTGGCCTAGGCTACCCCATTTCTTTTGCTTGCGGTTCATCATTATTGCTATTACGTTGAGTCTACATCATATAATACGTATATATACACTGATTCACATATATTTGTATCTACCTATCGACTAACATATCAAAACACAGAACTGCATACTCAATAGTAGGTAGGTGCCCAATCATCCCGTGGGCTTTTGCATGCCATACCTAGTACAAGCAGCAGCTTCAGCTTAGCTGCCAATTCAATGTGCACCCACCTCATATCATTGACCCATCTACGTAAGTAGGTCGGCACAAACAATAAGAACACTAACCCCTACGAGTACAAACAATGGCAACAAAGTGACAGACTTCATGCGGAACCTCGTGTTTTTTTGTGTCAAATGTTTTTTTTCTTTCTTTCATGAGTGATCGCGATGACAGAGATCTACTAGACCCTTGATAGTAGATAACGGTCGTCATCAACCACTAGCTTGAAGAGCTACCCCAAACGAAGAACAATGGCCAACTATCGACAATGATGGAAAACCCTTACTCCCGTCTTTGAAAAAAAAAGCCAGAACAAGCTTGCTAAATTCCCTTTTACCCCTATACGTCCATTTAATCCTATTTTGATAACAGGGGCAAAGAGAGGAGAGAGAAGAGAAAAGATGGGGGAAGTGATGTCCCATGTCTTCTCCGCATCGAACTTCGAGGTCAAATGCCAATTACGGGGCTTTCGTTTCAATCCCAGTGCCTTGTGCTGTCCTTTTCCATCAATCCGTCCATGCATCCCGTTCATTTCCGCGCCGAGTGCCACGATACTATGCCATGTTCTCGTGATATCATGACATGGGGAAGTAATCAACCCATGCTATGGGGAGCCCATCATTACGGAGGCCATTTTATTCGACTTTGCTCTCGAAGTTCTCGCCGGCGACCAGATCGGGGATATCATCGTCATCAGCATCGGCGTCCTTAGCGTCCTTGGTCATGCTTTGGTAGCTCTCAGCGAGCTTGCGAAGAGAGGCTAGAGAGTCAGGACCGAGCTGGTTGAGGATACCGGGTACCAGCTCAGTCAGCTCCTTGTCCTCGCCAGCACCATAGATGGCAAAGGTGTTGGAAGGGACGGCGGCATGGACTGGACACGGCATTAGTATAGAATGATCCATCAAGATTCATAGCGGGTGAAGGGTGGGTGTATAGATGTCTTTACGCTTGCATCTACGCGCATGCTATTATGCATAGGTGTAAGGAATAAAAAAATAAGTGATGAGACGCAGTATTGACCAGAGGATAAACAACATGAACCACTACCACCACCACTACAATAAGAGTGAGGATTAAGACAGATCAGCAAGACGTACCCTTGGGAGCAGAGAAGTGGATGACGTTGCCATCGCTCTTGAACATGTTGACCTCCTCAATGGCCTGGATGGGCTGGGTGTTCAGCTTCTTGAGGGTGGCCTGCAGCTTCTTGTCGTCGTTGGCGCTGCGGGGGACATTGCGCTTCTGCTTGTGTCTGGGAGTACCCTTTCCACCTATAAGAGACCAAGGAGAAACCCCGTCAGTTAGCTTTGTTGGTTCATTTGCCGGTGTCGGAGCCATCATCCAAAGCTCTCGCGGAGGTGGATGCATAGCATGCATGGGTTGGGATAAAATATCATCGAGGGAACAGGAAGCAACAACGACGACGACGACAACATACCAGTTCGGGCAGGGGCAGCACCGCCAAACTTCTTCTTAAGGAGCTCCTGAATGTCGGCCATGTTGTCGGACAAGACTATATCGAGACGGTATAAGGACTGGTTGAGGGGGGGAGGTGGGGAGAAGATGGAATATGGACGAAGTTCTATACAGAGTACAAATTAATTGGACTGAATTAGTCAGGCAAGTAAGTCAGAGGTAGGTAACTGCTAAGTCTTGGCTTGCTAGGTAGGTCCAGGAACTTCGTGACTATGGTGAATGTAGGTGTAGGTGTCTATTTCTCCGGGTTTCTGGGTTGGGGCGACAAGCGACGGCGACTCGACTTACCTCGAGGATGGCGAGAACGTGCGGTCTATTTGCGAGGGAGGGAGGCGGCGGCGGCGTTGGTGGTCGGGGATTATTCAATCGTCTCGATTCAATCCGTAGTGTATCTAGTGGGTGCTCCAGGTAGGCAGATAGATAGGTAGGTGGTAGGTGTTGGGCTGGTCCGCGGCAGAAAATTGGATGTGCGTCGCCAAGACTTTTTTCCACCACTTCGCCAAAGGAGAAACCCTCTTCCGCCCTGTCTACCCCCCCCCCCAATTCCACCATTCCACCCTAGACCCTAGGTACCAAAGCTTCCCCTCCATGTGCTCTGACTTACCTAAGGTCTGCTGTAGCTCCAGCCCCACCTCTTGTCCCAAACCCCGCCATGCTGTAGCTCCCCACTAAAAACACTGATGTTAGACGAAAACATCCCTACTCGTCTAAATGCATATTACAGATTAGGTACCTAGGTACCCAATACTTGCATTTAATGCATTATTTTATAGTTCCAACGTTCAGAGCCGCATCAACACCACAACTATCAACCAACACAACTGAGCTTCATTCATATTAAGTTATGTTTTAACACGTTCGCATATTATTTCGTCTTATCTACTATTTCCATGATTTAGTAGTAAGTTCAGAATGTCTCTCCCCTACCATCCAGATCTGCACTAGAGGCCGTTCGACCCGGGACCACAAGTATCTCGGTATCAACCCATCCATCCCTCTCAAAACACTGTCGCAATATCTACCGAACGCGTCAGACTCCCAATAGCGAAATTCGCCGACCCTTTAGATAAATTCTCAACTAGTGGCGATCTGCTCCCGGGCGGTAAGCAAGTGTGAAATCCCTCTCAAGCAATCGTAGTCTCATCCATTCATCAAATTCTCCAACGCATCCATGCCCGTCTCCAATTCATCCAGCACGACAATATCCTCATAATCTCCTTGTGGATGCGTTCGGTGTGGATTGACCGTGTCTCCTATACCCAATTCTTCACTCATCATCTTTTCCAGCACATCCATTCCAGTCTCTACTTCATCTAGCACGAGAAGTTCCTCCTCTGGCTGAGCAAGCTGGGGAGGAAAGGGAGAGGTTTTTCCCTCCACACACTCCCCATCGTCACTTACCTCTTCCAAGGTAGGAGCAAAGACCCCAAGACCGAGCAGCCTCTCATAGTCCTCCTCGTCCTCGCCTTCACACATGAAAGCGCCCACTCTGAGCTCCGGGAAGCTGTCCAGTTGGTAGTTCTGGTCGAGGTTGGCAATGCGGCCAAGTTCTTGCTCGAAGACCCAAGGAAAGCTAATAAACGGCATCGGCTGGCCTACGGTTAGTCTGCCTTGAGCTTCGCGAATCGCCACCTGAACCGCTTCCCACGTCACATGGTAGGCTGCCGCGATGAACGGGTATAGCACCTTCGGCTCACGCGACCCCGCCACACGAATGCACGCATTTCGGAAGCGTTCACGATGGTTCGCGATAATAGGGCCCATCGTCTCCTGCATCTTGTAATCGTTGCCTACGCGGGGCTTAGTCAAGACAAAGGTGCTCCAGACCTCAAACTCGGTCCCGAGCTCACGTTGGTTCATGATCTGCCTCAATGCCCGATCATGCTGGGCCTTGATGATTCTCGCCTTTCTCAGCATGTCGTCTGTTAGCACGAATCGGCGCAGGATACGCTCATCGAAGGCACTATTGTAATTGGGATGGAATTCCACTTTTTTGACTACATCGTAGAGTTGTCCGAGTACTTTCCAGGAGTGATATGATCTGCCAGGCTTTTCCATGAAATGTGGGTATTCCTTAGGCCGCAGTGTCTCCTTAAGGTGTGCAGGCTGGCCTGACTTGGGATAATCCACAGCATTAGAATGCAGCTGCGCCAATTCTATACATAACGGGTTTTTGGGTCCTCCCTCGAGTCGGTCCGCCTGGGCCAGGTGGCAATGGGCAATCGTGCTAAGAGTATCATTCTTCATATAAGTGACAAAAAAGGAAATGAGATCACTAGGCTGTACATCTCGGTCAAGTTCCACCGGCTGCATTGGCTCGTGAATCATCGGCGGATGGTTTCGTTCTGGCGGGATCAGAGTATGTTCCCAGATGACAAAGAAATCATCGCCATCAAGGTCACCGCCCGAGCACATAGACGGAATGTCACGGTCGCCATTTGCTGGGAAGACTACGACATCGCATAAGTGATGAAGCGCGGGTACATCCACAGCTTCGACGACACGGATATCACCCGGATGCAAAGAGGGGTTACGTCCTACGACGCAGAGGCCCGTGACAACCATGTAGCTGTTCGGATCGTCCGGCGGAGCCCCCGGCCTCGGTACCTGAAGAAATATTTGGGGATGTTCCTGGCTCCTGGGCGGATCCAACTCATGGTAACCACGAAGCGTACGAGTCTCATCGACGCAGCCAAAAACAAAAGCTCCATTTTCAACCACAATTCGAGCCTTTTCCCGAAGCAGTCGCAGAGACCAGGCACGCCACACCTGGAGAATACACATGAAGAAAGGCTCCCTAGCCCGCATGAAGCCGTCGCTTATCATTTGGGCCACCGTTGTAGTAATGCCATTCTGGTCGACGAATCTACTCAGGAGACGCATAGCTGTCGCAGGATCTTCCATAGCCTTGTCGTAATCAATTAACTGGCTTCTCTGTAGTTCTAGGAAGGCAGAATCAGGCACGCCTAGACTGCTAAGAATCGTGATTGTCTGTCTATTGAGCGTAGCTACCGAGAACCGAGATGGTTGGATAATCTCGAGGAGCGTAGATTTAGACCTGAATTTCTGCTGAGAAGGCCGTAGGCTAACTTGGTTGAAGGTCAAGTCAGGCCATACAACTAACAGCCCTTTGCTGCCACCGAGCCGGAATTGAAATGCCGATGGGACTCTCTTTCTCGTTAATCGGAGAGGTTTTGCGACATACTCGGCCAGCTGTGGCGAGATCTTCCCGACGCCATCAGTGAAACACCAATTATTTCGAGTAATATCTTCAATTTCTGCGATGCTTTGGCTGATTGGACTATCTGTGAGTGGTCTGGTCGTAGAGAAGCATTGGCCCAATCTAGCCGCATACTTGGCTACGACTCTAATGTGTGTGACATCACCCATCCACTCTCGAATTTGATCGCAGTTGATATGGTGGGTAGGGGAGAAGAAGTAGGCCCCGTTTTCTCTGAACTGGGAATTTCCAAATGCGAGAAACTCGAAGTGACGGCCAGCTATCTCAATGCCATTAGCAAGCGTTCGAAACACTCGGTTGAACAGCGCGTTTTGCTGCTCGCTTTTAGGCGATGAGAATATCCTCCCTTTTACAAGCTCATCCATGAACTGGACTCGCAAAAACCGGTCGGAATACTGAGCGTATCGGCGTAAGACTCGGTTCGAAGGCTCCGGATTTGGGGTACTTAGGTATATAGTAGAAGGCGTAACGACCACCTTTCTTATCCAGACACAATGGGATGGTATCCCAAGCTCCGGATAGTACCTTACGGCGTTTCTATCTGCGAACAGCGCCATCGGGTCGTAGAATCTCTTTGGGTAAAGGTTAGGGCCATCTTCTGCACCGGGACCTCCCGACTCGGCAACATAGGTAAGCAAGTCCTTCGCTCTGTTCCTGTTTCTCTTACGTGTGTTGGAAAGGTCGGTAAGCGTGCGGAGGAAGTCGGCCTCAAGATTCACCTCATCAAAACACCCCTGAGAGATGCATACTTCCAGCTGGTATCGTACGTCGTATGGAAGGTTGACCTCCTCAGTTGCGGCAAGGAGTGCGAGATTCCCGCCCGTTGCTGCCGGCTCCAAGGTCTCCCAGAAGGTCGACTTCTTTGGCGGAACCGTGCGTAAGCTATCAGCAGTCACACCTCGTATCAATATGTTAAAGTCGCGCAACGCCGTCCTCATTTTTTCCCATATTGTCATGTTAGAAGTAGACTTAGCAAAAGTGATTTTGTATGTCGTCCACCGTCCAATATCTACGAAGTGGTGTTCTCTCCGAATGGAAACCCTGTCATCCTTAAACGCTTTCGTATCATAGACAATATTCACGGTTCTATTCCATCTATCGTATTCGTTCCACTTCTTCTCCGCGGAGTAGGATTGTTCATCATCGCTTCTTCTGAAAAAGATGGGTGGACTTTGTAAGGGGATAACAACAGAGAATGTGGATTCATCTTCCTCGAGAACCACAAGATTCGTGAGATGCGGGAAAAGGATACGCGCCCTGTACGCGGAGGTGCGTGTGAGCTCCGACCCAGGCTGACGGGAGTCCTCAATCGTGCAAGAGAAGGTAATCTCGAGCTTCGTGAGCTTTAGATCCATAAGAAAAGTGAAGTCGTCATGCAAGGTGTTCTCTATAGTTCGCATTGCCATGAACTCATTTGGCCGGGAAAATAGGCCAAACTGCAATTTTGTAGGCTTGAGAATAAGTTTGGCTGGATATGTATGTCCGCCGGGCGTGAGAACATCTTCCAGGCCTCTTCGCGCTTGTAGTTCGGCTCTGACCCTGTGTCTTTGCCCGTTGATCTCTATATCCATTCGATCACCCCAACATGGTGCAGACGGGGGAGGCGAGAATCGAATAATGGCAGCTGGGTTTTTCGATTCGAATATCTCGGTATATACAACGTTGCCATACCGTTGGAAATATGTGACTAGGTGGAGGGTAGTGGTTTGGGGGGGCACGGGGTAGATGCGGATAGTCAGACTATCCCAGTCTCTCCAGTCTGGCTTCACATCGTATCGCCGCAAGGTAGGCAGCCCTCTATGACCACCTCCGGCACTAGAGGAGGCAGACGATGTTCCACAAGCAGCCTGACTAGGTCGGTCGGAAGGAGTGAAGGCCGGGACTCCCATGGTCTATATATTTATTCCCCAACTTAGCCGAGCTGTGTTTACTGTGCCTAGGTGTTGCTACCACCGATAAGTGTAAATGCAAAGTTCACGAGCTGTAACGGTATCTACATGTGGTAGAGGCAAGTACCTGAGGTAGGGAAGGAGATGGAAACTGGGCAGTTCGAGTGGCGCCAAAGGAGTTTGGCAGTTTCCATTCATGCAGGCACTCAAAAAGAGCTGTAGCAGGAAGGAGGGTCAGAGGTGATTGGGGTAGATGTTATTTTTATCACGTCGAGGGGTTGAGATATTAGGCCAAGGGTTGCCAAGTGGAATAGTGTAGATGGTGCTGCAAGAAGCTGGTGTAGGTGCAAACTTCCCAGCAGGTAAAGTATGTGCCTACCTAGGTAGGTAGATAAGCACTGGGTAAAAGACCTCAGGGAGAGAAGAGAAGTTGAAGTGTGCCAATCTACCTGTAGCAAGGTAGATGAGTTGATGAAAGGTCAATAACAACAGGTACATACCTAAGTACTCGTAGTCACGTACTTAAGAGGTACCTATAGATTTAGAAGAGGTAGGTGCCTACCTAGGTACGCAAGAAGGTATGCGTCAGGTGAATGGTTGCACAGAGAGTAAGGTAAGTAGGTAGATATGCCTGAGGCAGGCAAGTGCGTACTAGCTATCACCCAATACCTTAGGTACTTACCTAGGTACCTACATTGGGTAGGGAGGTTATGTAAGTATGTAAGGTAGGCCCAGCAGAAGACGGGTGCGCAGGATAAACATACATACCTATATATATATCTTAGGTAGGTAGATCCTTAGATATTAGGTAGGTTAGGTATATGTGCAGTGTAGGTAGGCTGGTATTACTACTGAAGTATATACCCAGGCCGAAAGACAACATGCAGGTGCTTGTTGGGAATAGAAGATAGGTGAGTGGTATATCAATAAAATACTACCAAGAGGCAGCATGAAGTTATGCGTGATTCTGTGATAAGTGCTGGGTTGGGTGTTGTAATAGTACCTGCACAGACAGACAAGACTGAAAGTGGTTCTATGAATACTTATACATACCTGGTATTTAAGCCGTAATTGTTGCTACTCTTGCCTTCCTTCCTATATGGGCAATCCAGAGCACTTATAGAACAGCTAGGAAGTACTACAGCTCACAAACTTCTAACAAAGCAAACAAAAGAAAACCAACAGCACCAATATAAGTAAAGTAAACACAACCAAGCTTAGGCACATCACCATACCACTGTATACGAAACGAGTACACCAAAGCAAACTATAATGATACCATGTCATGTTTTCCCCCTTTTCTTTCTAAGATAGAAACCCCCACTTCTAGATGGGCTCTTACCTTGAGAGCAGTATACTATCTGCCATAAGAAGTACAATGCCAAGTCCATAATAAACTGCCAACATCTACTTTTGTCCCCTTGCCACTGATGCTTTAAATGCTTGTAGGAAAGATGATGTCTAGAAACATGCACCTAAAGAGCACTCATATCCCATCTCACCAAGTCAACATCGCAAACATAATTGATGCTAAGCAAGTCAAAAAGGCAATCAATCCAACATCCAGTCCAGCCTAATCGGGTAGGCCTCCTATCTAGGAAGGGACGTCAAAGATCTTGCCTGGATTCATAATCCAGAGCGGATCTAGCGCGCCCTTGATCTGCTTCATGACGCCGAGGGTGTCGGGGCCGACCTCCCGGAGAAGCGAGGCCTTCTTGCCCCAGCCGACCGAGTGCTCGCCCGTGCAGGTGCCGTCCATGTCCAGCGCGCGGTTGACCATGTTCTTGACGCATCGCTCGACTTTCTCGACCTCTTCCTTCTTCCGCCGGTTGTAGATGATACTCTCGTGGAAGTTGCCGTCCCCGATGTGCCCCAGGATCGATGCAAACAAGCCCATGTCGTCCATCTCCTTCTTGCTGATCTCGATGAGCTCTGCCAGACGGCTGAAAGGCACGGCCACGTCCGTGCTCCCTGAATGACAAGTCGAGTTAGTTAGACTACTCTTTGTCGGATCAATGGTCTACCAAGTATGGTATGGGACAGGATAGGGGGGAGGGAAGATAGAGGAATGAGCTCGTCATGAATGACCTACAGACTTCTTCGCCCTCTTTTCTCAGCGCCAACATGGACCACAAGACTTCCTTCCTCGCGGACCATAGAAGATGCTGCTCGCGCTCGTCTCTCGCAAATTCGAAATTGCTTCCCTTGTTGGCCCCCGTAATGCTCTTGACCCGGCTGATATTGTCTTTGACGCTTGTCTTGGTCCCGGCAAACTTGAAGAACAGCGTCGGCGCCTCCTTCCACACCCGTGGTGCCGTGGCCCGGCCTAAGTTGATGACTTTCATCTGCACCTCATCCATGACTTCCATTGAGGCAACGGGGATGCCCGCCTGCATAATCCCAGCGGCAGCCGACGCGGCGTCACGGATCGTGGGGAAACTCACAACCGCCACCGATGTTTCCTCGGGCACGATGGCTAGTTTTAGAGTGGCTGGACAATTCATTAGTTCAGCTTCTACGGCTTGACTTATTCTGAAGAAAGAGCACTCACCTTCGGTAACCAAGCCCAGTGTCCCTTCACTGCCCACAAAAATACCGTTGAGATTGTAGCCTGCAGAACTTTTCCTCGGACGCCGTCTCGTCTTGATGATGGTTCCGTCAGCTAGGACCACGGTGAGATTGATCACCCAGTCCTTCATTGTGCCGTATCGGACGGCGTTCGTGCCTGAGCAGTTCGTCCCTATCATGCCGCCAATCTTGGCGCTTGGGCCTATGTATGCAGACGGTAGTTAGTAGACTCTTTTGCTTTCGCTGTATTCAACCAATGAAATATTAGTAGGTAGGTGGTTGTCCTAGAAGTGCATACATACCGGGATCAATAGGGAAGAAGAGACCACTCCCCATCTGGCTGAGCTGCGCATTTAGATCTTGCCATCCAATACTGGGTTGGACGACGATATCCATGTCGTCCTTATTGAATTGTATGATTTTATCCTGTATGCTTCAGATAAGCTTCTGGCGTACTATTCTACTCTCACATATTCAAGGCTCATTCCTTTTTAAAAAAAGTAATAATGAAAAGTATTCTCACCATATAGGCAAAGTCTACGCTAATCCCCCCATACGGAGCGGAGAAGTGGCCCTCCAGACTAGAGCCGCCCGAATAGCCGATGATGGGGACATGATATTTGTGGCAGACGCGGGCAATTACTGAGACCTGCTCCGTCGACCGGGGATACGCCACAGCCACGGGCAGGCCGTCCGGGTTGACCGTTGACCATTCCGAGTAGCCATGTGCGTGCAAGTCCTCGGCATCGGTGCTCATGATCTCTTCACCCTCTCCGAGAGCTTTTATCTCTAGCCTAATCTCATTTAGGGCCTTGGGGGAAATAGTTAACCCACATTCTTCAAGGCAATTGGGAATACATGCAGCATCGGCAAGGGTGTACCATCTAACTTACAAGTTCCATCTCTTTTACAGATGCATATTGAGGCCCCGGCGTCTTGCTATCAAATACAGATGCGGTGCGTTTAGGCGAGCCATCCAGCGCAAAGGCAGCAAGGCCAAACCCCACGAGCCCCGTGGTTGCTGCTAGTGAGAAAACCGATCGACCTGTCCATCTTGATGGTGATAATGGTTTTGATGCTTGCCCGGAATTGACGGTATTGGTAGCTTTACTATTCGTGGAGGGTCCCCTCAGGGATGTATTGGTAGAGAATGTGCGCCGGCACCCGCCGAGGAGGCGTCGAGTGGCATTGTTGGCCGACATGATTTGGGGACGCCAAAGGTTACACAAACACACACAGTGACAGCACGCTGACAGGTGGATTCCTACTAAGCAACGCCTCCAGCCGGGTTAGGTGATATACATGAGATGTATTTGTCGTATTCTATAAACAACTCCTTTTTAGGGCCTTCGATGCAAGTCTAAGAGTGATTCCGTCGATATTATTTAACAGCAAATTGGACGATGGCGTGATTACGAGTTTTCCGATGCGGAAGAAATTTGACGACGTCTCCGAACGAATGCCGGTCAAGAGCCTCAGTCCAAAGAAGGAAAAGAATACCCGATGACCGACTATGATCCACCTGGCGGGGGAACAAGCTGTCAGACGCTTGTTGGATTATAGAACGAAAGAGTATGCATAAGCAGTAGGATCCGAAGGGTTGAGATCCGGTAGGCAGATCGGAACCTGCTCTGTGAAGCACCTATATATATGTAATGGAACTCTAGGTCGGAAGACGTACTCTATGTACACACACATACACAAACAAACACACACACGAGCGCGCAACACAACATAATGCAAAGCCAGAGGAGACGAATCCGACGAGACTATTGATTGGACAGCAGACTTCTACTTTCAACAAGTACCTACCTAAGGAGGTGAAAATATATCGTTGAAGAAGGTCACTCTTCTCAAGTCTTGCCACCCGGTCCGGTCCAGGAAGTATAGACTAATACCGCCATAAGTGCCGGTACATCTATGTATATCGTATCCACCCTAGGATCGTGGGGGAGCATAGCCAGTCGCAGGTGCTCGTGACCGGAAGTGGGACCTGAGAGCTGGATTACCTTACTGTCGTGATGGGGCACAGGGCAGATTGCCCACGGGGTCATTACTCATAGAATGGAGAGGTAGAGGAGGAGTAGTAGGAGGAATAGGGGCAGCCTTGAAGCGTGGAATTGGGAAAATGCAAAAAAAGGGTGTGTAAGATGGAATCGCGTGACCAGTCGCAACGTGGACGACGGAGGGCGAGAGCCTCGGGACGTACCGATAGTATAAGCAAGCATGTTGTGATGTGCTGTGCTGCATTATTATTGTTGTTATTGTTGTTTTTGTTGCTGTCGTTGTCGTTGTTGTTATTGTTGTAAATATCGTATTGTTTTCGCCAGGGACGTATAAAGTGGGCATGGCATATAGAGCCCAATCTCTCGTGTGCCGTGTCGCAAATGCTGACCATTCGCAGCTCCATCTCGATGATAACCTTGTATTGAAAAAGGGGTTGTCATGATAGCCGTAATGACAACAGCAGCGATGCTATGCTATGCTATGCCATGTGTGTCCAACGAGAGAATGGGTAAGGTTCCCATACTTCTTCTTCTGCCCATACCTCCCCCCGGTACCAACCATTTCTGCACCAGTTCTGCACTAGTACGTGCCTCATCCTTGCTGATGGCGGGTGCTGGCGGGTCCAGTCCAGGTACATTGGTGGTGCATAGGTTCGGATCTTGATTCTCTGACCGAAACTGATTTTTCATAGAATCGCGTCATACGAAATGGGTTTAACGCCGGCGAATCGACGAGAGGCTGAACGAGTCGGCAGGGGGACGAAGCATGAGCGGGTCGGTTATTGGGGGTCAATGAATGAATGGTTACTGAATGGTCAATGGGGACCGAAGCTAAAGAATCATGAGAGAATTCTAGAAGACTTCCGTATACATCCTAACCACCCCCCCTTGTTCATCTCCAACACGGGATATAGGATCGACGCAAGAAAAACATCAACTTGCGGTTGTAGATGGACTAGATAGATACCTAGTGATGATGACAGGAGGAATTGAAAAAATAGGCATAAGAAGAAGAGGAGGAATAAGCAGATCGGCAATAGCGAACTGTCGGCGTAAGACACGTATTATACTCCTCAACTTGGGTATGGTCGCCGAAGAAGCCTTGTTCTTGCATCGGGCAGAGGTCTAACTCGCAGGCGTCGACGACGAAAAGGGGAGCTCAGCATTGAATTGAAGCATGAGCTCTACATATGTATCTTGTAGGAATGATGACATACATGCATACCTACCTACACCTGATACATACACGCATACATGTCAAGTAGGTAGGTACCTAGCCCTAACGCCCGAACCGGGCAGGTCAGTTTCCATGTGTTGAGTGGGTTTCTACCTAATGTGGGAAAAGAACCATAATAGGTATCTCGGTAAGACAGATTCTACATTGTGTTATCTAGACCGTATGGAAGCCATTCCTGAAAGATTGAACAGTAGAAGACAATTGGGGAAATAAGTGAAGAGAGAGAGAGAGCACACAGCAGTATACTCACAGCCAGTACGGAGTACGGCTACCCACTGTACTCCGTACCTTAGTCTTACATAGATCTACCCCACAAAGTCCAAGAGGGGCTATCCCATGCCCTATCAAGTGGTCCACTGAGGGGTGACTGAGGGGGACCTCCCGTCATACCTCTAAGTACCTAAGGTAGGTATTTGAAGACCCGAGTTTTGACCCAAGCACCGTAGCTATGTTAGGTAAGTGCCTCTAAGTAAGTAACGCTGTGTATCAGTATTAATCATCTATAAAAGTTAATTCGATTATTGCCGAATGACAAAATGATTGATTGATTGAACATTGAGCCACTTAACCTACCTATCTGGATGGTACTGCTTGCTCCATGCCGTAGTAATTAAACAAATACCTACCTAGGTAGATACCATACCATGCCTATGCTTTTTATATATACCCTGATGTATCCATATACTTGGGTAGGTAGGTTTAAATACTATTACATGCAAGTCAGGGTTGGGTATGTATATTACCATCAACCATTGAAGCTACCCAGACCGAATTTGCTTGTTCTACAGTATGTCCATCCGCCATTCCATCCGACACTTCTATCACATCACACAGACACAGACACACACTCGGTATCCCCCCTATTCGTCTTCAATACTAGACGCAAGATGCACGATGCACAATGCACGATGCATAAGTAAAGAGCTGATAACTTTTTAGGTTAGGTATCTACTATATCGAATGTCGATCCCTGACTAGGTCCCGGCCCAGACCCAGGAGAATGTCTCGATTCCAACGCCATGCCATTCTATATTTAATACATGTCATGTCTGTCTACTTACTACTACAGTAACTCTATCCTCAGGGACAGAGAAGTGGTCACGTCAGGTCAGGTACCAATGCAGCCATCTAGTACTCACTGCCTCTTATGTGAACATTCTGAGGCTGGATGGAACCGAATCTTTACTGTCGGTAGTGCCAATAAGTATTGTGCCGTTGCTGCTGGGTTTTGTCGGTGAAGAGTATGAGAGGACGGACCACGCACGCACATACGTATGTACGTTACTGTACGTACGCACGCATACCTACATACGTGCCAATGTATAAGTATTCTATACTCTATATTTGATACATACGTCCGCCACGTGCTCGAGTGAGAAGATCGCTACATACATCCATATGCGTCCAAACTAGCTAAATCTATCTACTTACTATAGGTCCGTCCTCGGCTCACTTTGGATAGCATGCACGTACGTAGGACATAGGTAGGTGTCTTTATATCCAAGCGCGCTACGCGAATATCAAATGTAGCGTTGTGGACTCCAGGCTTCGACAGTTATGAGCGAAAATAAATAAATCCAAGAATGAAGCGTTACAGGATCTGATCCCTCTCAACTCCCTGCTTACATACATACACACATACATACATTACAGACTAACCAACCGACCTACCATGTCCGTCTGTCTTGGCCCGGTCCCAATTCTAATTCCAATTCTACTGATAGAGTAGCGGGACGACGACCTATCCAATACACACACACACACACACACATCTGGAATCTAGAGGGGGATACCCTCAGACCCGTCGGTTAACCTCATCTCATGTACTCCGGCTCGGTCAAGTCAGCATAGACAACCTAGATAGCGCAGCCTACCTACGCGAGGCAGGAAACAACCTAGTCCGGTCCGACAACAACGACACCGGTGAAGGCTCGACGGCTATGGCACGCGCCTTTCGCAGATCACCAAGCATGCCATCCCAGCCGCGCCTAGACCAGGTAGATCCATCCGGTGAGAGGCATGGCCGTCCACTCAAGTGCTGTCCATCCAGATTAAGTAGCCAGCCAGCCAACCTAGCTAGCTACCTAACTACCTGACTACTGTATGTTATCCTAGCTCCCTTGATAGCTACCTAACCTACCTACCTACACATACAGTACTGTAGGCAGCTCTATCCCATGGGTCCGTCCCCAACCGCCCCTCCTCCCCCCCCGATCCGGACTCGTGCATACATGCATGCAGGGTGCATGGTATCGTCCGCACCGCAACGTGTGTGGTGCCGCCGAGCCATGTCATGTAGCCCTGAATATCCAACGGCCGCGACGCCGGTTTCACCAGCTCGTTTCTTTTCTGTCCCTCCTCTGCCACCCTGATCTCCTTACCCTTCCCCGTCGTTGCCTTGTTCGATGTTGTGCATGTTTGCCCCTGGATATAACTTGCATCGTTATTGCAGGCGGATGCTACGGGCTCACGCGGGCTGTGCAATTTGGGTCGTGTATATAAGATACCTATCCCTATATCCATGCGTGTACGCGACATGCACCTATGTATGTATGTGTGTATGTATGTATATATGTATATATGTATGAATGTACGTATGCGGGACAGGCATGGAGGCGAGAGGTAGGTAAGTACATGTAGGTAGGTAGGCAGGTAAGTTCGCGGGATGGGTATGGTGGTATGGTGACGATCGTCGTTTGTTGCGGAATAGGTCAGCCTGCCTACTTCTTCCTACATAAATACCGCGGCCTTGCAGCATGTCGTCTCGACCGGGTAATTAACCGTGGTTCGTCTCCATGGCTCTACCTACTCATTCAGGAACACCTTCGCGGCGATCAGTTACGCAGTTCGTCTGTCTCTTTGCCCTAGCCTGGACAAGCCGTAGGAACACTTAAAGGATCGTATTGCTCGGCGTGATATTGGCTACCCTTCCTATTCAGCCTCCAAGTCGAGGGTGGCCAACGTTAGGAGTAGCACCTCCGCCATCACCGCGCCCCTCTCGCCCATGTCTCTATCCCTGCGTCGTAATGATTCCAGCCTAAGCTAGGCAGCGTCACATTTTGCGTATATTCCGTTCATATCAATGTATCGGTCACACGTCGTTGTCACCACGAATAGGCAGAGCCAGAGGAGGATGAAGTAAAGTTGGCGCTATGCTTAACCTAACCCAGAACTGCCGTGGAGTTTAGACAGCGTCCGGGGCTTCCGGTATTACTACTACCTAGGCGTATGCTTGAACCGCCTACGTAGATCTGCAGGAGTGCTGGGTATGGATATATGTAATATCACATAATCGGAAAGTAGTAGCGAGGTGTCGCGTGCAGCTATTACCATATAGGCCGTTGATGTTGCGAATGTAGTAGCGGTGAACGCATAGCTTCGGTCGTCACATAAGAATAACCGACGGTGCTGAGGTTGAAATAACCTGCTTCATGGTTGGTGGCATTATTCACAAGTCGGTCTAGATAGTACCCTCATTCTTCTAAGAATGGGTATGAGATGGGGTCGGCTTACTACATCCCTCGGGCGTAGTATGTTACAGACTTGAAGGGTATCTAAGTATTTTCTGAGCTGCCATAAATCATGAGCACAGTAGGGAGGATGTTGGGCACTCCATAACCTAAGTCATCTCAAGCACTTTCAACAGTACCACGACTATAACCATGAATAAACATAAAAAATCAGGATGCCATTACTTGTGATGTCCCCAGAAATACCGTAGATATCCTGAGCCGTGCCTTTTTCATTTGTTGCTAGGCCAGATACCGTAGAATAACTCAAAACAGCTCTGGGTGTGTCGTCGATATGTTATATTTCCTTGAGGGATAGCGATAGAACGAACGATTTATTTTCATGCTGATGATCCCATTGGACGCCATGTCATTTCCTCATTCCAGTATTTCTTCCTTGCTCTACCTATCGCAACCTATAATAAATAAACTAAAAAGCGAAACTTGGGGATAGGGAAACCTGGGGAGCAACGGTGGAAGCAGAACACAAGAGGGCGGGAAAGATATATAGAATGGGACGATGGGGCTAAAAAACGGGAACGTACCTAGCCCATGCTTGAGGTACCTGTTAGATGTTAGGTTAGCTAAGCAGGCAGGCACTGAAGTTAAATGAATGTTCATGTAACCGGCCTTACCCATACAATTACATAGCAAGTTACAAAATATGCCTACAGAGAGCAAGTCATCACATTGACATATATCACACAGAGACATATGATGTGCATGTGCATAGGGAATCATGGTCAATTAATTTCTCATTTCATCTCATCGACCTAGACCGCGTTGTTCCGGATTCGCGGTAAAGCAAGCACACAGTGGATATGCCGTAGACTCCAGTTCCCATGCGCAAAGACAAATCATCAACCTTCTTGCCCAGATATTCCCATTTTTATTTTCACCTTTCCGTAGTGCGAGGACACACCACTTAGTGGCCAGCCAGAGCCTGGGCCCGGCGGCGATCTCTCTCCTCGGCGATGGTCAGCTTGACACCCTTACCCTTGGGCAGGGAGATCCAGGGCTTGTCCGAGCCGATGACGAAGACGTTGTTCTCGCGTGTAGCGAAGGTGTTGTCAATAGCGTCCTTGATGTGGACGATGTTGAAACCACCATCGTGGCGCTCACGGTGGGTGATGACACCGACACGACCCATGTTACGACCACCAGTGATCATGGCAATGGCGCCAGTGTCGAACTTGATGAAGTCGGTGATCTTGCCAGTGGCGAGGTCGATCTTGACCGTGTCGTTGACCTTGATTAGAGGGTCGGGGTAGCGGATGCTGCGGTGGAGGGGACATGACGTTAGCGATGGGATCAGAGAGGGAGAAACATACCAGCCGATCGGTTCGAAGCTCGACGACCAACGGACGGACACGGTGATATGATCGTCGTCGTCATCGTTGTTGTCGCGGTGTTGGTGAAGGGTGGTTCAACCAAAGCTTGATCCAACGGCTGAATGATGTCTGACAGAACACTTACGTTCTCGCATCGTGCGTGACCAAGAATGGGATGCCGCCCTTGCCCAGTTGTACGCGCTTGACCTTGCCCAGCTTGTAGGCGGCCTCCTCCTCCTGGATGCGGTGGACGGTGTAGCGGCCCTTGGTGTCGTAGATGAGGCGGAAGTTCTCGCCCGTCTTCTCGAGCGTGATGACGTCCATGAAGCCGGCGGGGTAGGTGGTGTCGGTGCGGACCTTGCCGTCGACCTTGACGAGGCGCTGCATGAGGATGGCGCGGGTCTCGCGGTAGTTCAGGGCATACTTGAGGCGGTTACGGATGAAGATGATGAGCGGGAGGCACTCTCGCTGCTTGTGGGGACCGGGCGACGCCTTGGGGGCGTACGTTCCCGAGAGCTTGTCGAGAAGCCAGTGGGAGGGGGCGCTTAGGCGCTTCTGGTGCTTCTTCCTGTGAAGCGAGTGTCCAAGTTAGTATGTGTATATGTATGTACATCAATGCTCATACTACGATGCATCTTCAATCAATCGGTGATGAAAAAGGTAGCATCTTCATATGGCGTTGCACGATAAACGGAAATACAGGCAGGGTAGCCTTCTTGAATCAACTTACGGTCCTCGACCCATTTTGGCGGCTGGATGGTTGATGGGTTGTCGTGAAGTTGGTGGACGATGGGCGACTGAACTCTCAATTCAATTCACGAACCTGCGAAAAGTTGGGGACGGATAAGATCGATCGAGTTGAGTTTTGGAGGGAAGCGAGAAAGGGCTGTTGTGCCCTAGCTGAAATTGATAAGATAAAAAGGACAAGCCAATCAGATAATTAATTAAATTGTGGACCGGATTCTACCCAGACTAAGATTTGGCCTTGCCAGCCGTCAAGATCTGTCATTACTGGCTTGAGCATTACCTCGATTACTTAGGTACCTAACCAATCAGATAACACGGTTTCGACAAGGTTATGACGAGAAAAGAGATACTACAGTACATCGGTGAACAGAATGTCCATATTCAAAAACGGCATGCCTAGGTATCTAATTGGGCTTCAGTAAGAGATGTAACAAGTGTACACAGAAATATTGTAATCGAGGAGTGATATTAGATTACATTGAATGACTCTTTATCTAGGTGCTGTACATCAATTGTGGAGGACGTTGCCTACTTCGTACCGGGATGCTTCAATTGCCCCTCTACGCTCTACCTAGGTATGCATAGCGCATAGCACATCACGCAAGACGCTAGAAACAGGAAACATTCTCAAGGCGTATGCATTCACAGGACTCCTGCAACTTTAGTTCACTGATAAAAACTCACGAACATACCGGATGGCTGATGCATGTTTGTTCTATTCGGCCAAATCTACAATCCACAATACCCAGGCTCGAGTCACTACTGAATCCCGACCTACGTACTCCTAGCAAAATAGCCCGATCATCCCCGTGACGTCGCTGAAGTGGAGACGGCATACTCGAGAGTACGGGAAGATCCAGTAGCAGAGACGACACACCTCGTCTCTCCGGATTTGCCGAATGGAAATAACTCCGGGTTATCGTCACCGAGTCCAGCAGCAGAGTGTTCCGCAATTGAGTACACACAGTAGAGAGCTAGAGCGGTACAGTATAGCATAGCATGACATGGCATGGCATGGCACAGCGCCATAGTAGTCTGGGTGGTTGTTTGTAAATGGGTATTATTTCGTTCGTTGCGCCGCCAATATCATTATACAAATAATGACTAACGGACGCGTGTGTTGTCCGGTGACCGCCCGAGGTGTATATCTTCTTTGGTTTAGGTCATCGGATTTTGTCATTTCATGCTATCGTTTCCCTTGTTCCCGTTTCCGCGCACCATGCCATGCCACGAAACACAATGTCGGCACCAGCCGCCCTTCTGGTTCTCCTTGCTCTCCTCTATGCTACCAGCTCGATGACACCGCCAGCCTCTGTGATCTTGCGCTCAGCATCCTTGCTGACGTATCGGGCACGCACGACGAAGGGGATCTCAGGGCAGCGTCCCTTGCCGAGGAGCTTCGAGTAGCCGAGGGCAAGCAGGTCGATGACGGGGGCTGTGTCTTTCGCCTCACCGGAGACGTACTTCTCGCGTAGGTCTTGAGGAAGGAGGGAAGCGAGCTAGAACGAGGACAAGAGAGCGTTAGTTACGTCGGCCATCTTGTGTCACTCGATATCTACCGATATATACCCCGGCAGAGGCGTAGAGGCGTAGTGGCGTAGTAATTTTAAGTGTGCATGTATATATGTATAGATGTGTATAGATCGCATACCTTGTCGACGTTGACGGTCGGGTTCCATTGATGATTTCTCAACAGATGGAATCGTCGCATACCGACCTTACCGAAGTAACCGGGATGGTACTTGTCGATGTTTGTTCGGTGGTGGTGCTATTGCCGCAATTAGGTCAGCTGCGGCGGTCCAATTCGGGATTTCATCGTTTCTAGAATTTTCATTCTTCTTCTTGGATTGGATTGGATTGGATTGTCGGCCTTACCTGACCACCAGCCATACCACGACCACCGGGGTGCTTCCTGTGCTTTCCTACACGACCCTTACCGGCACTGACATGGCCACGGTGCTTGCGTGTTTTTGAGAGACGAGTCGGCATTTTGGCGGTTGGGTGGGGGAATGCGTCGTCGAGGGATTGTCGTCGTCGTCGTCGCCGTTCGTCCTTGGCCGTATTGTTTTGGATGTTATCAATTACGCACAACAAAAAAAAGGTGCGCTGATTGTGGGTAGGTAGGGCTGATAACGGCCTGGTCCAAGCTTGGCTGCCAGCTGAGCGCACACTCTCGGCATCTGCCAGAGTTCGCCTATTCTTGATTCTCTACCCCTGATCTGCCCTGAGCCGAGCAAGACGGATAATCCAAAATTAGCTAGCGCGGTTAGCTAGCTCTTGCCTAGGTAGGTACGTCTCTTCCTGTGCTTCTCAAATACCTCCCTGACATCATAATTCAAGCTGGTCTATCTACAAAACCATCTTGACAATAGGTAATACTCTCTACCTAAATGATTATTCGCTAGTATATAAAACCAAAGGCGGCATATTCAAGACACAGCACGGGAAAGAAGCAAGATATCATGAAGAGAGCAATACAATATATATTGATATTCTCATTATTTCCAGAACAACCGTAAATGGACGGACTGATCGTGGAATGCATTGCGTTATTCGCTGACTTATTTTCCCTTGTTTTTTTTGTTCTTTCTTCTTGGTTAAGTTTCCCCTCTCTATCGTATCTTCAAACATCAAATACACACTAAGTAACCCTGTACGCAATCGTGCTCACTTGATACAACCCTTTCTTTCATTCAAGTCGGTAGGGACAGAAACGTAGCCATAAAGTCCGTCAACTCGGCCACGGGACGAAGGGAACCGCGGTCTTCTCTCCGCACTGGTCTGCTAGGTCTTGTCGCTCATTGTCCGCCCTTGATCGCAGCTTTTTTCTTTTTTTTTTCTTGGTGACCACTGTCTATCGATGCTGTCACAGCACGTAAAAATATCATTATACACACAGGTTCTACCCTATCGGCCCGAGAACCCGTACATCGTCGTGCTTACGACTGGTCTTCGCTCGTGTTAGAGCGATTTTATTTGTCGAAAGCCGGTTTTGCATGATGTTCTCAAGTCGACCGGGTTGATACGTCCTAACTCACGTATTAAACGTAATGTCCTCGGATAATTCGAGTAGGTGACTCAACCATAACCTCGTCTATCGGTAGAGAGCGGCTCACTCATAATCTGGTTATCGTCAAGTAAAAGTCGCGAGATGTCCATCTCGCCGGACGGGAAACCTCCTCCCGCACTCTCACCCCAATACAGACTGGACTGCGCCTGCGCTTGCTCTCCGAGTTCCACGAGTCCACTCAACGATGACCACTTGGGAATATCCTCTCGTGAACTAGTTCTGTTCAGCTGAGGCTCGAGAAGGGCCGTTTTAGAGAGGCTCAAGGAATTCTCGATAGCCATATTGACCGAGGGCTCCAGGAGACTATTCACTCGACCTCCAGGTTCCCGTACTTGCATGGCAGTCTTTTCCGTGCTAACAAACTTCTCGGGGTATTTGTTACGTAGCCGGTCTCGCAAATCCGTCGGCTGCCTGCTGGACAGATTGAATCTGGGGTCCCTTTGGATCTTGGTCCAATGGGGGCCGTACATTTCAAACCCTTCTAGGATTTCGCGGTCGTCCTGCTCGGAGAACGGTCTCCTTTCTCTCCGTTGTGACTTCTTAAATGGTCCTCTGATTCCGAGCTCCGCTAGGTCTTCAAGTTTCTTCCGATGTGCCCTGCTTTTTCTTTGCCTCGGGGTTGATTCCGAGTCATTTTGCCCTGGCCACGCCTTCTCGGCCTCGAATTCCTCCTCCGTGTCATTCAGAATGTTCTCCGCCATAAGGCCCTTTTTGGGCTTGTCATTCTTAGGCACTACAAGTGGTTCAGGCCCGTCACCTTTGGCGCCGGCGGTACCGCGAAGCTCCTCAGGGCAGCAAGTCCGAAACCTGTCTTTAAGGTCCCCAGCTGTCCGCTCGTTGAACTTATAGCCCGGATCTTCGAGAATGTCCGTCCATCTACCAACACCATGCTTACTAACGCCTAATAGTAGGTGATTGGTCTCTTCCTCGGACCATTTCCGGCGGGGTTTCGCGGCTCTGCGCTTGACTTTGCCTGTTGGTGTTCGTTCGGCATCGGTTGGGGGACTCGGGACGACAGCCTCTTCAGGAAGCCCTTGGACTTCCGGGGATTTAGTCAGATTAAGAGCTTGAGGCGGTTCGGAATGTGGGCGGTTTTCGAACGACGCGGACGATATAGGGGGAAACAGGGCGGCGTTCGGTGGTGGTTCGTGCAAGCCGGCTAGCATGGGAGGGCACATGTGTGGAGTGGCCTTCTGTTTCTTATGTGGTTGCGGCAATTGAGGAAAATCCTCCTTGACCGGGCGTTTCTTGGCTAATATATCTTCGGCACTGTCGGCGGGCGTATCGTCTAGTATCATTCGCAGGTCTTGGGACAAGACATGGCTGGAGAAGAAGCGATCTGTCGTGTGGGCGAGGATTTCTATTCTCGAGGTGGGAGCCGGGAGGGTTTCGTCCGTGATAGAGTATAGGGAGGGGATGGACTGCGAGACGAGTGGGCCCCCATTGGCATCGAGTGCGTGTGGTTTTGAGCCGGTAGCTGGTGCGTTGGGATGGGGTCGTGATGCGGTCTGAGAGTAGGGAACCTTGATGGAAGGTAGCTCAACACTATAGGGTTTCGGAGAGGCGGTCGACTCATTCAGCAAATGGATCAATCGCGGCTCGATTGTGGCCATGCTGGAGGGGTAAGAGGTAGGGAGAAGTAAACATCAGAAGCAGAAGCGTCGGTTTAACGAGTATCCAAGCGAGAGAATAGAAGCAGAGAGAATAAGTGGGTGGGCGGGCTTGGGAGCAAGATAGCCGAGCCAGGTGGCGAAACAGCCCTCTCACGGCGACATCGAAGCAAGCTCGGACGAAGATGACGAAGGTTCGTAGGTATGTAGGTATGTACGAATATAGAGGGCAGGGCCAAAGCCAATACGGCGACTATGTAAAGCTACCTACCCAGGCAGGTACCGAAGGCAATAGACTTTTTAAAACTAATAGGCAAATGGTAGTGTAGTCGTATGTAGTAAGTCGTGGTAGTAATAAGTAGGAAATATGATAAAGATGACAGAGGACGGATCGATCGATCGGCCGATAATGAATGAATCAATAGTAATAATAAAATAAATAAGTAGAATAGAAATAGAGCCGAGGTCAAGCGAGTCTTGTTCGTACAAGAGAAAACAGTCTCTAGATGCAGGAGGAGCTGCAGCAGCAAGATGCAATAGTGGTATATGCGAAAGCTGGGCCATGCAGGAGGATGGTTTGGTACAAGTACGGTACGGGGCTGTAGCAAGGTTGCTAGCAGCCCAAGTTTTTTTTTTCTTTCCTGGCAGCCAATTGCTACGAACCAGACGATAGCCTGCTACGACGGCGTAGTGTATGATATAAGCAAGCGTGCCAATGTGCCACTACTGATGCTGCTGGCGTTGTACGTATTTATGAATGTACCTCTGGGTAGGTAGGTAGGTATTATATCTACCTGGGAGCCCAGAAGTAAGCGAGTAGTTAGACATGGAATGTAAGATAGGGAAGTATGAGGGTATGAAGTTAATGGGAAGTATGTACTGTAGTAGGGAGCGTGTTGAGGTGACACAGGAGAGCGGGCAAGTCGTCGACCGAATGAGCTATATGGAGCGGAAATAAGACCTAATGAATGCGTACATGCATACGTAGAATGCTGTACATACCTCCTAGCTTACCATGTAATATACGTACATGAACAACAAGCGAACGCCCCCGGGCCGTTTGTCTGTTCGCCGGCGACCTATGTATGTATGTAGGTATGTGTGGATGTAGTAGATAGCTTGGGTTGTGTTGTAGTGTTGTAGTAGCACTATGTAATATGTACGCAGTCAGAGACAGGATGTAAGGAGGTAGCAGTATTAGTAGGGAGTAGGCAGTAATCGTAGCAGTAGGTAGCGGTAGATGGTGGGATAAGTGGGAGGTGAGGTGGGTAGGTAATGGTGGCCTTCCTACCTACTCTACCCAGGTAGCAGCCATAGATTAGACAGAGAGTACGGACGTAGTAATAGTACTAGCACGGCGTACCGAAGTTCCAAGGAGGTTCAATGCAATGTTGTTGTATACCTGTTAGGCTAGAGGTGGGCGGGTTAGTGAGCGTGCGTTGGGTAGGTGTATTGTAGGTATTGATGGTATTGTGTTGTGTGTTGTGCTGTGTTGTGTGGGTTGGAGGGAGATGCAGGATGCAGCAGACTGTATGTACGCAGACGTCGACGTGAGGATGAGGATGTGAGGATGTGAGGATGTGAGGTGAGAGGGTCGAAAAGCTCCAGACCTGTCGATCCCATTCGCCACTCCAGCGCTGCAAAATGTGACGGTGCTACATCGGTCCTTACCGGTAACAACCACCGAGCCAATGGAACCCCGGCAGCTGCCAGCATCCCAAGGCAAGAACCCAGGAGCCGATCATCACCACACATCTTTCCTTTCTCAGTGCCCACCTGCAGATAGCTTAGGTGCATACAGCGCGCATGGGGAGTATGTATGCTGTAGGTTAGGTAGTATCTAGGGGCGGGAGATACATCGTATGGTGGAGGTCTGGGTACCTGAGGTTCAATGAGCTGGGCGCAGGAGGGTGGTGGGATAGGTACCAGAGGTAGAGAGATAGTGGATACCTCCTTTATGTATAGCATACAGCATACCTCTCTCCTACATGTAGGTATGTGTAGGTACCTACATCCTACACAATGTACTAGTATCTCGAGATGCGGCAGAGGGCAGAGATGCAGGCAGACAGACAGACAAGATGTATGTATGTATGTACTATATGTACCTACCTCCACCTACATCCTAGCTACCCCTGCCATGCCTGCTTTTGCACCTTTACTTCCACGTACTTACACACGGCTTGCACGGCTTGCACGGTGTGTCTCGACAAGGCTTGCGACAGGTTTGTCTGCTCGATCCTACTGGCCCGCTGGATGTAAGCCACCATGACCTGTCATATAATACAACCGTTTTCGTTGTGATCACCTTCATCAATCAATTGATACCTGACCGCTCAAGCACGGGTTCTGCGCGGGGTTTGTTGGCTGTATATCGACACACCCGAGCACCCAAGCTCAACGCAGCCAGCAAGTAACGAGTAACGAGTGCAGACGGAGTTGCGTGCAAGGTGCAGGTGCAGGCGCAAGTTCAAGTACGACGGCCAAGTTGGAGTGAACTGGAATGACAAGTAATTGAAGCGGAACAAAGCGAGCGAACGAGCGGACGAGCGAACGATCGAGTAGAGCAAGTAGAGCAAGTAGAGCGAGTAGAGCGAGTAAAGCAATGGCGTCCCAACTCCCCTCATTTCCTCGCACCATCTTCACCGTCGTCGAACCCATCTCACTGTAAGTTAGTCCACATCCATCTTCCTCTTCCTCCTCCTCCTCCTCCTCCTCCTCCTCCTCCTCCTCCACCACCACCGCCGCCACCACCACTACCATCACTACCCATCGCTCGCCTCCCCCCCTCTCTCCTTTCGATCTCCCTCCTGCTGTTCTCCCTTGCCCCTTTACCCCTTACCACCCCTTGCCCCATCAACGAACGAACAAACAAACAAACAACCAAACGGACAACAATAGACGAAGGCAGCACCTTACCTCTCTTATTTAGAATTGCCGGCTGCCTCGGGCCACTCGTAGATGTCGACTGGTTCATAGCCAGCCAAATCGACACCTCCGAGGCGCTTCTAGCCTCGTCTGATAATGCCCGGCTAGTCGCCCTGCAGCTCGGTAATGCCTACGGGCTACTCTTCCTTGTCGGTGTTGCCGTGCTATATACGACGAACGAGCTCAGGGTCGTCCGGAATTATCTCGTCGCTCTATTGTAGGTTACCCTAGGTACTTTCCTTAAGCTCATATCGATACCATCACTGCCTTGGCTCTGGGAATGTATGCGAAGAAAAAGGAGAGAAAGGAGGACATTCCGTCAGGTTTTAGCCCGGGACCTGGGCGCTTACTTCAGTCACAATCTACTAAGACGGCGAACATAAAACCTTCCGTCTCTACCTATAAGAATAGGCTTTCTGCTGACCCCTCTCCGTATAACTATAGGATCGCCGATATTACACACGTAGGACTCACCTGTTGGGGTATGGGCTACGAGAGGACTGTTGATGTAGCCACCTGGAACGCCGTCACGTGGGGCAATGTTGGCTTTACTGTGAGTGAGCGATGCTGCTTCCTAACTTTTCCCCTGCCTCTCTTCCTCGCCCGCATCTTATCACGTCGTCTGACATAACTTCAGGCATTCTTGGGCCTTACTCGAACTGCATATCTTCTTGGTCTATTTGGGCCCAGTAGGGCTACTCAAGCCTTGAAGAAGGAACTGTAACTCGTATTGGTGATTGCATGGCCCCTAAGGTGCTAGCTATCTTTGACGTAGGTATTAGCTTCAGCCAGCATGCTCTATTCTAGGTTTTTTCTTTTCTTTGGAATATCACTAAAAGTATATATAACGTTCTGTTAATTAGGGGGGACATACGTCGTTTTGCTTATAAGAGAGTTTTAGAATGGGAGCCGCGCGGAAGCCTAAATTTTGACTCTGGCGCCGTAACACTCCAATTCATTTCCTTTCTTTCCTACTCATGCTATCCCGTAGACGGCTTTACACTATTCTACACGTACACGTAGCTGACCACGCGCCATACGTGAAATGGGGATGGATGCTACCAAAGCTTTTAAAGAACCAACTTTGTTAGAGCCGTCCTGTCGTTTCCCACTCTTCCCTTACCTAGACACTCCATCAGTTCAATTAAAAAAAAAATTCCCAACGCCTTTTTTTTCGGGGATTAATCGCACAGTCTAGCCATTGGATAGGCTTATAACAGGGGGCGCTAAGACCCACTGATCGTAGAGATAGGTATATGATGATTATACTCTTCGAACACGGTTGATGTTTGCAGAATTGCATTATTCTCCCCGTGGGCGTTTAGCGCCGTGCGGATTCTGCCAATCATTCGGCTGGTTGGCACCGAAGAAAGCCGGGTTGAAGGGAGGCTGTTGGAAGCTCATTCCCATCATGGGCATGCCGCTCATGCCACCCATCATGCCGTTATTCATACCTGCGCCAACACCCGGGTTCATGGCGGGACCCATTCCGCCGCCTCGCCCGCCGCGCATGCCCCCTCCCCGCATACTACCGCCCATATTACCACCCATCATACCCCCACGGAAGCCGAATTGGCCTCCACCGCCGCCCATATTTCCGAAGCCAAAGCCACCTCCACCCATGTTATTGCCAAACCCGCCGCCGCCTCCACCCATATTGTTGTTGTTGTGGAAACCGCCGCCACCACCGCCTCCCATATTACCACCTCCAAAGTTTCGGTTAAATCCGCCACGAGGTCCGTTGAAATTGCCACGGCCTCTGAAATTACCACCGCCGCGGTCGTTGAAATTTCCACCGGCGCCGCCTCGCGAGGCAGGGTTGTCCTTTCCTCGAGCCGGAGCGTCCTTGGGCAGAGTGCGGAATGGGTTGGTAACAGGGCTAGAATATATGACATTATGCTTCTTCCCTCCGGGCTGTGTGCCCTCTGAACCTGCGGACTCGATCTGGTGCTTGGCAGCCGTAGCCGCCTGTTGGGAGGAAAATTCAAGATAGGCTTGTCTATAATTTGCCATTAGTATTGGCTATGTTCTAGCTATGCAAAAAAAGATGGAACGTACCCTTTGCTTTTGCCGTTTACTTTATGCTCGCTAAATGTAATGTCTTTCAATTCATCTTCGCATGAAGCTTGTGTAACCCAGCCACGGATATCGTCATCAGTAGTCCACCAGTTCAGGTCAGAAAGTAGAAGACAGTTTGTGGCGCCGGGGTCGACGGGCCTATCATCAGAGTCTCCCTTGCGCTTAATACCCTGCTGATACTGCCGTGTCGGGGCACCGTGGTCGTCATGGTTATCCATGCTGTGTTGATCTCGAGCTTCGTAGTTGCTGTGGTGGTTGGCGCTGTTATCGTTGTTGACGGAGTCTGGAGGATTGGAGCCATTGGCAATCGTAATGCTCGTATTACTATCATATGCTTGGGTATTCGCGTCGTCGACCTTGGAATCAGCATCGGTGGCTGCGTCACCGTAGACATCAATCTCGAAGTCTTCGTCGGCCATGTTTAGAAATACGGCACGGTAGGGTACGGTACGGCTGTAAGTTATAAAGTCTCAAAGAGTGTGTTAGGTGATCAGAGGGACGGGGTGGTATCCAGCAACTGAGTGTATTCAGAGTAAGATACAAGAAGTTCCTGGCGTCTTTTGGTCCATCGTATCAGTCATCTAGAAGAGTACATGTAGGGAAATTGGCCACGGAAGAGACGAGGAAACACAAAAGAGGAGAAAGTTCTCTCACAGGATATAGAGCTATACGTACACGTTGAACCGTCGACCGCGGGCACACCCTTCTCTCAGGCAATTCTGGATTTCTCGCCCCGTCTCAACGACTGCAGTGGCAGAAAAAAACGCGGAATAAAGACACCAGCTCTCTAGTCGGATGAATGAATGAAGATGTCAAGACGAAGCTCTGTGCTCGCAATCTCGGCCAGGTCTCCCTAGATACACGCGAGCCGGTGTATGTCGTCCAGATCTTGATCTTGAGACGTGAAGAGATGATGCGATGAATACAGGTAGATAGGCAACTGGGTATCTGATAGTTGCTTGAAAGTAAAGGGAAGAAGACTTGAATGAGACAAGACTGTCTGTAGAAATGAGCCTAGTTCCTTCGATCGACACAATCAACGCAACCAACAACCAGCCTAGGTATGTATATCTGTGTGCCTAAGTGTAAGTATGAGTATGAGTATGAGTGTGAGCGCGAGCGTGCAAGCGCGCGTGTATATTCTGTAGTTAGTTGGGGACGCCGTATTTTAAGTTTAACTAGCGGCGGGTAACGGCATAGAAAAGGGTTGATTGCTACTGGGTGGGGTGGATTCGAGCTTGTGTTGATGAGGGTGCGGAAGCGGATGATGGTGATGATGATGATAACTCGGTGTGGGCTGAGGTCGGGCGTCAAAGTAGGTAAATAGTAGGTGGCTGGATGACCTAGGTGAGTATTGACGAGATGAGAGAGAGACGACGCCTAGGCAGTCTGTATTAGGGGGCGATGATACCTAGGTAGCGTCTAGTAGGTGTTTATGGTCATGCCGGTAGCACTACGTGACGAGATGGCGGAAGTCCAGTGAACGCCGATGACATGATTTTGGTGCGACGGTTGGAAAAAGATGGAGATGGAGGTTTGCTCGGAGTTGGTAAGTAAAGTAGTAGGTATGTACATGGAGCTTCAAATTAGGCTCGGCTTATCGATGTACAACGGCGTTAGGTACGTGACTTACCTAAAGTTTAGCTTGTAACGATACGCCCTATCGACGCGCAAAGTGCTAATAATGGCACCCGACGCAGCCAGGGTTCCCTACACCGGCCCACTGTACCTAAATTATTGGATGCAAAAGGGGCTATAGTGCCTGTACGGGGAACTTCCGGGCATGGTCTGGAATTCTGGGGGGCAACTGAGCGGAAAGTGAGGCTTAATCCACCTGTGTTGCTGTGGCTTATGTGCCATGAACTTTGTGGCACAGACACTCGCCTCCTTCTGATTGGTTTAGGTTTTCGATCAGTGCTCCAGTCCACAGGTAGGTACGGAGGTACTTCTGTGCATCCGTACTCCGTACAAGAGTCTTAGTCTTGTAAGCAGGGGAAATCTGGCCGCATCTTTTTGGGTACTTACCCAGGGCAGAGCTGTGGACAGCGCATCACGTCTAACCTTCGCATCGCATCGCAACTAACGATACCTGTTCCTGCCCCCAAGCTTGACCTACCACAACAATCAGTACCTCCCGTCTCCCATTGAGGCTTGAAATTTATTTCCATCATCTTCTACGCAAGCACACGAAAACGCACAAAATGGCCGACCAAATAACAGAATTCTTCGATGTCCAGAAGGACTTCGTCAAGGATGGCACACAGTTCATCAACCGCTGCACCAAGCCCGATCGCAACGAGTACATAAAGATCTGCCAGGCCGTCGGCGTCGGCTTCGTGGTATGTCTAAGACCATGAATGCCCTCCTTGCAAGACGAGCGAGGTCCAACTAACATGCACACGTACAGGTCATGGGCGCTATTGGTTACCTCGTCAAGCTGAGTATGTACACCCCTTTTCTCCCCCCTACTCTTCTTCCTTCGAGGAAAGACAGGGTCTAACATGCTTTCCTATAGTTCATATCCCCGTCAACAATGTCCTAGTGGGAGGAGCATAAGCAGTGTGGTCATCGAGGGCAATTGGGGGATTAGACGTGGAAAATACCGAGGGACGCGGATGGCGAGAAGACGATACGATACCGTACTCACCAATACCAATATACGGAGATCAATGGTAGTGTGGCAGCATACATAATGAGGATGACAACCAAAACAAACCCGGGGTCAGACCAACAGGGACATTTGCGGCCGGGACGAGACGTAAAATGGAGTTCGGGATACAGTACCAGTGCCGGTGCACATCGTGGGCTGTTCTCTTCATTACCTATGTCACTTATTTGTACAAAATTGCATTGGTGTGCGACTTGGGCGAGGAGTTTATCTAAGAATATAAAAACCCGAGTATTGATCTGATCTACCTATAACGCCCGTAGACCGCCTCTTTTTGCTGTGGCCTCGCCTGTCATAATACCGTGGTGACCTTTAGGATGTATGCGCATATAGATCTATATATGTATAGCGGGAAACGAGGGAGTGAGCTTTCCCCAGAAGGAAACGGCGAGAGTGAAAAGTTACTGTGTGCCCATCTGACGCCGCTTCATGGGGATTCGGACCCGGTATCATCACTGTCGTCATCGTCTACGCCGCTCACTTGTTGCAATTTCTCATCATATGCCGTCCCCATCTCCGGCGAACCCTCATCCAGACTTCCTTCGTTGAATGCGTGCAACGAGACCGTGCCAAGCGCGTTGTCCCAGCCATTCAAGGAGGATGCTGTAGGTCCCCATTAGTAAATAGTTGCTTATCATGGCTAATACCTTCGTATGCAATATTCATAACTTAATTAAACTCACCTGCTATGAACGGCGCCGTAGGATGCCAACTCGCATCGCGCACGATAGTCGTCCAACCCGGTAGGCCGCGTCTGCTGTAGTACTGTCGGTACGCTCTCGGTAATGACTTCTCTTGCGATGTCGTGGCCTTGACATCGATTTTCCCGGCTAGCGTGGCGTCCATGTTCCAGACGTACACCTTGCCGTCGTGCGAGCCCGAGTAGACGTATCGCGAGTTAGTGCTGTTAGGCGGCGAGAAGTGGCACCGGATGAGCGTTCGCAGTACCTTGTGACCGCGGAACGTGACCACCGAGTTGTCGTCTGGGTGCGGGAACCAGTCATCGTCGTTGAACTTGCTCCACCGGTAGTCGAAGTCGCTGTACGGCGTGTGCTGCCGCGGGTTCTTCTCCCGGAACTGCGCCGATGTGTACATCATCTTCAGGTCCCACAGCTTCATGCTCTGGTCCTTGCCGTTGCTGAGAAGGTACCGTCCGTCGTCTTTGCTGTCCATGTATGTCAGTCCCTCGATGTGTCCTACAAATGCACCAGCCTCCCGTCCGTCGCCCATACTACGCCGGTCCCACACTTTGATCGTCGTGTCGTCGCTGCCTGAGTACAGGATGTGCGGCGATGACTTGTCGGCGAAACACACGGCGTTCACGTCGTCTTCGTGGCCCTCGATGTGATGTAGGACGCGCCGTGACTCGATATCATATACGATGATGGAGCGTGTGTTGGTGCCGGCTACGAGCTCGCGGCCGTCGCCTGAGAAGCGGATGGACCAGATACCGAATGAGTCACCCCAGTGCCCTCGCCGGGCGCCGTTCTCCGATAAACTCAGAGTGTACGGATCGCCGGTGTCGTTTGGGTCCGTGGGCGCAAGACAGACATTGCTTTGTATAGATGTGTAGGCCAGCCATTTGTTGTCTGGGCTCAGTGATGCATCGGTCAGGGTCCAGGATCCGAAGGGGAATGCCACGGTCTTGTAGTGCCGCCAGTTATACGGATTGGAAGTATCATACATCCGCACCCTGAAGTCCTTGACACAGGAGTAAAAGAAGTTCCCATCGGCCGAGAATTGGCCTGAGTAGACGTTCTCATCGTAGTTGATGATCATATCTGCGTCACTGCTCGGGATCATGGACTGTACGGTTTAGCAGAGGTACCTAGATATTCACACAGTAAGACTCACCTGCGCCATCACGCCCTGGTTCATTCTACGATATGACCTATCGCCTATGCCCAGTTCCCGGTCGAGTATACGGCGTGCTAACTGCTTCTTCTTCCTCAGGGGAGATGAAATATCGGTAGCCCCAAAAGTCCCCGAATTCATAAGTTCTCTCCCCTCGTCACTCGGGACCTTGGGAAATCTGGTTTGATCGGAGCGTGGCCGTCTTCGTAACCTGGTGCCCCAACCTCCGCCGTCATTGTCGGCGTCATCGGCTCCCAGCAAGCCTTGACGGCCTCGTAGCAGATTCAAGATCTCGCGCTGGGAGACGATTCCAACACGACGGCCTACGTCTAACTAGCTGTTAGTAGCTGGTGAGTCAAGTGAAAAAGCAGGATACGGACTTGCTAAGAGGTTGATGACTCGTCGTTCGACGGCCAATGTGTCTCCGGCCGTTCCTCCTGAAGCTTCACCGCCTTGCCCTTCATCAACACGACCTATCTGCACGATAAAGCTAAGGTTTCCCTCCTCGGCATCTGTCATCTCTAAAGTTAGTGCAATTCGGAGCCCTCAGCTCAGGCACATATAGTGAGGACGGACCGTGAAATTCATCCTCTTCGCCAAAGAGATCGTGGACCATGTCATCATCGTCTCGTTCATCCTCATCTTCATCGCCATCGCCCTCATCCTCGTCATAATCGGGGTCCTCATCCTCATTCTCGTCGTCCTCCTGTGCGTCAAAGTAAGGGTCCGTATGCTGATCCTCTGGGTCCGTTGAGTGAGATCTTGAGCTGCTCATGGTGATGGGCTCTATGTGGATAGTGTAGTTTGAACCGGTACCACCGGGGATGCTCACGGAAAGGCTGTCTTGGCGCTGATAAGAGCTCCGAAGGTGCGGAGGTGGCTTTAGAGCTATCAATTCGGATTGGTTAGGTAAGGACTAGTAAGGTATGGAGAGGGGACAGCTCTAGACACTATGATCGGTCACGTTATACGTTCGTTATGCTGATTTTGCACGTACTGCGAGGGTTATCTAAAAGAAGTTGAGTTGAGAGGCGGTTAAATGTCAGGTTAGACACATGACGACACTGGTAGTCTGGTAGGTAGTCCGGGGGGAAGCTGTAATAGGTAAATCGATACTTTGGTGTTGGTAATGGTGGGGAGGGGAGCCATTAATTCCACATTGTACTACTAATCTACCTACTCTTTATCCCTAGATTCGGCTTTATGGCGGACTTAAGCTTTTCGATTAATCATGTAGGCCTTTTATTTTCTTTCTCCGAGCCGCAATTAAGATGTATGTAGCTGAGAGCTATATGTACGGTCAGTATGCTGTACATAAGTAGGTATTCGCTGGAACAGCGGAAGTCACACGCCGACACCTGCTACTACTAGCACACCTTGAATGCTAGCAAGTATTCTTAATTAGTGAAACTCACGGGGGTACGACCTTCTGCTATCTATCTACACTTCCTATCATCATAGACTGTTGTTTTATTAACTTGTCCGATTAAGTCTCGCCGTACAAATAAATGGATAGCCTTTTCAGTATCTTAGGTAGGTAGATAACTACCTACCTACTTAAACTACCTTACCTGGTATATATAGGTAGGTAGGTAGTAGGCAATGCACTTAATCACTAGCGGCCGTAAGGGTATCGGAATACACGGGCGGGATCGGGGTGGAGAATTAGACAGTCCCAAACGCCGATCCAACATCCGCGTAACGGAACACGCATGCTACAAAATACCTATAAGGTATTGATTGGCCAATTAACTCGACGTAGAAGAAAAGAAGCCAATTCTATTTCTAGATGGGAGGTTTATACGGTCTAAAGATCCACGACGAACCATACGACGTGAATTTATCTATTTATCTTCAGCTTGGAAAACACACCGAAGAAAACGAAGAAAAAAAGAAGAGGGAAAAGAAAAGATGGACCCTCTTTCAGAACTCGTAAACTGGGCAACAAGTCACGGCGTGAAGCTCAATGGCATATTGCCGGAGCGCATACCAGGGCGCGGCACAGGCGTGCTCGCAACACGCGATATCCAAGTACGTTTCAGCCTAATTCTCTCTCTCTCTCGATCTCTCTCTTTATTACAAACGCACACATAAACACACACACCTTCTTAGGTCGCGAGCATAGCGCTACATCTAACACTTATCTTAAAAAAATCAAAAGGCAGACGAGATCGTCCTCGATGTACCCACAAATTGTCTCCGGACGCTCTCCACAGTGCCCAAGGGGCGTCTGCGCAAACTCTCGGAAACCAATATTTCGGTGCAAGGCATCCTAGCCGCAGACCTAGCGCTCGACACCAGCGCGCGGTACGCACCCTGGGACGCCGTGGTCCCGCGCGCCGAGGACTTCGTCGGCATGCCGCTGACCTGGCACGCTGACCTGCAGGCCCTCCTCCCGCACCACGGGCGCGAGCTCCTAGCTAAGCAAGGCGCTAAGTTTGCTCGCGACTGGGACGCCGTCGTCGCCGCCTTCCCGGAGCTGGCCAAGAGGAAGGATGGCAGGCATGTGTACACGCATGCTTGGTTGCTCGTCAACTCACGCACTTTCTACTACCTCAACGCGGCACTCAAGAGGCGGCGCGGCGCTACTAAGGATGACCATTTGACCCTGCAACCGGTCGCCGATCTGTTTAATCATACCGATGAGGGCGGCTGCCATGTCGCGTTTGGCGGGGACGGGTTTGCGTTCCGCGCTACGAGGGCTTATAGGAAGGGCGACGAGGTTAGGATCTGCTACGGACGCCACGGCGGCGACTTCTTGCTTGTTGAGTATGGGTTTGTCATGGCCCCGAATTGCTGGGATGAGGTCGCACTTGATGAAGTCGTGCTGGAGAGATTCGATGAGGAGCAGAGAGAGCGATTGGAGGAGGCTGGGTTTCTTGGCCGCTATGTCCTGGATCGCGAGACTGTATGTCATCGGACCCAGGTGGCGCTTAGGTTGCTGTGTTGTAAGGTCGGTGAGTGGATGCGGTTTGTGAGTGGGAATGATGACGGCGAGGAGAGCCAGGGCGCTGTCGATGTGCTGTTGTTGGAGTTGTTGAGGGAGTATAGGAGGAGGGTGGAGGAGATGGTAGAGCGAATTCAGCGCGTGGAGGTTGGGGTTCAGCAGCAGAGGGATATCTTGACGGAAAGATGGCGACAGGCCCATTCGTTGCTCGATACCAGGATAGCGAATTTAGGGCAGGAAATGAAAACGTAATTGAATATGTCGTTGGCCACTCAGCATGTTTGCGATACATATTTTAACCACCTACCTTCCCAGTACAGTCTTGTGGGATTGGAATGGATATGTATAATGATCCGGTATCAGAGATCGAAGTAGGGAGATAATACATCATATATGCAGAGCAGGGTCGAGTAAATGGACTACTCCCTTTTTATCGCCAATTTCCTTAACGCCAAATCCCCTGAAACCCGTCCCAAGTACTCGCCTACATTTATACATTTATACAGACATAGTGATAATAGAAGCGTTAGCCGATATCTCGGGGTCTAGGATGATCGGTTAGCTTCTACTTCCCTGCTCACCAGCACTCTCTGACAGTCCGGTCTCTCTCCTCATAGCCTCCTGTCTCGCTTTCGCCTCTTCCGCATTTTGGAAGTCCTGTCGTAGCGACTCTTGTTTGTGTTTTCGTATCGCCTCTTCTTGCACCGTCCATACTAATATTCGTTGTAGTCGTTAGCTAGGGGCTCAAAAGACAGGGTATGGTATCGTCTAGTTCGTCGCTTTGAAGGTGCTCGGGTCTCTAGTAATGGTAGAATAGAACGGTCGGGTAGGGTAGAGGGATCGCGTACTCGGCTTTTCTGATTTCGAATACTCCTTCAACTGGGTAACGAAGTCATCAAACTCCTTCTGTCTCTCGTACCGGCGCTCTAGGCTCCTCTTTTGTAGTTCGGGATTGTATCGCTGGAACAGCTCTTCATCTGTGGGCTGTATCCACATTACGAATGCTGGACCACCGACGCATACTCCGCCACCGCTGTTGCCGCCGGAAAGGTTAGCTTTGCTAGATAGCTCGCGCTGGGCGACAGTAGCTAGCAGGGCCACCACCAGGGCCACCACCAGGGAAATATTGCTTACACAGCCAACATCTTCAACCATGTACCCAATCGTCCTGATTTAGCGGCCATCTTTCACGCGATAGTCTTACGCACGAAATTGCAGTCTTGGCCTGTGTATGGGCAGACCTCGATTTTGTGAGACTGGGAGGGCAAATTGACCGTATGGACCTTTTTGAGAGCTCGATACCTATCAGATGTCAATGACGAAAGTCGAGGGTCCTCTTTGACTCCACAATGTGGCTAGTAGGAGATGTGGCTTATTTACTTTGCGTGAGTGGCTCACAAAGCTATCATTTTCTACCCCCACAGCGGACAGCTCATTATTACCCCACTACCCCGCTATAAAAAGGTCAGGGTACCTAAGTATATAGCCCCACATCGGCGTCAAGTTGAATTAGGTGGGTACCTGGTTCCAGGTACCTAACTGTAATCTCGAGAATCTGTCCAGAGTACTCCGTATGTATGCGTATGTGTACCTTAAGTACCGAGTCTCAGGCCACCGGCCGGTCAGCGAACTCGCTTTCAGCTACGAGCCGACCACTGCAGGCTTCCTATTCATCCCGTCATATTTTGCTCTGGCTGAATCTGGTCAAATAAGATTAGGCCGATTCGGCAGCTGCGAATATAACGATTATTGACAGCACTAGCTGAGACGGCAACGGTAACTCGCTATCCGAGGTGCCTATGATTTGAATTCACTCCTGTCTAGCCCTACCTACATAGGTCGCTTCTGGCCGACCGCCTGCATTGTGAAATGCCACGGCCCGGTAAGCAAGTAGCCAGGTAATTCATGTGGATGGAAAGCAGTACCTATGTACGTAGGTTGTGTGGGAAAATATGGTTCTAGGTTGAAACAAGCCTTCCGAGTTTGTATGTCCTGATGCACCATGTTTAGAATTACGATTCACCATGGCAGGATGACAGCATAATATTAAAGCTTGGGGGCCATCAAACCTCGTCATGATATGTGCCTACCTAGATACAAACTCTAATGAAATGGTACATATCCTAACCTACAGCAATACATATACACAGGTAGATATGTAATCTACGCATGTTTAGTGAGAGAGTTTCCAACACGCGATATACAAGTACCGTACTTACATTACAATAGGTGCCTGAAGTACTTACCTGTAGGCATTATAATCTTGTGGTAGTACGGAGCCCCTTTGCCAGGGTCCATTTACCTGGTAATCTCTAGCTCTGTAAGAGAACAACACCGGTCTAATACCGACTGGACCAAGCAATAGGTCGGAGTTAATGCTCTGTTTTTGATCTGCCAGAATGTTCAGGCCACTTGAGCGAGGCTCTCGAGGAATGCCGGGTACGGACCAGGGATGCTGGTGCTGACGACGCCAATGAGCGACAGGGCTAGCTCCATCCCTGTCAAATTTGATACAACTCTGGGTACAAGGTGAGACTGCGTGTTTCCAGTCAGTGTCCTACTTGTGCGCTGAGTTGTTCTCTCTCGTTGGGTTGGTCGGACGTGACGGGTTGTCGTCGTACCTATATAAGCTACAAAATTGCCCTTCATATAAGACCAGATAGGTAGTACTTTGAAAATTTAGGTACTACCTATATATGGAGGAGCTGTTCATAATGTATTAAGGCTTAAGATCCGGATAACCATGCCGTTCAATTACGTATCCACCTAACCAAAGATGGAAAATGCCTAAAAAATAATACATTAGGTAGGTTTACAAGGAGGCATGCGTACAAAAGGTACAAGGTCATCACAGCTGCCGTATTGCGCATACCTTCATAAGGCCAATGCTTGCTTTGGCTTCGCTTATTGATGAATTGACTGTTGACGGTTTCTCGAGAATTGAATCCCTAGATACCTACTTAGGTACTGAGTTATTTGATCTGCTGAAGGTTAAAGGGCTACCTAGGGTCCATGTGTCCAAACACACTTAGACTGTACTAATGTCAGGTACGAGCACTAATACCTGTCAAGCTGGGTGTACCTTAGGTATGTAGGTATGCTGCAGTGCCTACCTAACCTTATCTCGTAGGTAGTCCCCACTTCGACTTTCATCTGTACCTTTCATCGATTCATTGTTGGGGCAACTCGTGAGACTTTCCACTCCGTTTTCTTTCTTTGTCTGGATCCAAAGTAAACTATAGGCTTTTTGATTCGCTGCACTCGACTTTTCCTATTCCCGCCTTTGACATTCCTTTTGAGTACAAGATACAATTAGCATTGTTAATAACGAGTTTTCCCTCTTCCAGTCTCTTCCGCCACCCTTTCCCCATTTTCTCGCATCCTGTTTGCACGCAGCGCAAAGACGCAACAACGCAGTAATACCCAATCAGCACCTGAGACGTTACAAGCAAAGCAGTGTATTCCAGGTTGTCCACCTACTGTATAGGCTACGGCAGAATCAATCGTTCAACCCTTTCTACAGTCAGCCACACTCTCGGCGACAACCCATTCCGCTCCTTTTCAAGCCTTCTACGCCAACTCTCTAAACCTTGTTATTGCTTCTATTTCCATGATATCCCGCATCCCACCTCGTACCGCAATCTTGTCATATTGATACTTCCCTTCTGTACGTATATGTCATTGTTGCACGCATAGTCGTCGCCTTGCCAAACAGTGTCATCTGCTACCTGTCCGGGTGCTCCAACACAACAGGGTGAGTAGGACTTCTCGGGTACCACTTGTTCCGTTACAAGGTAATTAAGCAATACCTACCCAGTACGGACAACAAATACCTTGCGACAACGGAGATTTATTCTCACAGCACCTAACTTGACCTTTGGTCTCAATACTGTGACTGATTATTTCTAGTAGCTACAGTCAGCTAGACTGATACAGACCTGTCAACGGTACATTGCATTCGCCACACTTGGCTCGTGGTCAAGCGCCCTGCTCTCGCACGGATTGGCGACCTGCGATCCCGTGTTACCAACAGGTACAAGCCCAGCCAGCGCGCGCGTCCCGAGCCGCCTGCAACGTGACTTAAACCCACCCACCGCGCGCTTCCTCCAACAGCCCTGTCGAAACTGGCGATCATTATTGCGCCGAAATTCCCGTGTACCAACAACAAGAATCACCACCGACTTTCCGTTACCAACTAACAACTTGCCCAAATCGGCTTTCTTCTAGCACGGCGTCTCGACCAGTCCCTTGCACCTGAAGTGTGACGACTAGAAGGCTGGATCGTCGGTCGTAGCGCATCGATCCTAGCTTTAATACCTAATCTATGGCTTGGCCATAACTACAAGAAAGCCGACTTTGCGCTGAAGACGACAGCTTCGAAGGCGAATTGTAGCCCACAGGGGCTCCTGAATCGCATCTGCTAAAAGGCACCGTTGACCGTTGTCTGGCGCAATCATCATATGTGAACTCGCTGTACAAACTTACCGATCCTTGGCGACTCATTACGTCCTTTTATCGACACGATGGCATATGATGGTAGATACGCAGACCGACCCTATACCGGGCCGGCTGCACGAGCTCCACGTTCAGGCCCTGGCGGCGCATACCCACCGGCTCCTCAGAGACAGTATGATCAATACCAGGAGGATTATGGCTATGGAGGATATGACCAATATGATGATGGATACGGTCAGGACTATGGCCCACCGCCTCAAGACATGAATTATGGTAGAGGCCCTCCACCGCCAAACCAAGGTTATCCGCCGCAGGACATGTATCGAGGACCCCCAGGTCCGGGAAGAGGAGGTCGTCCACCACCGCAGAGAGGAGGCGGACCAATGTATGGTGGGCCGATGCGCGGTGGGCCAATGCGTGGGGGACCTGGACCTCAAGGGGGAGGAAGAGGCGGACCACCGCCACCTGGCCCTGGTAGAGGATATCCGCCTCAAGGCCGCGGAGGTCGTCCGGGACCGCTCGATCGGAATGGCCCGCCTGATATGAATGGTGAGCAGGTGAGCAAGTTAATATAATAGTCCGTAATACTAATGGCATTCAGGAAATCGATCTGGTCCTCCAATGAGGAGTCCCGGTGAGCAAGATTTCGGGAGTCCTTTTCCTGTGTTCCCAGGACGTAACCGACAGACAGATCTTGATCAAGAAAACCAAATCCTTGACAGAATGGCTGGGATGGATATGAATGGAAGGCCACCCCCAAATAGAGGCCCGGGGGCTGGTTCTAGACAACAGTCCATGGACGACTACGGGCGTCCATCCATGGATAGCCAACGAAGTGGTGCGCGAGGGTTTCCACCTCAAGGTTATCATGATCCGAGAAGAGAACCACCTCCACCCCAGTCCCAACCCCAAGGCTACGGCGATTATCATGATGATGGTTACGGTCCGCCTATGTCCCCCAGCCGAAATGACTTTGGACCGCCGCCTCGAAGCATGACTATGCCTGCTAGTCATGAATATCCAATGCGCAATGGTATGCCGCCTCCGCGAACGGACAGCGCGAATTATAATGGACAAGCTGGGCAACAAGTCCCCCCTCCACGGCCATCTACAGCTCAGAGTAGTCGACCTCCTCCTCACAGGATATACCCAGAACAAGCGCCTCCTTTACCTACGAATAACCCGGCCCTGCAACCACCTGGATGGAATGATGAACCCGATCGGGGATCCATAGGAGATCTATACGACTCTTACTATGACCAGGGAATGGATGGCGAATCGTATCCACCCGAGCAACCGCGAGAGCGCGTGCCGGATTTCGAAGCTGTACCCCCTCCTGGCCAGGGCCAGCGAGCGTCTTTCGATCAACAAATGCGGGCCCCTCCACCTCAGGGCGGCGTACCTCAGCCTGGTCCCGCTCGTTATCCAGAGATGTCACGAACCAAGTCACAGCCTAATCTGCGTGAGCCCCAATCTGCGGTATTTGAGATGGCAAATGATCACCCCCCTCTACCCTCTGGCGGATTCCAGGCTTACAAGCCTGGTTTGCCTAGCAATCCCGCAGCCACAAGATCAGGGACTCAGGCTAGTCCTCCAGCAAGCCGGCCTGGATCCGGGCATCCAGCGCCCATCCGCCCTGGTCTAATGCCAAATTCAATGGTGAATATGAATGATAAACCGCCTCCTGTCCGGAACTATAATGGTGGCACGCCAGCTGCTGCCGCTGGAGCTCAAGGGCGTCCTTCGCCGGCTCCTCAGGCTCCTCTCCAGAACGCGCCCCAGAACGCAAGGCCTTTATCCGTTACCGAACAGCCTCCAGTCACCATCGAAGAGCTCGAGCGTTTGCGTGCTATCATCAAGAACGACCCTAACGATCAGCAGTCAGCGCTGACCTTAGCTAAGAGGCTAATAGAAGCCGCAGACGTCCTTGTACCTCGTCTTCCAGACCCGAAGTCAAGGGCAAGGTCTCGTGAGCGGTATATCATGGATTCACATAAGATCCTGAAAAAACTGGTTGGCGCACAGAATCTAGACGCCATGTTCTTCATGGCCGATTGCGTGGGTCGAGGTACACTGGGTCATGAGCCTGACCCCAAGGAGGCATTCACACTCTACCAGTCAGCAGCGAAATTAGGCCATGCCGCTGCTGCGTACCGCACTGCCGTCTGCTGCGAACTCGGTAACGATGATGGAGGTGGCACACGAAAGGACCCTTTAAAAGCCATCCAGTGGTACAAGCGCGCAGCTACTTTAGGTGACACACCAGCTATGTACAAGGTCGGCATGATTCTTCTAAAAGGCCTGCTTGGTCAGCCGAAGAACCCTCGGGAAGCCATCGGTTGGCTTAAACGAGCCGCCGAGCGAGCCGATGCGGAAAATCCGCATGCTCTGCATGAGCTCGGTCTCTTATATGAGTCGGCCCAGCCCAACGATGTGATTATTCGTGACGAAGCATACGCCCTACAATTATTCGAACAAGCCGCTCATCTCGGCTACAAATTCAGTCAGTTCCGCTTGGGATGTGTTTACGAGTACGGCTCCATGGGTTGCCCGATTGACCCCAGACAATCTATCATGTGGTACAGCCGTGCTGCGACACAAGGGGAACATCAGTCTGAGCTGGCACTCAGTGGCTGGTATCTAACAGGAAGTGATGGTGTCTTACAGCAGAGCGACACGGAGGCATACCTTTGGGCTCGCAAGGCGGCGCAGGCCGGCTTGGCCAAGGCGGAATATGCGATGGGATATTTCACCGAAGTTGGCATCGGAGTTCCGGCCAACCTGGAAGATGCGAAGCGGTGGTACTGGCGAGCAGCTGGTAAGTGACGGTTGCGAAGTAACGGGAGTCGAGACGTACATAACTAACATTTGATGGCAGCCCAGGACTTTCCCAAAGCACGGGAGCGGCTAGAGGATCTTAAAAGGTCCGGTCGAAACGCCCCTCGCCAGCGCGAACGCATCACTCGCAGCAAGATCGGCGGCAAGCAGCAGGAAGGGGAATGCACGGTGATGTAGAACATCAGGTGTCGGACACCCCTCCCTCCACCCCAGCCGTGGAATATGGACGTTGACCTGGAGTGGCGGTTCCCTCCCCGCGTTTCCTCGCTCCCCGACATCCCGAGGAATAGGTCGCTGCTCAAGCGCTTCCGGAAGATTTGGAGGACCGAGGGGGCCAGTTGGCCCCTTGCCCAAGGTACATGAGGAAAATCATAATCCATGATGTACTTGAATGATAATAATGACCTTGACAGTCTAGAGGTAGATATGAGATGGGATGAAAAATTCAAGCCACGTTAAATGCTTTTTTTCTAGCATAGTGTTTATTATCGACTAGATATGTGAGCGTTGTTTTGGTGTTGGTAGGACTCTTCAGCGGGCTCCCGATTCACGGGTTACCAATTCCACAATAACTGGTGGTGAGCTTGCGCTATGTTTATTCTGCTGTAGGTATTGTGGTAGTAAGAATATATCACGTACTCAACTTCCAAAGAACTCTGTATGCTCTGCCCTAAGGAACGGAGTGATACGCCCTTCCCCTTTTTAAGCATCTCATTATGACAGTTGGAGATTTGCTGTCTCGTCGCCCCCTACTGTGGGTGCATGCATTCATTATACAGGGGGCTTCGAATTTCGGCAACCATATTTCAACTTAGTATATTCATCTGTACAAGTTTTCTTGCATCAACTAGATCTTGCATAACCCGACCTAATCCGACCCATACTCATCCGGCTCCTCGGTCAGAATGGATCCATGTCTCACTAGCTGATGACCAGCCGGCGCGTGCTCCATAGACTGCTTCAGTTTGGTCCTCTCTTTAGTCAGCTTCTTATCGAAGGAATCCCGGACCTTCATGACCTTCTGTATATGCTCCAACAACAGCTTCTTGCGCTCAAACTTGGCGATAGTCTGCGCCGTGTTCAGCGTGTTATAGATCTCCCGGCCGTTGAGACTACGATCGGCGAGGATCCCCGCGGCTTGGGCGACGTCGGCGATAGCGAGCTCGTCGGGCGGCACGGTGCCTAGAGCCTGTGTCCACATTTGGCGCCGGACGGACGAGTCCGGCTTCGAGAAACCTAGCGCCAGGTGCACGCGCGATTTCATGGCCCAGTCGAACGTCTCCACTCGGTTTGTCGTTAGGAAAATGATACCTGAGAAGTATTCTAGTTCCTTGAGGAAGATAGCGACGAGCGCGTTGCGCTCTGCGCTGCCGGCCTTTTCCTCTCGCATCTCGAGGAACACATCCGCTTCATCAAGAAGCACGATTGCTTTCCACAGTGTTGCGTATTGCAGTAGGCGACGGAGGTTTCGCTCGAATATGAAGGGTCTGCCATCGTGAGTGAGTTAGTGGGTGAGTCAAGAAGTTTGGCTTAGCTGTATAGCTTATAATAGATTGGAAGATAAGGTGAGGTGAAATAAATAGAAGCGAGACTCACGAGCTCTCGGTATCAAGGCTTGCCGTAGATGCAGAGACCAGAGCCCTATGCGTCAATTCGGCCGACGACTCAGCGCTGAGCGTCTTCCCCGAGCCCGGCGACCCGTGTAGCAGAATCACCAGGCCTTTGCCTTTCTGCTCGGGCTGGTCGCGTGCGTTCTCCGGGTATGAATGCGACGTTACTAGTGCCTGGAGGACTTGCTTCTGCTCCTCCTCTAGGATCAGTTTGTCCCACGCGTCCGCCCTCCAGTGCACCGAATGGAGTTGATCAACTAAGAACCGGCACCACTCCTTCTTCGCTAGCGAATACCCGAATGTGAACGGCGGGCAGAAGACCGGATCCGCCGAGGCATCCAGAGCAACTCCCGCCGTCTTGGATGCGTGGTCTTGTCGGAACGTTCTTTTGTCAAGTACCACGCGACCCGTTTCCTTTAGGGGGCCAAGGTTAGCCAACTAGCCGATAATGCATGAGCCGATACTGGCGGAGAGTGATAGTATTCCACCTGGATTACCTATATATACGTACGGTATACGGCAGCCAGATAGGCGGTGCGTCCGCCATGTCATAATCCCACCATGTCCAAGGTGGTTCCTTTAGATACTGCGCCAGTCCGTCATAGGCCTGCACAAAACAGCCGCGGAGGTCAAGGAACTTCTTGCCTCGCTTCGACAATGCCTCCTCGAGCCTCTCGTTTTCGATGTATATCCGAGGGAATATAGGGAGTCCAGTGATACTGGCTGGGTTCTCAGCGCCAAAGAGCACTTTCTGTCTCAGGGTCACCTTGTACGCCGCCTCTCCGACGTCCTTCCCGTCATGGTCCGTATACGTGCAGTGTACCTCGAAGTACGGCCCGATCGTCTTGTTCTCTTCGTATACCGTCTTCACACAACGCACCAGCCATCCTTGGTCCATGACCGCCGTATACAGGACGTCACCGGGCCGGAAGATTACCCACGCCGCAAGATAAGTTATCTGACCCTTGTCAATCATATTCAGGATCTTAGTCCGCTCAGGCCCGATCTCGTTGTCCATAAACTGAAACAGTAGGTTTAGATGCATACGGGTCTCATTGTCGGGTGTCTTGTTTCGGTGGGCATCTAGCTTTTCCCAGTAGTGGACGAGCATCTGAAAAGGGCTTTTGATCTCAAATGGAGACTTGAAGTCAGACGGCACTGCCGGATAGGACCCGACTACATGCTGAAATGTCTGTAGCAGTTGTGGCGAGTTGATCTTTAGAGTCACGGATTTCGGCGCCGACTGATCGTCCACCGTGAACTCGCGGCTGATGACCAGCGCATACGTGTTGTCCGAGTTCACCCTAGCTTCATTCTCGAATGGATCCACGATCGGTTTTACCTTTAGTCGCCCTTCTTTGTTAGGGACGGTATGGTACGTCTTGAACTCGCACCGAGAGCCGAATTGGCGACCCGTCGAGTTCGACGTAGAGTTCTCGTGATCATCAGGCATCTCTCAGATTATGGATGTGCCTAGGGATATTCCGAGCTAAGCAGCAACGAAACAAAGAGGGACACAAGAAGAGAAAATCTACAATAAGGAGGTGTAAGCAGGTTGTAGCCTACTTATAGGTAAAGCACGGCCTCCCAACATACATAGTACCATCAGCGAGACAATTTCGTAGAATAATCTAACTTGGACTGTTCTCTTAAGTGATTTGATATACCTATTCTACTTACGAGGGAATATGATGCTATGCGATTAGGTGGATGCGAATACTTGGGATAGCCGATTTGAAGCGACTATACTATATCTAGGCGAGTCGAAGCTTAGGCGAACCGCGACCGGAGTTCGTTGGGCTGAAACTTGAAGGATTAGACAGTCTGTGAACTGCCTACCTACCTACATCCTACCTGAGAGTCAGGCGTTCCCCGCAATACCTGTAATTTATAGGTACTTACCCAACAGCGGGAGGGGAATGCTGCCGAAGCAATGTAGATAGTGCAGTCTGCCTGGTATAGTACACGAATATTCCTAGGTATTTCATGCTGTTACATTTCGCCCCCACGAGAACCCCCTCACCGCTTTACACTGCACTGCGTAAGCGATTGCCTGATGTTGCCTGCAGGTGGTCTCTATTCGCTATTCAACCAATACGCTTACCCAACAGCTGACAGGTATACCTAGCTATAGCGTGCCTCGGTATGTCCCTATTGATTATTGATTGTCGGTGTTGAACCTGGTGTCGCTAGATATTCTCTTCTCGATCTAGCTCAGTACGTTCTACCTTTAAACTACACGACACAAATGCCTTATCCCAAAGTTTGATCATGGACCATGTTGCCTCTAAACTTAACCATACCCCGCCCCCCGGGGCGTTGGGTACAGCAATCGACGAATTTCTCACCGAGCTAAAGGAGAAACACAAGCAAGATACGGACAATCCGTTTCTACAAGCACTCGTCAATAGTCATGCCGGAACGTTGCGGACGGAAAACGGTTTATCCCAAAGCGAAGTATCGGCCGAAGAGCTGCAGAAGTCTATCCTAGAACTTGATTCCCGGAAACGTACTAGGAGGCATTATCGACTACTCCATCGGTTGAGTCCGTTTCTTGAGGTACTTAAGGGTGTGCTGAAAAAATGTGAGGCACTCGTTCAAGCTGCCCCCTTTGGCGTAGCGATTGCCTTTACGGGAGCCCGTATTGTGCTCGAGATGGCCCTTGCTGTTGAAGAATACCTGGAGGTCGTCGTCACTGCCATGGAGCGAGTTGCAGGAATATTAGAAGTCTACCAGAGGCTATCTTCGTCCCCTGACCTTGGCCTGCGACTTGTACGTTCATACAAGCAGATCATTACATTCTGGTACAAGCTGTCTAAAGTCTTGTCATCCTCTAAGGTGAAGGGAATCCTCCCTAGGACCATTCTCGCTCCCCTAAAACAAGATACCGAGGAGGCTCTCAAAACCCTTCAGGAAGATATGCAGATCAATCTGGGAATCACGCAAGCAGCAGGCTTAATGATGGCGGATATGGACCGCCAAGCGAGAGTGGACGCAGACCAAAAAGCTCTCAAGAATGACATCAGACGATGGATAATGGGCGAAAATCGTATCGACTTTAAAGGCGACTATGAGACTCAACTGGATCTGCGACACCAAGACACATGTAATTGGATTCTCCAAGATGAGCGGTTTCTCAACTGGCACAACTCTAGAAATAACGCCTTGCTCTGGTACAGCGCGCCCCCTGGTTCTGGCAAAAGCGTGCTTGCATCTTCCGTGATAGACTATCTGATGAAGACAGAGAAGAAGGTAGCATATTTCTTCTATTCCTTCAGCAAAAATGACTGTCGCCATGTTGCTCACGGTCTTCGCGTTCTGGCTCTGCAGTTGCTTGCTTTTGTCGGAACACCTTCTGATAAGTTAGTGGATCTATATGAGACGGAAATGCAATTTTCCCCCCATCTGGATAACATTCGCGCTATGGCAAGTGTGGTACAAGAACTTATCACTCGTAACAACGACCTCTACATAGTCATTGATGGCATTGATGAATGCGAAGACGAAAAGAACATGATTAACGTTATCAGACTCCTTATTGACCAATCAACTCTCGGAACAGTTAGATGGCTCTTCACCAGCCGTGTATCGGAGATAGAAAAGACTATGCGAAGCCTCCAGGCCGTGGAAATACATCCCAGTCAGGATGACATACGCGATGATATTAAGAGTTATCTCTCGTCTAAGATTAGCTGTGAACACTGCCTTCGCGAATGGACCGATGAGTGCGACAACAATTTTCTTATTGCTAGGTTCGTGTCCGAGACGCTAGGAAAGCTTACAAGTGAGGCAGACATTGAGGCAGAGTTGAGTGAGTATTTCTCGGTTTCTCCCCGTTGTAGTCATTTCTAGGTAGAGCAGAGACTTTCCATTTCGGTAAAAGGGGTGCCTTGAAACTTACAAGATTTTTGTAAATGATAGTAAATTTAGCGATAACTGACTCTCAGTATTCTAGCGATGTTCCCCAAGAAGCTCAACGGCTACTACACGCGAACTCTCGCAAAAATCAACGACAGAGGCCAGATGGAGCAACTCGTTGCTAGGTGAGTCAGGATTCCGTGCTTACAAGATGACTTCACACTTACCGCTTTAGACGCATTTTTCTTATACTAAGCTCGGCCCGGCAAGCTGTATCTATCGATGAACTGGTCGATGCCCTCGCAATTCAGCGCGGGAGCAAAGACTATAGTGCCTCTCGATTGCCGAAGGAAGAACTCATACGAGACCTCTGCGGGTCACTCATTATTATTGAGCAGCACGCATCAGATTCAAGTCGGAGTCCCTTCGTTAAGTTTTGTCATAAAAGCGTTAAAGACTTCTTCCAGCAAGACCCCAATACAGATGACCTTGGGGTTGACAGCTCGCTCCATAAGTACTTCGTTGCTCTATCTAACGCTAATGAGGAGATCGGCCTTGACTGTTTAACGTACCTCATGTACAGCAGATATTCTAAGCACATAGATCTTAGATTTTTAAAAAGCACTATCCCAAAAGAGCATGCTTTCTTAAGATATGCGGCCACGTTCTGGTTTCAGCATTTAGGCGATGACTCTATCGAAACGCCATCGTCCACCGCTGAGCTAGCAGTTCGAGAGTTCATCAGTAGTAAAAACTTTTGGAACTGCTTGCGCGTGCAAAGCCATGTCGTGCCGTACTTATTCGGGCGATTCACGAGACATAAGCGCAGCTTTAGGATGACGATTAAAGGCCGCGAGTGGAAGGGAGAGGATAGTTTCGCAGTGCCATTACCGACTTGGCTAGGTGATCATTCATCTGAAGACCTCCTTAGAGATCAATCCCTATGTCACTTTGCTGAAGAATGGCGCGAAGTGATTATTACACACCCGAGTGGACTAGATGAGTGCGTATCTTTGAAGACTTTCGCCAGCTCTTGCTGGTTGAAGCCTCTCGCAAAGAACAGCACGGTGAGATGTGTGAATCTAGCCGAGGCTTTGGATAGCGACACTTTAATATCTTCTCGACTTCTTGGACTAGGCTTTAGCGGGAAGAAATTGTGTGTTGATGTGGCCTACCAAACAAAGGATGGGCCTGCAGATATGATGTACCGTCTCAGGAATGCCTTATTCAAGACTAATAGTCAGCCCCAAAGGTCGCATCAGAAGCTGCCCATGGACTCCAACAGTTCAGAATGGGCGATTTTTTCAATGGAAAAAGATGACACGAATGAGCTTGTTGCATGGAGTGTTGATCCATGGAGTTTGGATTTGAAAAAGACAGATCGCGAATGCAGCGAGCGAATTAAGCCACCTTCTCTACCTATCAACTCAGCGCGTGCAACGCCTAAGTTCCCTAAGTTCCGTTGGGAAATGCTTGCAGATTACAGTCAGACGAGCTCTGAAGCTGGAGAGTCTCTATATATGATTCACATGTCGAGAAAGAGCAGTAGGCCAATGAGACCAGAGTACAGCAATGACGATAGTGATAGTGATGACGGCGAGGATAATAAGAACCTGCACGAACCTTCTGCAGCTGCATCGGATAAAGAAGGGTCAGACGACGAGGAAGAGGGATTCTCCGATGATGATACCTCATCAGAAAAGTCTAGCGATGAGTCCACTATTGAAGAAACGACCACTGATGACTCTGATCTAGACAGCAATGCTGGTGATCATGACGATACAGACTGTTTGATCTTGATACCCCAGAATTATTCTCCGTTTTGGACGAAGCCATGGACACATCCAGCTTTGTTGTGGTCAAGGATTGTATGCACCGCGCACCCGACTAGGCCACTAGTGACATTCATGCGCACGCCAACTCAACTTGAAGTTATAGATTTAGAAAAAGGGTCAGAAACAACAATAGAGGTGTCCGGTATCACCAATGAGCAGGAGGGCGTTCTTGCTAGAGCTCAGGGTTCGTTCGAAATGCCCCGAGATACCTCAACGTTACGTATGTGTAGTGCTTGCTAACGGACTCTAGAGCTTCGATTCTCCCGGTGTGGGAGCTACATTCATTGCCTCAATATCGTGTTTTCGCAGAAGAACGTATATACCGAATGTTTAGTGACGAGTTCCCGTCTCGGATTTGCATTTGAAGAAGGCGGCGCTATTAAACCAATCACGGCATCCGAGACCCGGCGTGCTGTATACAGTTTTGCGGATCCATTGATGGTCATAGATCCTCCTTTCTCGCTCTCATATTGGACTGACGACTACATTATTATCGCTCTACCCCCCCTTACCTGCAATCCAACGATTCTTAAGATTCCCCTGAACGACAATGTCTCTAATCCTGTCCTGACATTGCGCAACCCAATTTATTTCCCAGCGTCGACCCCGCGCCGCGACGCCCGCCTTGTTTGCGGACCAAGTAGTAAAGACTCAGAAGACTATATATTCCTTATCCTAAACGCCGTTCCAACGACGAGGGACGCTACATTTGATACGAGCGGCCCCATAGCTGCTTTGCGCTGGAGTGTTTCGGATGATGGGTGGTGCCCTTGGACCCAGGATAGTGAGACCCCGCTAGATATGGGTAGATCATCATCCCTTTGGAACCGAATGCGTGGAAACTTTGTCGAGAGTGGGAAGCCGTTTAGCGTCCCTGTCCGGTGTGGGCTAAATTGGACTCGCAAATCGTATCTAAGCTGTGCCTAATAAGAGTGTGCTAAAGATACCGAAACTGGTCATATCTACAAGCGCCTTCCACTTAGAGGATCGAAAATAGCTAAGCACTTAGTACCAACCTTCAGGATATGAAAGCAACGAAAAACTTAGCAACGTTCACAATCATTGAATTTATGTAAATTCTATAGCTACGGCTTATATACCGGCACTATATTATATATAAAAAGATTGAATCGCCCTGAAGAATAGAATGTATGTGGCAAATGCCGATTATGACTTAGGCGCCCTTAATTGAGTGTCACAACCGGGTTGCAGCTAAAAGAACCAACCTGTTTATGAATCTCTCGTAAAATTTGTAGACAGAATTTATTGAGAGACGCCGCTATATTTAACACTTTTAAATAAGTTCTTGATTTTCTTGTCTCTTTAGCTTTCTTGTTTTAACGCACAGTTGACGTCGAGTGTCTAGTTAAGATAATTGAAAGTTATGCAACTTATTCGAGGACATCCTTATACAAAGTTTCGAATTTTTATTTTAAAATTTCGAGAAGAATATTTAGGTAAATTAAACTATCTGCTTTGTTGATTATTATTATGTAGTATTTAGCATACTAGCATAAAATGATTCCCGTAGCGCTAGCTTGTAGGCACTTTGACTTGCTCTTCGAATTGGACGTATGCGCTATATATATAAAGTAACTATTGATCACGTCCTGTTGGGGCGTCAACCTCGCTTCCTTAACCTTAGGTTTATAAGTCATGACTAGCAATGCTTATGACTTGACGCTTGATCTGTTTATTTCTAAATCCGGAAAAATAGGCGGAGAATTTAACAAAGAAGCATTCCACGCTCGGACCTTCCTTCAGTACTCCTAAGAACTTTATTCCCAACTAGTCATTCCATGACTAAAGTTCTTTGATCGATGTAGCCGGAACAATAGACAAGTGATCGGCTCGGCGTTGGGGTTCATACGGGCTGTCCGTGATGAACGAGCGGGAATCCTTAGCCATCTCTCCGTATCAGTGCTTCTGAGTGAGATTATACCGGTAAATACTGATGAGCACGAAAACTTTTACGTATATGATTTTTGTTGTAGGGGGCGGTGGTGCTGCATTCTAAAATATCTACTTACTGTTCAGGAGTTGGGGCTGCCAGGATTCCGGGAAATAGTAATTTATTAAAAAAAAGGGAAGTCATGCTGATTGCTATATTGGCTCCTATAAGTAGGTCATTTCGTTTATCAGGAAGGCAGGGCGCAGTAGTTCGGATGATATACTAGCAATGATTGAGAATATCCTCGCCTATAATTATATTTTAGATGGGTCGTTAAAGGATAAAGAGGGGACATGAAGATGAGAATGATACTTGCTTAATAGTTTGGTACTCGATTGACGATATCCGATATCACCTCTAAAGACCTATTTTAATATAGTATATTAAATATCACTATTGCACCACTATTAGCGGCTTTCTCATAACCAATAGCTTGCATCATCCGGCACATGAATTGCTTGCTTTTGTAGGCCGATTGAACTGCGGAAAGAGTTAAAATTAAAAGAGCAGCATATGTGTAGCCAGCTTCGTTTTACGAGACAGAATCTCAACACTGTACCATAATAGTTCTAAAAGTATATATTTTAGTCTGAAGACTTCATCGTTTACAGCTACTTAGACTTGGCTTGCGAGCGTATCGCGTAGGATTGCCGTGCTTATATAAGAATATCATAGTATAGCGCACTTATGAGGTGGCGGCTGGAGCTATAATGAGGGACTACTTTAGATAGACTTAGGTGGTAGAGAAAGCTATATTTTCTGACCGCAAACCTTCCATGTCAACCCAATCAGCCCTTTCTATGCAAACTAAGACATTTGATCTGTTTTTCCGAGATTCTCCTATTTCCTTCTATGAAGGGACGCACATTTTAGAGCTACCGCCGAGGACGTCGTCGGCGACGCACTTGAAGCCCGTGGGACACTAGAACACTGGGAGTTAATTATCGCTGCGTTGAGTATCATTTACGCAAGTTCTAAAGGCTTTTTGACAAAACCCCTGCTAGAGTGAAAATTGATGCTCGAGAAAGCACTAATGTAGGAAGAAAATCGTAGCGAGAAATACTGACCACGGTGCCGCCACCAATACCACCGCCGAAGCCGCCACATGAGGGTGACGGGACGCACAGGGGCTTGCCGTTAACGATAGCGCAGAACTGAGGCACCCCGATGCTATTGCCTATGACTCGTGGGCATTCTAGATCGCAGGCTGGGCATGCTGCTGCTGTTGAGGGTGTCGGGGATGCGGAGGATAGCACTGCTAGTGTGGCGAGAGGGATGAATATGGCAGAGACGTGCATGGTGAGGAGTTGATGGATTAATTGATCTTTAGGTAGGTAGACAAGTATGGAATGTGTCAAAGTTTGACTAAAGCTTAGAGGTAGATGATATTCGTTCTGGAGAGTGCCGGGTAGCTGGCGAGATGGTTTGAGCATAACATGATGTCTTTCGAGCTTTTTATCTTCGTAGAGCCTCGAGTGAGGCCTTCCCTTTGCTGCTGTGTTGCCATGGGCCCTTCGGGGTCAATATAGAAGAAAGTACGTTTCTGGACATGTTGATTTCACATTCGATGTTACTGTCTTGAACCTTGATGGCTTGGCAGCCAATCAACACCGGATACCTATTACAAGTACGACTTAATATCTAAGACTCTGCAATACCCTTGGCCCCGTTAATTTAGGCCCCTGTGGTAAGTAAAAGTCGATGACGGGAGATATCTTGTAATTTCACATTCATGTCCGATTACTGGTTGGGTGTTCATAGTTGCTAGCATGGTTGCATCGTCGGGTCGATCTGCAAGGCGCGCCGTCAGTATCGGCAATTTAGATCCGTAAGGCCATTGACGGCTAGCAGTTGGTTGAATGTTGCCATCTCGGCGGATGGAAGTAACATGCCTTCAGGGGTAATTATGTAGGTGTTCGAAGTTGGCGCCGGGATACAATGATGGATGCAGATCGGTCGGCACGGGGCTTGTGTTCTCGCTACCTCCCGAATCGGGGTATTGGATTCCTCATCCTGTCTTGCAGCCCTGTACCGACATAGGTAATTCTGGCCTGCATCCTTACATAAGCTATATAGGGGTTAGAAGTTACGTATAGTGACCCAAATAGGTAGTTAGTTAGCATTCAATTTCTTAGGTAGTAAATAGCTGTAATGCACCATGCATCTATAGATATTGATATTTTGCATTGTCATGGCTGGAGTTGGCGAGCTGCTATTTTCTAAGTGGGTTGGAACCTAACTTGGACCAACCCAAACCGTGGGCGTAGGGTACTTCATACATACGGTTTTTATGATACTTATCTTAATTCTTGGTAGCTGTTAACTTGAGATAGAGGTGACGGGTGTTCCACATTCGTGTCTGAATAGTACTTCATTTTTTGTGTTATTTTATTGCCTGCGAGCAACATTGAAACTAGAGGGGTTCAACTATCCCTCAAGGTCCTCGATACCTATTACGTGTGTAACTGAGAGTTGAGGATGGCTAAATGTTGGTAGTATATAAACTTGGTTTTGGTTGATAGAGAAAGAAGAGCAATTGCAATCTCGTCACGAGGCAGATGGGATTTACTATTTACGATATTTGAATGCTTCATGTTCCCCTTTACTTACACATTGTTCGGAATTGGCTGATAGGGCGGTACAAGCCACTGAAGTACCGAACTTATGCTTTTTACCCCGCCACAAAAAATCAAGCTGGCTGTCGCAAACCACAGCAGCTAACCAACCAACCAACCAACCAACCAAGACAAGACATACATTTACCTGTCTACCTGCTGCTTTACCTCACCTGGTGATCTTAGCACTTATTATAGCTATTTTAAAACGACGTTCAAATCAAATCATTCGATCTCTTCGTGGTTCTCCCAACGCCCAGCTCGTATATCAGTACACCTATCGAGTCTACCTAGACGAGAGAGACCATGGCCGACGCCGAGCTAGAACAGGTACGCGCAACGATGACCCCCCACCGTCCCCTCATACTTCATCTATCTCTTTCCATGATATACCGTAGACTCTAACCACGAAATCGAGCGACCTAGATCCGTAAAGCGCGCCTCGAGCAGCTTAAAGCACAGCAGGGTGCATCGGCTGGTGGAGGACCGGGGGGACAGAACCAAGCCGAGGCGCAGAAACAGTAAGTGCTTGCTTGCTTGCTTGCAATCTAACGCGATACTTGGCTAACGAGCTCGTGACAAACAGACAAGAAGGTACAGTGTTGTCACAGGCATTCACTTTATTTATTTTTATTTTCCATAGCTTCGACTAAGCGATCTTCTCTATGAAATGCACTAACACGCAACCCAACCCAAGCCGAAGCCCGCCAGTCGATCCTCAACCAGATCCTGCACCCCGAAGCAGCGGACCGCCTCGGCCGCATCCGGCTCGTCAAGGAGTCGCGGGCCACCGACATCGAGAACAGGCTCATCACGCTCGCGCGCACCGGCCAGCTGCGCCAGAAGGTCACCGAGGCCCAGCTCAAGGACCTGCTCGCCGCCGTCGCCGAGAACAAAGAGGAGGAGAGGATCGTCGTCGATCGTCGGAAGGGTTGGGATGATGAGGATGACGACCTTTTGGATCTGTAAGGGGGTTTGATTGATGCTAGCGGAGTATGATAAGAGGGCAGGAGAGGGGAGAAAGGGAGTGTCTGGAGCAAAAGGACGGGCGATGAGCGATCCAAATTCTGCGGAGGGGTATAACGTCTGGGGAATCTGGGGAGTGACTAGGAGCTTTGCGAGGAGCAAGACTGCATGGCATGGCGTTTCTGGGGGCTTTTAGGGGCAATATTCCAACTCCCCGTCTATCTAGTTTATGGCACATGGCAGTGCAGTACGGTACGGTATAGTTATAGTACAAATAATCATACAAATACCCACCCCTCCGCCATCATCACGTGTCGTGCTTTTACGTATTATCATTAACATCATATCTTCTACACTCGGCTGTACTGCACAGCAACAGGTGGTGCATCCGCAGCCGCCGCCACCGCCGCCGCCGCCTCCTTGGCCCTCTTCCTCTCGGCCCTCTCCCTCTTGCGAATGTCCCTCAGATCAGGCGGGGCCTCGATATTCAGCCGGGCTCGGAGTTCACGCACGTCGGTCTCGAGCTCCTCCTCCCAGTAGACGTTGATGACCTCCTCGCTGCGCAGGCCGTTCCGCACCGCCCAGGGGCCGTAGATGGACCAGAAGCGGCGGCGCTCGGCGGGCTTGAGGGTGGCGACGGCGAGCACGGATAAGCCCGTCATGGGCAGGAGCGTGTTGGCGAACTCGAAGGCCTTGAGCGCGACCTCGCCCTCGCGCACCACCGGCAAGCCCGTCAGCGCGTGGTAGAAGTCGTGCGACTCCCGGTACCGCTGCATCACGTACGCGCACTCCTCGTCGTCCACGTACCGCACCCCCGCACGCGTGTCGGGCGTCACGCCCTCGCGGTCCAGCCACGCCACGTACGTCCCGCCCACGCTGGATGGGGGGAGCGTGCGTAGGCGGGGCAGGTCGAGGCTCGTCGAGGTGATGCGCGGCCGCTCGCGGAGGATGCGCCGCCCCGTCGGGTGCGAGAGCATGGCCCGCCGCAGCCGGTTCGCGAAGTACGGCGTCGCGGTGGCTTCGCCGAGGGCTGCGATTAGGTCCCCTCGCCGCGGATCGAGGAAGGAGAGAACGCCGGACCCGAGGGCGAGGGCCGCGCGCTCTATAGTTGTGAGGGGCACATGGCCCGGGTAGTTTGGTGGTGGACGGTGGAGGACGGAGAAGGCGCGGGATTGCGTGGGGGAAGCGAAGGGTGTCGAAAGAGGATTCGATGTGGTAGTCGAGGGTAAGGGTGAGGATGCTGCTGCGGAGATGGCGACGGGGGACGGTAGGGATGAATAGCGTCGTGATGGTGGTAATAGTGAGAGACTGCTTCGGCGTGCGGATCGGAGACACGGCTGTAAAGCTTTCATCCTGTTCTCTGATCTCTGTTCTGTTCTGTTCTGTTCTGTTCTGTTTTTATTTCAATGGAGCACTTCTAGTCGTAAACCCCTGCCGCAGCTTCCGGTTTACTGTGGTGAGAGATCTAGTTTAGAGAACCACCTTACAGTCATTCCTGCTTTCCTCAAACCTCATTTCATTGGCATGATTCAATAAATATCGAATGATTGCGCTGATGTACATAGCTTACAGTACCGTAAATTTACCTACCTAAATGTCTAAATTGAGTTTAGTGCATTTTTAGCTACGTACCTAGGTACGAGGCAGCTGCATGGTGACTTGAACAACAGCATTTGGTTGTCCTCATTTTATTATATAAGTACATTTCGAGCGGGGGTTTTGCCATTTGTCCTGAGTTGAAAGTATAATAAATAAATCCTTGGGCTACGATACGATAGGCTGTGCATTGTATTAGATTTACTTATTCTCTTCTCACCTTAGCTCTGAGCTCGAGAGATTCAAGACTTTAGCTTCTCTCGTTACTTACTTTGTTCATACGCAGGGAGTGCCCAATTCTTCATCCACGGCGAATTTAGTACTTGACGGGCACTCGGACGATCTTCTGGCTTAAAGGACAGCATAGAGCGCACTATTTCGGAAAAAGCCTCCTTTTCTTTCACGTCAAGTGCCCCCATGCCTTCGTCGCGCCTTGCTTGCTGGATGCTGTTTTCAAAAAGTCGATCCCATGACCACGCATCTCGGCCTTCTTTAGACTGTCCGTTGGCTATAAAATGTCTATGTCGCCCTTCCCATTTCTCCCACCACTCCGGGGGTAGAGGACCGAGGGCGTCAACTTGTTCGCACGTAGCACCGTCTTCAGATAAGAAAAAGGTGTCTATAAAGGACCCGCGTGCGAGGATCGCCCAGACGGCACATCCAAGGCTCCATAGATCGGAAGCGAAGGACAGTGGGCTGCCGGGGTCGAAACGGGCTTCTGGCGGCCGCATCTCTAGCGGCGTGTAAGACTCAAACCTGGTTTCCTTTGCGGGACAGAAAGCTACGCCAAAATCGGCCAGAGCAAGTTTTGCCTCCGGAAGTAAGAGTATATCGCTCCGTTCCCCAAGCCAAGCGGGGCCGAAAACATGCGAGGGGACACCCGAGGCGAGTGGTTTCCCATCCTGCCGGCGAACGGGCTGACGATGAGGGGATCCTAGCCTTTCGTCTAATTGCTTATCTGATAGATGATCTAAGCTTGATGTTGATTGGAGAAGGACGTTTCTCAAGTGTAGATCTAGAGAAGAGGCTCGAGTATAAGAAAGGCTATTTGTCGTAGAGTGTAGTATAGCTCATGGGCTAAGAGGGGACTCACCCCCGTGAACATAGCCCCTATCGTGGGTATACGCGACTGCCATGACGAGCTGAGCAGCAAGAGATCGAGCAACACCAAGCTCAAATAAGCCCGAGCCCGCCTCCAGAGCATCGGCCAGGCTGCAGCGGGCTGGCGTGGTGACGATGCAAGGATGCGTTCCGTTCGGCCCGGCCACAGTGAAGCGATCGAGCACCGGCAAAATCATGGATTTTCCGTCATGTTCTTGGCCGATGGCAGGATTGGCCAGCCGTGTGAGTATTTCCACCTCCTTCTCATTTGAATCGGCTATGCATACTTTAACAGCAACGTACTTGGACAGTTGGACATCTCGGGCGAGCCAGATAGTCGAGTAACCGCCAAAACCGAGCTTGTGTACGATGCGATATCTGCCATGTAGGTGATCCCCTATGGCAATCGGATGATAACCCCCTTTGCGGTAAGAATAGAGGCTCTCCACATCCTCTGTATAATTATAAATAACAGGTCGTGTTTGATCTGTAGAGAAGGGATTCGAACAGCCCAAGTATGCATGGACATTGGTTCGCTGTAGATGAGACGGACGACATATGTGAAGTGGTGCCTTTGGAATGCGCGCCAAATGGACGATGCTCATGGTTATTTATTTATATGGTAAAGATGAGATGGGAAAAAGGACTGAGGAGGTGAGATGTGGTTGAAGTTCTAAGTTGCACCCATGGGAGAGCCATCGTATTTCTTATTTCGTGCTTATTCTTACTTACCATTATGAGCCCAGCCCCATGCCGACACGTCTGGTCCTTATTGTGCTCTACTTATTGTGCTCTAAATAAGTCGTGAAATTGTCCTAAACTAGTCTGATTCATAGGTAGGTGACAAAATAGCCGTAGTGGACAACTTTCGATTGTTCTTCTTTCGACTATCAATATAATTTATTTCGATGTTATGGATGTTTGACCGTTGGCGCCACTGTGGAAATGGAAAATGCGGGTTGCAGGCGGGACCCTTGCAGTGGAGATCGGCACTGCTACCATTTTTCTGCTCTTGAAGCCGAGACAGGCCCTGAACCTGCCTACCTACATCTCCATTCCCACCGCAACAGGGTCATATAACTCAACACTCTCGCTACAGACTCCTTCACGCACTTGTCGCTACCTACCTAGTAGTTCACTCACTTTTCATTTACGACTAAATTAACGAAAACTACCTCTCCCAACATGCCTCGTCAACGATCTGCCGGCCGACCCGCCGCTGCGCCTGCCCGCCCTTCGGTCCCAGCCCGTTCTGCTCCCGCTCCTTCGCAACAGCAGACTCGTCCCGCAACCACATATGCCCCGGCCCAAGCCCAGGCACCTCCTGCGCCTGCACCCGTAGCCTCACAGGGCCCTGGCCTCTTCGGACAGATGGCCAGCACTGCTGCGTGCGTATTCTTCCCTCTCCCACCCTTCCATGTCAATTACAGCACTAGTAACGCCGAAGCAAAAAAAAAAAAAAAAAAAAAAAAAAAAGAGAGAGAGAAGAAGGCTAACGTCCCTCAAGCGGTGTAGCAGTAGGCTCGTCCATCGGACACGCCATCGGTGGTCTCTTCAGCGGCGGCTCCAGCGCCCCTGCCGAGGCCGCCCCCCAGCAGGTTAACACAGCCAGCCAGAACCAGAACGGCACCAACAACTGCGCCGGCGCCGCGGAGAGCTTCACCAAATGCATGGACGACAACAGTGGCAATATGCAGATCTGCAACTGGTATCTTGAGCAGCTCAAGGCTTGCCAACAGGCCGCTAAGCAGTATTAGGGTGATTTAGAGAGGGGATTGGGAGGCCATGAGGGATCGAGAGGAGAAGAGGGGGGAATGGAAGGGTAGAGAAGAGAGGGAGGGGGGGTAATAATGGGCAATCGAGAGATTGGGGTTTGAGGTAGGCTATATCTCGAATCGAGCCATACCCATACCTACTCGCCTCTTCTATTTACTCCTGCTTCCTCGTCGGAGATCTCGGCTACGAGGTGTCAAGTGGGAGTCTCCGTCTAGGTTTCTCCAATTTAGATCAAGGCTGGAAGCATCCATTGCCTTGCTTTGATGTATATATCATCTCGTCTCAGCTATCTTGTCACGCCGAAATCCGGCGTTCAGAGCGAGAGAAAATCTTGTACTTTCGCCGTGACGCCTGGCGTGCTATGTACTATGCGACGCCCGGCTGGTATTTGTACGATGCCTGCTACATACCTACCAACTGTACAAATAAATCAGCCTTCGAGGCGCTAGGCGGGAATGTATCGCCTCGCTAGACTTTAAAATGTGACTAATTATCACTTTGGAAGAGCGTATTCTACCACACATGCGTGCTTGAATCAGAGAGATTTGAACCTGCTTTTTATTTTTTAATTTTACGCCCCTCTCTCTACCGAGAAGGGGATGCTTGGGCGAAGTGAGATGATTTCTATCGTGTCTCGTACATATGTATATAAATATAATGCAATACCTGTACAGCGTGTATATACAAGGGCTTTTAAATCGGCTCGTGGTCAAGCTCGAGAAGATCCTCGAGGCTGGGAGCGGCTTGTCCACCGCCGATGGTATCGCTGTCCGCCATATACGGCAGCGCACGCGCCAAACCGATCTTGAGTTCCCACCGCCTCGCGTTCACGCGTGCCTTAACGGCCTCTTCCGCCATGTGGCTGTGCTTGTAATGCTTGTAATCAAGACCGAGGTCCCTGGCCCGTTGGACGAAATACCCGTTGAAATACTCGACAGGGGGCGCAGCGCCCATCCGCACCTGCTTGACCCACGGACTAACCTGGGTGCCATTGGCGCGGAGGTATACCTCTAGCTTATTCCGGAACGATTGTCGCATGTAGGTGTCCTTGATGTACGGGACCTCCTGCAGCTCCGGGAATTGGGACACGAGGGCCAGCATCTCGTCGACGAGTTGGTCCCACATGGCCCGGGCATGGGGGTTCGAGAACAGCTGGTCATACCGGCAGCCGAGGATGATGGATATGGTATCGGCTAGCGAGGAGAAGATGACGGTGGGTAGCTTCCACGACAGGAACCGAACCCAGGGCAAGCCGACGGCGTTTAAAGTTTTGGCCGAGGCTAATAGTTGGATGAAGTGTTGGGATCTCTCCAACCCCTCCCGAGCGACGGGCGATTCATTCAGTTGTGGGTCGTCGAATTTGGGCATGCCGCAGAGATGGAGAAAGCCCGACTTCTTCTGCCTCATCGAGTATAAGCTGTCGTGGACCTTGCCTATCTGGTGGGTGCGGTGAGCGATGATGAGATTAGGCCGCTCGAGGGGGTCTTTGAAGATCTCTTCCTTAATTTGTTCGACGAGCCCGAGTCCCGGGTGCATGAGACATATGGTGGTTCGGCGGTCGACGCGAGAGCGTAGGGTATAGAGAGTAGGTACGACGGCTACTGTTGCGGTGTCGACAATGACGTTGTCCAAAAAGTCGTCGTCGTTGATGGCCCGAGAGTACTGGCGACCAGGCGGCGGTATGCGCTCTGGACATGGTATGGCGACAGACGACACGTGTCGACCGGCTCGATTATACAGATTTAGCCTTCGGTATTCTTCCTCCCACTGGCGCTGGACGTCACGGTGATGCGCCATGATGTTGACGGGGACGTCGGGGACGGATGCGAGAGCGTGAGCGAGAAACTTGGCTTGGGAGCTAAAGCCTACGATGTGAACTCGCTTGGAGAAGGGCACCTCGTTTTCTAGGATATCTCTTTGCTTCTGTTCTCGGGCGACAAAGACTCTACGGATCGATGGTGATGATAATGGTGAGAATGGTGGCGGAACAGAATGGGGGACAGGAGGGGAGGGCGGGGTATTCTCGCGTGTCTCATACTGTGATGACGACGATGCTGATACTGATGCTATGGGTAGTGGAGTGGTGGTTGTGGCCGCGGTGGCATTCGATCGGAGGAGGAGGAGCGGTGTTGATGTGATGGCCCCCCGGCCCACGGTAAGGCTATCGCGTGGCCATGGCGAGAATCTGAGAGGTATTCGCGGCAACGCCCGCGAGAGCGGTTGGCGGATGGTGTGGGAATACAGGATGGAAGACTTGTCTTGTAGCAACTGATAACTAGACTGATTTCATCTCAGTGATCTGGCCCGAGAGCCCTGTGTATGCCTGTGTATGCCTGTGTATGTCTGTATGAGGTTAGGTCGGTTGGTTGGTCAGTCATAAGACACAGAGAGGCGGTTAGTCGGTCTACAGCGAGAAGGCCATGGGTACCAAAAGTACCAAAAGTATATAATACAAGAAGTATGATGGCGTTGTGGTGTTGTGTTGCTCTTCTATCGTCGGAGACGTAGATAGATATTTCTCGTGATGCCTTACTCATGACGGCGATTCATTTTTAGGATCATTAATTTTTTTTGCTAGCCCAGATCGTCTCTCTCAGCTATCTTAGGTAGGGACCTAGTCCTGTCCAATAGATTAGCTTGTTCTACTGTGGATCCAAGAGGACCCCACGTTCTTCTCGATGGGGCTACATAGATAGTATCCAATTGTCGACTTGCAATTTGCTCACTGGGGCGATTAGAGCGGGTCTTATTTCTGCCGCTCAACACCGCCATAATTCTTCATCGCGACCTTTCTTAGTTCGATTCGCGTTCCGCAGTTCGGTTCATACTATGTACCTAACACATCCCAACATTAGGTACCTACCTCACTAGACCCTACGCTATCTCTTATACAACCTCTCACCCTCAACCCCAGCCCAGGAAACACATATTAACACGCCTACAAGAAAATAAAAACGACAAGCACAGCGGCAACAATGGACCCAGCCAATATCCTACCATTGGTTGAGCTCCTTGGAGAGTCCGTCGATACCCTGACTGAGGTACTTGAGGCGCCAAGCGATGGCTTGCACGAGATGGCCTCGAGACTTCCTCTTCTCGACAAGGCTAAGCTTTATGTTCTTACGACGTATGCCGTCGAATCCATCTTGTTTTGTGAGCTTAATCCCGATCCTCATACTGATGCTGGCGTCGATGCATGATGCATGATGAAGCCAGGCAAAGCTAACTGGGATACTACACAGCTACCCTTCGGCTCAATGGAGTAGATGCAAAGGAGCACCAGGTTTACAAGGAACTAGCCAGAGTAAGAAACTACTTTGAGAAGATTAAGGCCATTGAGACGCCTCCTCAGAAACCTACACAGAGTCTCAATAAGGAAGCTGCCATTCGATTGTTAGTCATGTTTTATCTCCATCTCTATCCATCTCTGTCCCTTATCTCTTGTCTGTTTCGTACTATCCTCGCCTCCCCCGAGCATGAGCTCGATACCATGCTAACATGCAGTAGCATACGGTCGGATCTTGCAGAAGACAAAGAAATTAACTTAAAGCTTACCGAGATGATTGCAAAAGAACGCGCAAAGGCAGCCTTAAAGACATCTAAGCTCGGTCAGAAAAGACGACTAGATACGGCCAGCCCCGAAGAGAAGTCCAGCGAGGAAGCCGAGTCAAAAGGCGCCAATTCGGTTGACGAGTCAGCCGAAGAGGAAAAGCCAGGAGTTGAGCAGCAGCCGAAGAAGAAGAAAGCCAAACAGGAGAAGAGGGGGAACTCTGAAGCGAATGAGGAAGTGGAGGAGAGAAAGGGGGGAAATGAGAAAAGACTCAAGAAGAAAAGAAAGAACAAGAAATTCTCCAAGGACTGAAGGCCTCTTGGCATTCGCATTTCAACGTACAGAGAGGCTTCCAGGGTCCTGAGAACTAGGTCCCCGGCCGGAGATGCTGCATCGGGAGGAACTCCTAAGGATAATAACCATGCCAATGAACCCTTTGGTCCACCATCACCCGACTTCCCCGGCCTGGGTAGCTAGCGGGCCGATTCAACCAGTCTCGCTTAGGGCAGAGCAAGGTGTACATGAGAAGCGCTTTGCGCAATGAGCCGGCGTCGGGAAGTTCTTACATGTCGTGAAAACAGAAACGCATCGCAGATATCACGATATTGCCAACGCGCCGTTGGAAGTACTTAGGCTCCTTGGGGAGGGATGAAGCCTTATAGGGGCGTAGAGAAGTGGCCGGGCTGGCGTGGCACTACACAATTGTGTTCTCAAGGCTCGCTAAGCACCGTGCGCCGCGGTGGCTTGCGGCTCGCCATTCAGCATTAACTAATTATAATCGCCAATACCAAGATCCACGTATAAACTCGTGAAAGAGGCGAAACGTCAATTCAATTCCTACTACATGACAACATTAAACAGATCAGCTTGCCCTCGCTTTGGTACTCCTCCCTTTGGCTATAGAATCATATAGTCTAGGCGGCGCTTATTCGCAATGTCCTTGACGTACGATGAGAGGGAGTTGCGCGGCATCCTAAGGAGCCTCACATTGTCGTTGCACAACTAGCCGCTACGTCTCCCGTGCACACGGTCCTTGGACAGGTCGGCGGTCGCGGTCCACACCACATAGCCCAGTCGTGTTGCCGATCACCTCCCAGGCGCCCTCGCTATAGATGATATTAGCCTACCGCGTGAGTACTGGTATTTACTGTATGGATAGGCGAATTCCTCCAAAATGCGAGGGATGGGGAAAGAAAAGAAAGCTACCCACTATGCGATCAAGTTTCTAGAGAGACTGGTCCAATATGCCTAGATTGTGTCGGGGATTCGCCTGTGTGAAGTCCTTTCTGGTCGCTTGAGCCTGCTGTGTATTTTCCTGCGTAGTCGCAGGCTAGAAAAGTGATATGTAGTCACGGACGAGGCAACCGGCTTTTGTCCTCGGGACCGCTTCGCTCTATGGTGCGTATCTAGGCTATGGCCTCCACTTCGCAGCCCTTAGGGACCTCCAAGCGAATATTGAGATTTATATTTGCGATCGCTCTATGATATCGCATCTTGTTCTATATTTTCTAGGTACCTAGGTCAGTATACCTCGTTCACTGCCCCTCCTCTCTAATTGGTTGATATATATATATATATATGAGCTTCGGGTAGGCCCATAATGAAACCACTATATTGTTATGGGCATAATCTGTTCATGCGATAGGTTGTTTTTATGATTTTGGATCGGACTTTCGCCCTTGCTGGTAAAGAGGCTACGAAAATGAATGGCACCTAATCGTTAGATAGCATGATCAAGAACTGGGCTATCTGTTGTGAAATGTTTAGGGATAGAAACTACGAAACTACTGGGAGCCGCCGCGTCTAGCGCGTATCACCTCGCGCTTAAAGAGCTATGTATGGTTCCTTTAATGGCTGGCTGTAATGGCCCGGCCTGCTTGCAAATCGTGGACAACCAAGAATGTTGGGTGTTATGAGGGTGCCTCGGCATGTACATCTCATAATGCACTCCTTAGAGAGGAGATACGCGAGGTGGACATGGAGAATGCAGAGGCGCTCAACGACCCCGAGTTCACAGCTGTCACTAGACCACCCACGATACCCTCTCCCTGGGAGACGTTCCGGGCCGCCGCGAGGATGAGATCTACGCCCGCCGTTATAGCCAAAACACTGCGCTCGGGATCCGTCCCAAACCCACTAAGCCCCCCGGCTTCTATCGCGTCTGTAATAACGACGCCCTCGAACCCGAGACGTCCGCGGAGCTCGCCCTGAACCCACTTGTTGCTGATCCCGCTGGGATACTCGTCATCCAATGTCGGATACAGCGCCCACGACGGCATGATCATCTTGACTCCGGCCTGGATGGCTGCTACATATGGTGCTTCATCGATAGCCCGTAGGTCGGCCAGGCTACGTGTGATAGTCACGGGGACCGCATCCGTGTTCTCCGCCGCCGTCGCTGCGCCCAAGCCGGGAAAATGCTTCGCCGTCGCAACCACGCCTTGCCCTTGCTGCGCCTCGATGAACGCTGCCGCACACTGTGCCACGATAGCCGAGTCGTTACTATACGAGCGCTCGTATTGGTCTTCGAAATCCCCGGGTTCGTGGTACACGTCTAACACAGGCGCGAGATTGCCGTTGTGGTTGTATGCCTTCAACGCCACGGCTGCCTGGATCCCGGCTGTGTTCCCCGCCGCGCTAAGATTCGACGTCTGTCCTATCTGCTTCTCTGAGAGCGTCGGTCCGCCTGGGAGCCGCTTTACCTCGCCACCCTCTTGGTCCGTGAGAATCAGGAGCGGTCCCTTGACAGCGCACCCGCCGGATGCGTACGCGCTCTGCAGACCGGCGATATAAGCTGGCAGATTGTCGTCTACATTGTCTCCGAAGATGATCACGCCGCCGATCTGGCATTGTTGCGCTAGTGTGGTGAGACGCGCTGGGTGTGCGGTCCCCGGGTACGAGAAGATGATGTGTGCTGCGGCCTCGGCAGCCGTGATGGCTAGCACCGAGCCACAGAAGCTTGCCGCGACCATGAGCAAGCGTAGAAAGGCCATTGTGTCTCGAGCGGTAAGACTAGAGGGAGAAGAGGCAAGTCAAAGGTCCGGCTTCCTACAGTTGAGGTACCGTGTCGCTTGAAGGGAAGCGTTATTTATTTGATTTAGACGCAAGCAGTCCGAGACGCTGGTAATCACTCGCCAGACTCCGGAGGGAGCCGCATACCTCTATCATTGACTACATCGTATCGCTAGGTTATAGACTGCTGCGTGCCCGCCTCAGCTGCATCTCCTTTGTCCAGTATGGAAGGTCGTGTGCGGCCAGGTCGTGATAGGGCTGCTCGCCGTGTCGAGTGTGGAAGGTCATTAATGATGATCGTCGCCATTCTATGGATTGCTATCACGTGAGCGGAATTTATTCCGTCGTAAGCTATCTGATTTAATCTCTCTAGTTTCATTAACTGGCGTGCAGGTTAGAGTATGTACCAGCAGTTCTAACTAAAGAGCGCACTCGCCATTAATGTCGAGTCATCTAGCACAACCGAACTAGACCATTTTACGTATGTTCCGTATCGGCGGCGTATTAGAGATGATAGTCCTCCCGCTCTCCAATCCTTGCGCATTATCTTCGAGAGACACGTTTACAATATCATCCTGCAATACCAGACGAAGAATAACGGCTCATACACATGAGCGCAAGCCTTTACGATTTGTTCACCGCGCTTTTCTGCCTTTGTCGATCGCTGTAGAGTCGCACATCATGGGTTGGTGTATCTAAACTAAGGCACAGGTACCGGCGTCACCAAGGAGCATAACTAGCAGGGCGCCGTAAAAGGGAACACCACAGTCTTTATCAGAACAATTCCACAACCTCAGTTGACCTAGCCTATTCATATAACTTTCAGCAGGGGCGTAGTACAAGCATCATATCTCTTGTAAGGCATTTTCGGAGCAAAGTTCACACGTGTACAGCATAGCGAAGACAGTATCAATTCATCTATCCAAGTAAGTAAACCACCTAAGCTATAAAGGTAATAGCGAGCGTTGTGTAGCTTTACGCATCTTCATACATGTCCAAGCACAAAAGTCGGCTGGGGCGCTGATTGTGAGCCCCTGTTAATTCAGGAGCCACAAAAATAGTATGCGCCTTGCCACCAGCTAGTCTAGATACCATAATCCGGGCTACTAAGAGCCACATCACCATAACTACCACTCCAAACAGTGTACCCAGTGCCTGGAATGTCTTCGACGGTAAGTTCACTCCCATGGTGAGAGTCGACATAGCAAAGACGCCCAGGGGGAAAGTGAACGCCCACCACCCTTGGCTAAATGGCACCTTTTGCCTGGTAACAGACAATACTGCGAAAAAGAGCCACACAAGGCCAAACCCCCAGAGCATGATCGCGGTCATGAAACCAGTTGTGTATAGGATGTCTCCAGCTAGTATCCTGGTCTCTTCGTTCACAGCTGGTAGTGTATTTGTGACTGGGAAAACTCGCAAAGCTTGCTCTCCCAGTTTCTGGGCTGCAAAGCCACCTTGGCCGAGAGGGCCAAGTGGTAAAAAGGTGCTAACCATGTGCTCTGTTGGTGGAAGCTTCTTGGTAGCTACCCTCATGAAATATATAACAATGATACACAGAGCTGTCGGTAGACCGGTACCAAGGATGGCATAACTTGTTAAGATCGCAACTAGGGCACGATCAGGATCAAGGACTGAAGCAACTACGCTTCCTGTAGCCGCTGCGACAATGGGTGCTACTATTGGAAGGAGCCAACCTGCTGTCATCTTTTCGAGATTCGTTATGCCATGATGCCTTATTTGACTGGGTTCTCTAAGTCAGCACGATAGATTCGGTCAGTGGAGAGGAGATGACCTACAGCAACCATGGCACACCAAGAGCTGTAGCCATGCTGATAGCTACGTCGATCCACCAGAACACCCATACGATCTCAGCCCAGGCTTGCCCAAACCGAGGAACCATAATATTTACAGTCATGCTGATTATAGTGGCAAAGCCCATGGGAAATGTACCGAGATACATTGCCTGCCCTGGGTCGCTAATCATCATAAGGAATAGCCCGGGATAGAACACATATCGGAGAACAGTCATAGTGAAAATGAGGCTAAATAGGACCACGTTGATAAAATAGAAGAAAATACTGAGCTGTAGGAGTATTGAGCTTGGTTCGGGGTAGATGTTTGAAAAAGTAAAGAGCAAAATGGCCACAATACCAGTCCCCATTGTAGAGCCATACCACTTGAAGTCGAAATTCTGAACCAGCTTCAGAAATCCAGACTCAACAGGCTCAATGATCCACTGATGAAATTCTGGCTCTCGTGCCGATAATAGTGGTGTGGACTCATTGGACCCGCACGGCTCGCCAAATGTCGAGTAGTCGATGGTAGCGGGTTGGTTAACCACAGGGCGCAGCGCTCTCCATGAATTTCGCTGGCCTCTGTCGTCAGGGTCGGAGGTCTGCTGCGGCAGACGCCTATTGCTAGGCGAGCTGATGTAGATGGAGCTTCGCTCATTAGGATCAAGGGATCCAGGTGAAGGTTTAGCATTGTCGCTGAAAGTACTCATTGTGTCTTGACTTCCCGGGACAAAATTGAAGGGAAGTTTCTATAACTTGAAAATGTAAGAATGGACTCCCGGGAAGGTCTTAGGTGGAAGTGCTTGGCTAATCACGAATTCCTACGAGGGTTGGACATCATATGATACGATCAAGTCTTCTTCGACGATATTTAATGCCTAGCTTTCTCCAGGATCGGAGCTCATAGCCATCACCCACCTGACTATGGACTTTGGGCCTTAACTATGATGGATGCGTGATGACCGTGAGTGCGGGTTTCCATGTTCTTGGCCTCGGAGACATGGTTCGCCTGACACCCTTCGCCTGACCCCTTTCTAACACGATAACTAAATGGGCATAATTATAATCAGTATAGATACCACCACATTATTTTTAGGTAGGAGTTTAAGGATAAAGCCAAGAAGTTTATGTATAATGTGGTGTGTGGGACGGGCTATGACGGGGTCAGGCGAGCTACAAGTGGAGGGGGTCAACCAAAACGCCCAGTATATGGCTAGGATTTGAGATATGGTAAGTTTGTGCGGTACATGGCCTACCGCATCGATTCATCATGACTGACAACCAACGGTACTCTAGCTTTTGTGCACCGCTGGAGTTGGTGTCTAATGCTGCCGTCGTTACCAGTTAGGAGCACGTTGCTAGATGTTACCATGCTAATGCAACTGTGGCCACGCAACTTCTAATAACAATTTAGAGAGTCATTAGTCCTACGTCTCTACATGCCCCGAAATCTATCAATATGGGACATAAAAGCCCAAGTGGCGGCTGGTTAGGACTTAATGAGGTACTGACATCGATCGATCACTATACTACCTACCTTGTGTCAATCACATTCAAGATACCCCCAACCTCCTCAAAGCTAAAACCTGGTCATTTCTGCACCCTCAATAACAAGATGCAAGTTGGCGTTTATGAGAATCCTGAGTCTGGTTACGGCTCTAGCCGATCTACCTTAGCATCCTCTCCGAAATCACCACAGATCACTTTTACAGAGCTTCATCTCAAGCACCTGAATGAGAAATTCGAACATCTTTCGCCACAGGAAATCCTTCGCATGAGCAAGCTCATCTTTCCAAATCTCTACCAGATCACGGCTTTCGGCCTCACGGGCCTGGTTACGTTGGACATGTTGTCTAAGCTCCCTACTGGGGCCCCAGCTTCGCCGACCGTGGAGATCATCTTCTTGGATACGCTGTACCACTTCCAGGAGACACATCAGCTAGTTGCGCGCGTGCGACTTCGGTATCCTGAGGTTAGAGTACATATTTTCCAACCTGATGGTTGCGACACGGCGTCGGAGTTTGAGGAACAATACGGCCAAAAGCTCTGGGAAACGAATGCAGAGAAGTACGACTACTTGGCTAAAGTCGAGCCGCAGCAGCGCTCTTATGATGTTCTCAACGTTGCTGCGGTACTGACTGGCCGTCGGCGGTCGCAAGGTGCCGCTCGAGGAGATATTCCCGTTGTAGAGATAGACCACGAAAGGGGGGTGGTCAAGATCAACCCTCTCGTGAACTGGTCTTTTGATCAGGTACGAGAATATATCAGTGCGAACGATGTGCCTTACAACGAACTTTTAGATAGAGGCTATAAAAGCATCGGTGACTGGCATTCTACCCAACCGGTCACAGATGGCGAGGACGAGCGCGCCGGCCGTTGGAAGGGCCAGCAGAAGACAGAATGTGGGATTCACAACAAAAAGAGCCGCTATGCTGTGTTTCTTATGGAGTTGGCTAAGAAACAAGCTGAGGAAGAGGCGGCGGGAGGGCAGGTGGCCGAACTTATCAAACCACAAGCAACCACAGAGTTACCGGCGGACACGGCGGTTGATACGGCCACCCCAGCGATATTAAAGGCACCATCTCCAAAGACTGTCGAAACTGAGGTTACGGTCCCTGCATTGCTATTGGATACACCAGAGGCCAATAAACCTGGGAGGAAGATAGGGTTTTCTCGCGCTGCTTGGATGGCTAGACATCGCTGCGTAGTACAATAGTTGCGACAGCATTGTTGTCTACCAAAGTTTGGCGAGACTGAGCGAACAAGGGGCAGAACAGGGGGATATGGATCAATAGACGTTTGGTTAGATGGCTAGGGATGTGGCTGGGTTGTTGTGGCTTTACTACCTACTACCTAATACTACTAAGTTAGGTTAGTCAGCTTATTTCGGTACCTAGATCTAATTCTACTTACTAAAGTAGTTAAAGGAGCGGGGTAATGACAATAGGTAGGTATTGCAACATATAGTCTCATTTTAGTTCACTAGAGCGTAACTGCTTATGAATTCTAGGTACTTACATAGTAAATATTTGGTAGCTACATATGTATATATTCAGAAATCTCAATTTAACTTTCTATAGTGAACCTGAGGAGATAACGAGGTAGCCTGTGTGAGAAATATTACATCTTTCATGCCACTCTAAGTCGTGAGTTAGGACCCGAGCCCTGCGCATGTATTTGTATTTTGGCCTCATAGGATGCTTAGATGGCGGGGTAACATCAAGTCACCACCGTCTAACCTGTACGGTTCTAGATGCGAATTGCGCTGAATATCCGAAGATGAGTCAAGGTTCAAATTAGTGTTGGCAAAATTCCCGTAAGGCCCTGATCTTCTGCCCTGATGGAAATAATTACACGCAGGCAGACACATTGACTGTTGTACCCATGTAATATTCGATAGCTCGGCGTAAGCGCGAAGAGTTGTCCCGAGGGTCGAATGGGGATTGAAGCCGGGGGATGAGATTAACCCTGAAAATGTTGGCTTCCAAGACTGCTGTCGTTGTTAATTATTGCGTATCGCTGACTCTGTTTAGATACGATGTAATTGGTAGTTTACCGTAAGAAAGCTCCAATACCGATGTTACCTCATCCATCTGATCACCCTCTACGCACTAAGCTTCAGGGACCCCGGTTCATTTTTCTTCTGCTCCCTTGGCTTGGCGAAGCCTGCTCCCCTACTTTACCTAACTTTTGTTGAAAGCGATCATGAACAAATACACCGCGGGAGGCCTGCCCCTTCAATGACTAGCAATTGGTTTCCTATTTAAGGTAGATGATCTAGCCGTATCGTTAAGAAACCTTGGCACCCTTAAGGCCGATCGCAACAGCAAGGTTGAAGATGACAACTGCTGAATTAGGATAGCCTCGCTGCAGTATCTTGTCAGTCTTGCCGCCCCGCGCCCCTCACCTACGGAAACTTAAGACTCGAACTACCTACATAGTAGAGCGGGGTTACGTAGTTTGATGATGAGAACCTTGCCCCGCGGTTGTTGCTAACCCAAGGCAGACTTAGAGACCGCCGGCATAAACAGTCCGGACGTAGCATCGTGTGGTAGGATCGGCCCTATGGCAAAGACTGCGCCAGGTACCTGCCTAAATGCACCCTTCGGTCGATGATGATTGGCCCGGAAGAGCATTGTTAGTCTCTTGGGTATGAGGTATCGGTACATCTGACGGCATTGCGATACACCATGGCGCACCGCTGCAAATCCTTGCATATGCGACATTCGTCCTTGACGGTCCTGGGTACTCCGTATACATCGTCTCTCTTGTTACTGTATGGAGATCAAGGTAAATAGTCAGCAGGCCAAACCAACACCCTTCTCGTGTATGCCCAACGTCGGCTTCGACCCGTGTCGGCTTGGCCCACAGGAGTCTGCCTCCTCCCTGATCTCCATCTCAAAGAGCTAGGACACATCGGCGGCATCGACACAATGAAGACACTAGGCTTGCTTGGTGGCATGAGTTGGGAGTCAACTACTACGTACTATCAGGAGATCAACCGACGCGTGCGCCATGTCCAGGGCGGGTTACATTCTGCTCGCTGCATAGTCTTCTCTTTCGATTTTGCAGAGATTGAGCAACTGCAGCACGCGGGAAAGTGGGAAGAGGCCGGTGCCCTTCTCGACAATGCCGCCGCCAAGCTCAAGCTCGCCGGTGCTGATGCTATAGTGCTCTGCACTAACACCATGCACTTTGTGTCCCATGGCATCGAGCGATCCTCGCAACTGCCGCTGATCCATATCGTCGACCCTACTGCGGACTGCATCATCAAGGCTGGATTTAAATCTGTTGGTCTTCTAGGAACCCGCTTTACTATGGAGAAGGACTTCTACAAGGCCCGCCTAACTGAGAAGTACGGATTACGCGTTATCGTCCCGGAGGACGAGGGCCGCGACATCGTCCATTCTATTATTTACACCGAACTTTGCAATGGAATCATCACTGAAACCTCGCGGAAGAGTTACTACAAGATCATCGAGGACTTAGCAAAAGCGGGCGCCGAATGCCTGATTCTTGGATGTACTGAGATTGGGCTGCTAGTGAATGAGGAGGGGTGCCCCATTCCAATGTTCGACACGACCAAGATTCATGCGATAGCTGCCGCTGACTGGGCTATGGAGATTTAATAATTGAATCACTAGATGTAGCCATATAGAAACTATCGTAGAGATTTGTCTACATACAAATTTGGTTCTCCCTATCAGATTGGAAAACGCAGAAAATCAAACTACCTTGCTATCATCGAATAGGCATGGCTATGAATCCTTTGGCTCGGCCGTGACATTGCATCTTACCTGGAAAGGCTACCATTACATCGTCGGTAGCAAAAATGCTCTGGTGGACTGGCTGTAGTATGTTTTCATCACCATCTACTAGAGTCTTTGTGAAAAAGGACGACTCTTCCGTCACTAGAGCTGGTAGTTGCCGCACTTCTCTGAACCGGAGCACCGTCTCCTTCATTTTAAGCTGGTTGATGGTGCCTTGGTGGCCCTGCCAGAGCGTCTCCTGCACTTTATATAAGTCCACAAAACAAACCGGCCCAAGGCCGTGGTTTTGACAGTACTCTCTCATTTTATCCGTATTCCCTGCATCTGGGACTCCGTAGATGGAAACAAACTTCAAAAAACAGATGGCGGCGGTGCGGTTGTTGCCGTCAATGATGACCGGGCGCCCATCATGGCTGGAGCAAATGGGATAACTGCTGGCTACTGCGATGGGTGCTATAGAGCACTCCTCGTCATTCGAGCTACCGATAATGTCTTGGATCATCCCAATAACGATATCTATACATGCAAACTCAGACCGCGCCAGCTGGTCCATGTCCACGTAGCTATATACGAGTTGCTGGTCGCCTATAAATTGGACATAATTCGCGTGGCGGATGAGGGGCTGCGATAAGAATGAGGACTCAAGCGCCAGCTGTGCGACGGCTTCTTCCCAGAGGGTCTTGCTGTGTTGTGTGAGTTCGAATTCAGGTTTCAGCTTGCTGAAAAGAAGGGCAAAAACCTCCGTCTGGGTCACAATGTCACCGCGTAGCCCACCAATCGGGTCTTTGATAAATGAATGAATTTGAAGGAACGAAGTGACGCGCGAGATGGTCCATTGGCCTTTGCCGGTGAAGTCTGCTAAAGCTCGGAGCCAAAATCTGAGGCTGAGGTTTCCCTCTTCGCCCTCTGTCTCGTACGGTACCACTTTCTGGATAAAGTCATCGGCTGAGGTCGGAAATGTTTCGGGCGTTCGAGGGGCCTCCATACCAAACGCTATCCTACGGGCCAGTATGTGGGCTTGGTTTCTCAAGAAATCTACGGAATCTGTCCAACTATCGACAATGTCATCAGCCCTTAGTAAACCTGCCACGATAGGAGCCATTAATTTTGGTATACGACGCCGTTCTAAGTGAGACAGCATGTAGGTGATTCTGGATAGCTCAAGGTTGGCATGGCGCGATCCCCCTTCGTCTGTCGCGGAAAACCGCATCTCGATATCTCCGGCAGTGGGGTACAAGGACACGGGATAAGAGTGAAAACTGCCTTGCAAAATTCTCCGAATTCTTGACTGGGCTAATGTAACAAGAGTCCAAAGTGTTGGGCTTTCGATGTCTCGGTGCGGCGTGGCCAGGAAACTGGAATTATTGCCCACGTTTTCGGCCTGATGACCACAAGCCGATGCGTATTCCGTTGATACTTGCTCGTTTCCACTCCCCCAAGTATCCGACTGCTTTGAGGCTTTGAGTGGCCAAGCATTGAGCCTCCCGTTCGCGAACTTCCTTTCGTTGTGCAGCACAGAGCGTAGGCAATTGGCTAATCGGAGATACTGATCGAGTGAATTATAGGCTTGGACGGACAAACGGATCACTCTCTTCGGATAAGAAGGCCAGGAGTAAATGGGAATGACTATCCCGTGTTCTTTCCAGAGGATCTGCTGGATAGGCAGCATTCCCTCTTGTTCAGGACCAGGGGAATCAGGAAGAGGTATGGTAGCCATGGCACCGATCATGTTGTCTGGGCAAGGAAGAGGTATCCCAAGAGTCCTGCATATAATTCTTCGCGCAAGAACCGCAAGATCATGGTTTCTAGAAAGCAGGCCATGATAGCCTCCTGGAATAACACTGCCTAAATAGGAGATAGATGTGGGCAAGGTAAGTACGGCAGAAGGGCAATAGGTACCCATCCACCCGAAGCTATGCTCCAAATGCGAGTGCTGGGATTTATTCACGACAAAGGGAGACCGGGCGATAACCAATGGATTAATTTTCTTGGCTCGGTCTTGCCGTACGTGAAGAAAACCTACGCCACGAGGCACACACATCCATTTGTGACAATTCGCGACGTAGTATGCGGCGTTAATGTCCGCGAGATCTAAGGGGATCATCCCAGGGGCGTGAGCACCGTCCACAAGGGTATCAATACTCAGAGTCTCGAGTTCGCTGACAATCTCCTTTATGGGAAATATCAGCCCAGACCTACTGGGGACGTGGTCTATCACTGCGAACCTCGTCCGGGGGGTAACGCTGGCAAGTATGAGCTGTAAGAGGGCGTCTGGTCCAGGCACCTCCAGAGGAACATCGATCACGACAATATGAGCGCCATACTGTTTTGCCACATGGTCAAGTACCAGCCGTACAGAACTATAGGCGTGATTGGTGGTGATTATCTCATCGCCACTCTCAAAGCTTAGGCTCTGGATTACGACGTTCATGCCACTGTTTTCTGAGTTAGCGATTTCCTTTAGGTGGATGATGTGGACGGTGTATGAGATCTAAACATGGATTTGTATAAGAGGGCACGTAAGTAAGAAACCAATTTTCGACCTGAGATTAATTTCATAGTAATAGGTAAGAAATATATATGGACTTACTGTGTCGCTCCAGGTGTGAATACCAAGTCCGCCGCATCAGCATGTAGGAAACCGGCTAAGGTCTTCCTGCTTGCCTCCCATGAAGAGATGTAGTTTCGCTCGAAGAATTCATGAGGATTCTCCTCAATCCAGCGGCGGATCTGTTGTTGTTTCTCTACAACTAATGTAGGACAAGCCCCAAATGCACCATTGTCCAAGTAGACAATGTCGGATCGGATCTGCCATTCGCCAAAGCTTTCTACCATAACAGTAGTAGAGCCCGTTATGGGGCCATGTTGGTTGGGATCACATCCCTCTATTGCTTTGGGTCGGGATGAAGGTGAAATGCCGGCAGAGTTCATCGTGACCAGAGTATAAGAACACAGAGCTAGTATTAGTCTAGCGAGAAATGTCTTGATGATAATTTAGGGGTATTGACTCCAGACATGAATAATTATTTGCTAGTGTTCTTAATTCACCATATTCGAAGAGAGATGGGCAAAATATAGCCTGCAAATAGTGAATTCATAGATCCTAGGATACCATATGTGCGGAACGCTCGGTTTGGCTCGGTCGAGGTGCAATCAGAACCTACCTTGACCGCTCAACTTCTCCTCACGCCACAAATCAACTCTACTAGTCGATATTAACTGATACCCTCCGATATTAGCGATCACAAGGGTCCTAGAAGTGCGTATTCTCCTCAGCTGACTCGAATTTAACCAAGGGGCAGCTAGGGACGCGCGGATCTGGAGCATGCATCTAGTACAAGGTGAAATATACAAGGGAGACAACCGTGTTGGAGGGGTGGATTGGGTGTGCAAGCCGTGAAAATCTAACGAGGAGTCCACAGAGATTGCTACGGAAAACACAGGAACATACTGGGAATTATTGATAGTCTAAAAGCTGTTGAAAGGTGTGTATTACTACCACTGGGATTGCTTTTCATTCTAAATATTGCATCATTTCTTTTCCCATGCATATATTATCATTTTTTCGTAAAAGAACAATGTGGAAAATGGAGAAGAATACCGCGCCATGGAGCACACTTATACAAACATATTATTTATAGGTACATTGCAAAACCTTGGCAGATGCGGGTGGATCGCGATATTCGGGGATATACTTTGCGAACGAGGACGTTAGAACAAGCCCTCCCCACAATCCGCAGGGCTTAGATCGTAGGATGTAACTACTACTATTATTCAAGGTACCTATACCTAGTTCGGATTACTACAATTCCACACCACCTTTTTGGATAGCGCGCGGATTGGGAGCCAAAAGATGCATAGGTAATATGCAGTTCCCCGGCCTGGATTGGCTTCCCCGGCGAGGTTACATCCCATAGGATCAATCTCGCAGGTAGGTGAGCTGATTCGGAACCACAGTCCCTTAAAAGTAACCCACCCACTTCTAGCACCTTTGGCCATCTGCTATAGTATTACAACATATTTTATTTGATCACAACATTAATGTTTGTCTAGCCTTGCCCTGTAAGTGATCTGCAGGTATGTTGTTCATCATAGATTGATCGCTTGAATGGGGTGCTTTGAGGGATGCACAAAACTCACCCCTGAGCTAGGTAATACCTGGACTAGTTAGTCTACATATAACTGCCTAGACACCTGCGAGGGGTTCGATGTCACGCGCAATGGCAGAGCATTGAAAGCGGACCCAGTGTTAGTTTCGTATAGTCTACATATGCACTCACCACGGGTGTACTATACTTTATTCGCTACCAACGTATTTCGAACGGCAATGGGGGCCGTACTGAACTATCAACCCTATCATAAAGACCACCTTAATTGCTTAGGCGACGACGGTATAATAGACATTCAGTACCGCTTGACCTACAAAAGCAAATACGAGAAGGAAAACGCTAGTGCTATGGATTCAAGGTTACATTAACACCGTCGGTCTACCTACCTAACGTAACATGTTTACCTATTCGATGATAGCTAGTATACTGTACTGTTGCTATGACTAGATGCGTGACAGCCAAGGTACTTACCTATTACTGCAAGATCGGGGCCTCTTATCAATACTAGGGAGGCACTGCTATTCTACGTAGTTACCTCGGGAGTGGCACTGGATCTACTTGATCATATGAAACATGATATTTTCTTATTCTATCCTGGGCGCTGCTCCGTCTTGGTCGGTCGTCAACATTGATAAATTCTTGTCAGATGAGAGGGGTCATGCTGCTCGAAAACTCTAATCTTTACTGATAATGTATGGTCACGCACCTTGTTGATGTGATGCTTGATGTCCCGATCAAGTTGGCTATTTGTCCCGCTGCGGCAGCTACACACCATCAACATTCTTGTCGGTGACGGATGCCTTGGGCCTAGGCACGAATGGCTTGTAATGAAGCTTATTACTATCATGCCATGCCTTTAGGTCACAAGATTAAGGAGGTGGGTTCAAGAGCTACAGATTATCCTCTAATAAAGGAATTATTGCTTTGGTAAACAAGAGGCATATGTGGACTTCATACTAGAGATCACCTCTTAAAAGAACATGCATCGAGTAGCTCTCAGCTCGTGAGCATTTGAATCGAAGCTTATTAGCTTAACTCAGGCCTGCTCGACAAAGCCATTTTGCTGCACAATAGAAGCCCAAAATGTTTATGTTCACTACCCTCTTACTTTCTATTCTCACTGCCGTCACAAACGCTGCCCCGGTCCTACTTCCTTCTAGCTGGACGGATTATGATGTTATTGTCGTTGGCGGTGGGCCTGCTGGGCTAGCCGCGCTCAGTGCACTCGCTCGAGTCCGTCGCAATGCCTTACTGGTTGACTCTGGAGAGTATCGCAATACGCCCACGCGACTCATGCACGATGTCATTGGCTTTGATGGTTGGTGGTTCACTTGCTCCGAGAATTTTATGTACGATGACTCATCATAGCACAGGTGTTCCTCCTGCATACTTCCGCTGGGTTGCCCAGAGCCAGCTTTCTCACTACAAGACTGTTAAGACCACAAACGGCACTGTAACAAATATCCAGCCCGAGAAAGAGAACGCCTATTTTACGGTCTCAATGAAAGCGTTCGATGGCACGGTCTCCTCACTTACCGCGCGCAAGATAGTGCTTGCTACGGGTTTGCGTGACATTCTCGCTCCAACCCCTGGTCTCCAGGAGAACTTTGGCAAGGGAATCTACTGGTGTCCTTGGTGTGACGGCAATGAGCATGCTGACCAACCAATGGGCATCTTGGGATCCTTTGACCGGGCTGCTAGAGCGGCGGCAGAGGTAATAACGTTAAACACGGATGTCATCATCTTCGCTAATGGCACCGACACTCCTGAAAACCGTGCACGGGCCGATGTTCTATTTGCTGAGAACTCATCGGAATATTTGCGGAAACACAACATCAGAGTGGACAACCGCACAATGTCCAAGATTACTCGACTACGGGATGGTAGCGCGGATCACGCAGGTACGAACTTGCCGAGCATGCCTGAATATGATTTGTTTCGTGTCGACTTTGAGACAGGGCCGAGTGTAGAGCGCAATACCTTTTTCTACACCTTTGACAATGAGCAGCGCTCTTCTATCGGTGAAAGGGCAGGTGTCAAACTAGTAGATGGTATGATGGCTGTGGATGACAACATGCTTACCAGTGTCCCTGGCATCTATGCCGTAGGGGATGCAAACTCGGATGAACGGACTAATGTCGGGCATGCACTGTACACCGGTAAAAGTGCTGTTGTGCATCTTCATAGTAAGTCTACTATGCTAATAGCAAATATAGAGACCTCGCTAATGACTATATCTCATAGTGGAACTTGAAAAGGAGAAAAGTAGAGCTATGGGGACCCGGAACTTACCACATTCAAAGGAGGATAGAGAGATGGAGACCGCTCGTGAGAAACTTTGGACGCACCTGAAGAGTTCACCAACTCGCCCCCTTTTTGTGGATCAATATCCCTTTTACTGAAAACCTCAGACTTATCTCATCATCAAGCTGGAAACTGAAAGTATAACATGAGAGAAGATTCTCGGGCTCATAAATATATATCTCTGTGGACCCGGACTGGACTATATTTATGGAATGGGGGACTGAGTGGAGTTTGGTTCATTAAGGGTTTACAAGGGTTGCCCATGTTGGATGTTCGTGCTTTAGGACTTTATGTCACCGCTTTTTTCTAGTATCAATGTTTCCTATGGCTTGGTTGGTAGTAACATGAATTTTGCGAAGGTCGTTGGATAGCAAATAAATCCCAGCGAACACAGTGTCTAAAGCGCCAGACTAGTAAAATAGTCAAAGGTTTTTGTTTTCAACATCGATAATTGAACACTCGTTTGATCTCCTTACGTAATCGACTTTTGTATTTTGTTCTAGCCCTGTGGCCACGTAATTATCGCAAGATAATGCCGGGGAATATGTTGTAAGATTTTAGGGTACTGGTGCGATACTAGTCATCAAGAAGAGTTTATATACGACAGAGGTGGAATCATGTTACCAAATAAAAAAAAAGCGGAATTAAGTAGCTTCATCATGGGGAAATTGAGAGTAAAGCGGTGGTATGTAGATTAACTCTGAAGTAAGGGTTTATTCGCTAAGATTGTAGACTAAACTTAAAATCATGTAAAGTTTGTTGAGACAGTTGGTATTATATAGCCACAAGCGAATATTAATATACATCGCTCCTAGGAGAATGACTTTCGCACCCTGCATATCATAGCCACCCCACAATCCACTTTAACGCAAGCCCAATGCCGCCCGGGACCTTTCCCAGACGAACCCGTGTGGATTTATTCTCTTGCATGATAAATTTCCTACCCGCCTCGCCTGGCTGCCACTGCTTCTTTACGCTCAGCGCAGCCTCAATGCGACGCAGGCCCTTTTGTAAATCTTCTTGCGGTAGCGCATAAGTGATGCGGAACCAACCTTCCTCTGTCTCATTGAATGCACCACCGATCGCCAGAGCCACGCCAGCCGAGGCAAACCTTTTCCACAGAGCGGCATCCGACTCCTTGGTCGCCGAGCTGCCACCTAGACGCGCCCACAGGAAGCAGCCTGCTGTTGGTCGGTAGAACGAAACATTGTGGAATGCTAGGAAGTCTCCCACCTGCTCGGCAGCTCTCCGGAGGTCCATTTTGTTCCGAGCAAATATGCCCTCCAGAGCCAGGAGATCCGAAAAAAGGCCAAGAGCCATTAAGGATGACGCGTTGGAGACCCTGAACCTGTTTAGGATCGACAGAGCGTGGCGCAATTCGTCGTTTTGCTGCGTGATAAAGAACCCCTGTTTAATCGCCGTCAGCTAACTCTACTAGGTAACTTGGGTAGAGCCGATGCATATCGAGAAATAGGGGGCTGATGCTTACTAAACGCAGTCCACTACTACCAAGGTCCTTGCTTATGCCGTAGATACAATGAACCCGCGCGGGATTCACGCCGAGTCGATCCAGATCGAACGACAAGACAGATTTAAACGTCGTCTCGGGGGACTCAAAGATTGGCTCACTCTTTTCTGAGACTGAGCGCCTCGACAATGGCGATGGGCCGAAAGCCGACATGCCATAGATCTCGTCTGAGATATAGTGGATGTCCTGCGCCTCGCAGAATTGCAATATGGCTTCCATCCAAAACTCAGGGTATATGTGTCCGTACGGGTTCTGGGGATTGCAAACAATGATGCCTCGTATGCGGCAGGGTGCACCCTGTATCGCCTTTACATAGTGCTGAATAGCCTGCTCCCTGCTCGAGTATAACGGCGGTCGCGCGACAGGAATGAGTCGGTCATCATTCCTCAGGTTGCTGGCTAAGCCGAATCCCTCCCACATCGGTGCGTCGATGAGCAAGCCATCGTCCAACTCGCAGATAGCAAAGTCGATGCTATCAAGGATTGCAGCTGCACCTGCTCCCGCAACAATATGATCTGGCTGGATGGGAGATCGGGGTGAAAAGAATTTGTTGAGCATGGCTGACGTGGCACTCAGGAGCGCCGGGCTACCACCATAATTCTTTTGGTAGGATAAATGTTCTCCTTCTAGGTTGGAATTTATGGCTTCTTTCATGATAGGGAGTATGTATGGCCGGACTAGCCAGTTTTCGGCAGAGTCCATCTTTATTACATCCTCTGGATAGGGAGGTGCTGAGGGCAGCTCTTTACTGAGCCAGTTCAAACTCTTCTGGACCCGGCGAGAAAGCATTTTGTTAGAAACCCAGACTATACAAGTGATTAAGGCGTAACGTGTGGCACCCTTCTACGACTCACCATAGTATAGGTTCCCTGCATGGTATAAATATCTATCGGGCTTTAATTGAGCATTTGTTCGTTGAACAACAAGCTATAAAGTTCGCAGCACCAATCTTCATCCAATATCTCACTATTCCAGTATCTGGGCTTTGTGGGTAGTAGCAATTGCACACCGTGACATCTCTATCATGTGGCCAACGCTAGAAAATCTCATCTGATATTGGCCCTCACCTGAGTAGTCATACACGCAGTCAAAGATAGGGACTAGCGGGGCAATAATGCGTAGGGGGCGGATTGATTATATCATCTGGATTAAACGGTAACATCGTGCTGACGGCCGGTAAATCATGAGATGTTCAGGGAGACCATTATGTGAGCACTTCTTTCTAGTCACTTGAAGTGTGTGGCATACTTGCTCAATGAGCAGAACGCGGCCAAGCTGAACCACATGACACATATAAGAGGGTACTGAGAACATTATAATATAGGTTGGGCGAAGGTGGCGAAACTAACGGATCGTACTAGGCATAGTCTAAAAGAGGTCGATGAGCAAGTTACCTATCGGTGTTGTAACATCTACATAAGTAAAGTACTCTGTAATTTATGATGTTTCAATGGCCCCTGTAGACCCTACATGCGAAGAATAGTGCTAAGGCCGGGTCATGCACTCCGAATTCATAGGATTCTCGTTCATTCCCCTGCCATCACACCCCCCTCCACAATCTAGACTAGCCCCAATTCATAGTTTTTATATGAAGGAAGAGTTAATGCATTATTGACGAAGAATTCCTTTACATGACTGCGTACCTTGCTTAGCGGGATAGCTTGCGACAAGAAAGTAACGAGAGGCTTTGTTTTCGTTGCTTTTTAATACAACGGAGACATTTCTAAAGCTAGCATAAGCAATCAAGCATTTTGTTACAAGTTAAAGTGTAAACTTGTATGAGATAAATATTTTAACGGTGATCCGTAGTGTATACTCGGATATTTGGGTTGAATGGCACATTTCTACGACAATAAAAGGAAAATCTCTACTATCATAAAATATGTGTATAACCTCTTCACTTGCTTTTCTATGCATTTATCTTTAATTCAATACTAAATCTACGTTTATAGGGAACACTTGGCCAGCTTTTCAGCTATATATTTAACGATAATCAACTAATAAACGGCGAGTCTATGGCTCGAGTGAAAACTCGTGCCGTTGAGCTTCTTGATTATTTGAAATTTACTCCATCAGGTGAGTCAAAGTGGACCAGGATCTGCAGATGAAGAGATCAAGTTTTAATTGTGGTGAGAGAAGTTAGGTCGAGATGGTTAACGTTGTTGGATTTGTCTGGTCACTCGCTTGCTTAGGTAGCCCATCATTGAGAAAGGCAGGTACCGATACATAGTGCCAGCAAGGGTGGAGTCGCTTGGCGGGCCGACCCGTGGAACTTATCTCCAAGTACACCAGTAGGTACACATCTGAGTGGCGTGTAGCCACGGCACTGTGTAGCCCCAGCCACACCACCTTGAAATCCTTATTTAGGCAAAGCCTAACTACGGGCTACGGGGCCAACCGGGATTGACGCGGTGCCCATGTCACCTCCGGTCCTCCACACCTCCGTGCCTCCGTATACACTTCGACGATGCTACTTGGGCCCACAGCTCGCCTAGTTGGTTGACCTTGGTGTGGATGCGGGCAACCATCATGACCCTTAGCCCTTGAGATGCTGCGATACACCGACACCATACATGATGAACTACGACACCGGTGAGTGACCAATGATGCCTAAGTCTAGTTATTGGAAGGACTCTCTCCGAGGCTGGTCACGAACCAATTTGTATTGCTGTAGGTAGGGCATCGCGGCGGTACGAATACAGATTGCCCGCTCGCCTGTCATACGGTCTACCTAATGGTGTGCAACATATCTGGTCACCCCCGTTAAAATACAGGCTACATCCACCCTAAAGGTTCAAAATGATATCAAAGGTACAATTATACCTCTAACAGTGGTGTGCCATCTGACTACGCGCCAAGTTCGAATACCGAAAGGCGTACGGCAACTGGTCATGGCTGGACTTCGAATACCACCGCGTGAACGAGAATGAGTGTGTGGGACGATCAGGGGGAGATCATCGGCAGGCTGGGCTACTGATCACCATGTAATCTCTGTTCAGATAGGACTGCTCTTGGTGTCTCGAGGCTGTATAGGCGTCTGAGGGTCAAGGGCGAAGCATACTACAGTGAAGCTCACACGAGCTTATACTCTTCCCAAAACACTAACATTTAGACACTGCTACGACGGCATAAGCCGCAACATCTATCATGTGGAACTCAGAGGTTGGGATCACGCGTAGAAGCCGTCATGATTTCACGACGAGGAAGGCAGAAGCATGGTCATGCTGCCCCGGTATCGGTCTGACGCTTTATCATAACCTCAGGTCAATACACATATAGCTGCATCATCGGTTTATTTAGCGGCTTACTTGGCATCATAGGTTTCGGGAGCTCTGATTCGACTAGGAAAGCGAGCACAACAGCTGTATCTCTTCTGATTCTTTGCTGTGACCTTGTTTAAGATTTAATTCTCTGAGTACATTCATCTCAGGATCTATCATGTCGAATTCTGTTAACAATTGGCCAATCCCCTGTAGAGGGGCCAGTCGCAGTGACCATGCGTCTGAGCGAACACCACTCTTGCTTCCAGACACTGATTCAGATGTCGAAAGTGCTTCTTCTACGCTCGTGGACCCTGAGCCTGACTCTGAAGAAACGGTGGATGAGAGAACAATCATTTACAAAGAGCCTTCATTTACATGGCTGGCGCTCGTTATGAGCACAGCGTGGTTAGGCGTTTTCCTCGGTGCTGCCGATGCCACCATTATAGCGACATTATCGGGACCCATTTCCAGCGAATTCAATTCCCTGCGGCTGCTATCGTGGCTGGCGACAGCATATCTTATATCCAATGCCGCGAGTCAGCCAATATCAGGCCGGCTAACAGACATATTTGGACGTGGCCCTGGCTTGGTATTCGCCAACCTTACCTTTGCGCTCGGCAACCTCATCTGTGCACTTGCCACGAGCCAGCAAGCTATGATACTTGGACGCCTCATTGCAGGCATTGGTGGTGGTGGTCTGATGAGTATCCCGACTTTTTTAGCTTCCGACCTCATTCCCCTTCGCAAGCGGGGTGTCGTTGGTGGGATCGCCAACATCTGGTATGGGTGCGGTACTATGGTTGGCGCTGTACTAGGAGGTTACTTGAACGATCATTCTTCTATGGGCTGGCGATTAGCCTTTCTTATTCAAGTTCCTCCATCCCTAATCTCAGCTATCGTAGTTTACTTCTTAGTCAGGGTGCCGCCGAAGCAGTCTGACAAGTCATACCTGAGGCGCATCGACTTTGGCGGTGTTTTCCTGACCTCCTCGTCTCTGGCGCTTCTCGTATTGGGCCTTAGTTTCGGGGGGAACATTGTTCCTTGGACGCACCCTCTTCCGGCCGTGGCTATCATTCTCTCCATGGGAGCTTTTATCATGCTATTTCGCTGGGAACGTACCGCTCCTCAACCCATCATCCCTGTCAAGTTGCTATATAACCGGACTGTTCTGGCATCTTGCTTAGCCAGCATTTTCTGTTCCGCCATTGCTTTGACTAGTGTGTTTTATGTGCCACTTTACCTACAAGTGCGAGGCGATTCGGCTACAGCGGCTGGCCTGAAGATTCTGCCTGTTTCTTTCGGCACATCGGCCGGCGCGCTAGGCACTGGATATCTGATGAAGAGAACGGGCAAGTATGTTGGCCTGGTGATAAGCTGCATACTTGCATTGACCTTCGGAATTGGCATGTTCACATTTCAGAACGAAAACACACCGGCAATCTTGACCTCTATCGCCTTCGTAATTGTGGGCGGGGGCTACACTGCCGTCTTTGGTATCACCCAAGTGGCGTGCCTCGCGGCAGTGGACCACACGCAGCAAGCAGTTGTTACGTCTTGTACTTGTAAGTGGTTTCAATAATGCGTTTGGAATTCTGATCTTCTAGTCTTCCCGAGTAATGGGACTAAAGAATGTGCATAGATCTTGCTCGGAGCCTCGGAAGCACTATCGGTATCACTCTGGCCTCAGTTCTCTATCAAGGCACTCTCCGGGCTGCTCTCTGGGGGCGCTTTGGAGCTGATCCAAATGCTGCAGGGAAAATACAGCGAATCTTGGACGATCTGTCGGAATTGGGTAACCTTCCGGATGAGTGGGTGGAAGGGGTTATCCAGTCATTTATGGGCGCGTTCCTGAATGTGTGGCTAATGATGCTCATCTGGGCAGTCGTGGCGCTGATTTGCATCTTGCCAATAAAGCAACACCAGCTTCACGTAACACTAGAGAGGAAGTAACAACTCTGCTGAGGACATTTGCTGCTGAAAGGTTCGGTGGCTATGTAATCAAGAGATATACGTATTATATATCAAAAGACTGTGAATTTGGACGAGTCATTAAATAAGATCATGTATTCGCACCATTTCTATCTCATACGGTTCACTTCAGCGGTGCCATCCATACTACTATCGCGCGACTCTAATATTATCATATGCCTATTTTCTAACGGCCCACACTCACACTGCTTTGTGTTGTTCAGATGTTTTTTTGGTTGCGCGTTGTCTGATCTCTTGCATCACGGCCTCATCCGATTTCCATATGAATGGCAGCCACGACGCGTATTTGAAGAGCCGCAGCATTAAGTGAGGTCGGACAATGACGTGGAGATGTAAATGATGGATAGAAATAATATCTGGAAGATAATACGCCTTTGAGAACAGGATTGGCCGCCGTCCTCGATGATACCCCGCCACCACGTCTAGGGACGAGGACGACTTGGGAAACTTCTGCTCAAGGAGAAAGCTTTTCACGTCATCCATCTCTTTGACTAATGAAACGACTCAGGGTGTCATTCTGAGCGTACTCTAGAGGCCTGACCAGCGTCATTCTTTTAGCCATCTAGAGATTTCACATATGAACGAAGTCAGGAAAAACAGAAGAAAAGGAGTGTATATTATCGGTAGGTGTCAAATCTCTAGCTGAAATCGAGGCTAGAGGGTAGGCTATTTATACAGAAATCAACGAATTTTCAGCTGGATCCTCCTTATGTAATCTATCTGACCCCTGGTCAGATCACCCGCCCTGTCTCACTAAGAATCGTAGCAAGGCTTGTTAGTTGAAATGTATAGAAGAGGTATATGCCAATAGAATTGTTGCAATAGTCTTACGGAGACCAATATGTTCAGGGCCTAGGGCTTCTATATCTCGAATAATATGCCCTCTAGGAATTATGAGCCAGTGTTCTTGGCCAGCAGGCCTTATACTGTTTATCGCAATCAAGTTATCGCTCTATAGGTGCTCGCATCAGTTAAGCCGCCGTAACAGAGCGTTTGAATTATACAAAGGCTTACCTGATGGATAAAAGGCTTCAAGTTTGCTGGATCGCAAAATATGCACTTGTCCTGCTTTCTCTCTGTCCATTCTAGATTCCATAAATAACGAATGAATCGTATAACGGCTTCCATGCTGTTTTTTTTGTTTGCTTGTAGCGTTGGTTAAAAAGGATGAGTTTATTGTTAGCTTGCAGATACTAAGGAACCAAAATAAATGAGGAAGCTTTAGTATAATATAGATATCATTTAATAAGTTGCCTTACTAAATTTAGATCCTTTGTGACAAGGGCACAAGACTCCAAGTTGTTAATTGGCTTAGATTGAGTGGCACATGCTGACAAGTTTCTAGGCCTCCAACACCCAATCACAAATAAATAAATATGTAAACAAACGAACAAAAAAAAAGAACTTCAAGGGATAGCGGATTAGTTGTGCAAGGGTTAAAGCAAAGACTTACTGTTGCAAATACGCGTGGCTTTGAGGAGGGGTATAAGCGCGGTCACCGTTTAACTTGGTACTTAAGTGATAAGGTGCAAGGCTCCAAGTTCGTGTACCATTTGTATATTAATCGCGAGAAGGAGGGAAAAAAGCTACCGGCGGTTACGTATGTTCCATGTCCTTTGAAATGATTGGCAGGATAAGGCTTGCCCCGCTCTGCCGCCTCTCACGGGGGATCAATTGTTGTTAACACGCCTCTTTCCAGATTTATGACACATCCGACAAACTTCTGCAGATAAACCGTCAGCTGCAGGCTTCGCACAAGCCATTTCTTTTGATCATTTGGCATTGTGCTCACAATCCTCACCTACAAATCTCAAGTATGATGCTCCGAGAATCGAGTTCGATGGTCTTGGCTGTCGGCACTGGTAATGCTCCAGTTGGTCAAGAACTCGTACTCGACGTGGATGGTCTGGAATATCTCTTGGTTGAAAACGTAAGTCTCGGAAAATCTTATTGTTACTATTCTACTGTGTTGTGAGTTGAGACCGATTCCTAGGGTTCCGACTTCGGTTTCGCTTCCCTGGAACACTGCTCTATCATCAACTCCAAGAATACACATGAGCATCCACAGGTCTTCACTGTCTTCCCTCTTTCACATGTATCTAAGATCACGGTGAACTCTCTCCAGGCCTTTCGCTCCAATCATCTGGACCCCGACGACATTTTTTGTCCAGCATTCCTAAACCATATCGTCTTCAATGGGTGTCAAGAGGGAGTCGCATCACTCGACCAATCCGTTACTTCTTTCCTCGAGTCATGGCGCACTCATAGTTGGTGTTTCGTCCAGGAGCCATCGCAAGCGGACAATCTGTTGGCACCTGGTCCTTACGTGTCGTATCGTGGAAAGATATGGGAGCCCTGGAGAGTCTACTATGATGATAATCTTGCGCTCGTCACCTCCTTGAGACCTGCCATTTCAGAGAACAATAAGCGGTGAGTCAACCTTGGTAGACGACCATGTTCAGCACACATAATGATAAATGGATTCAAAGGACACCTGTCGAGCTCGACAGCTATCTGAATACAAACCGAACTCGCGTTGTAGTTCCTTCGAGATGTTATACGAGCGCCACTAATTCCGCAGACCAACCTCTTGCCGGAGTTAGAATAGTCGTGAAAGATATCTTTGACATCAAAGGCTTAAAAACCTCGCTATGCAACCGAGCATGGTGCGAGTATTATGCACCCAAAGCCGAGACCGCCCCATGTATCGCGCACCTGCAAGAGCTAGGGGCAATCATCGTAGGCAAGGCACGGCTCAATGCAATGGTAGTTCGAGAAGAACCCATGGAATGCGTCGAGTTCTTAGCCCCTTTTAACCCAAGGGGGGACGGGTATCAGACCCCGTCTGGAAGTAGCAGCGGGAGCTGTGTTGCACTTGCTGCCTACCCATGGATTGATTTTGCTCTTGGTTCCGATAGTGAGTACCTACTAAAACTTCCTCTCTCCACTTGCCGTAATTTTGTGTAGCTGATTACTTTTCGGTACGTAGCGAATGGTAGTTGTAGAAAGCCGGCTTACTGGATGGCATGTTTTGCTATTCGACCTACAACTGGGGTACTTCAGACGAGAGGTGTTGCATCTTTCTGCCCGTAAGTCCTATCTGTCCTATCCATTTACTTGTATTAATTTGTAGTTTCTTCGACGTGCCCACCTTCTTCGGGCGAGACTTTTCACGCTTTCGAGAGTTTGCTAGCCTGTGGTATGGGAACTCTCCGATGTTATTGAAGGATCCACTCCCACCAAGTGTAAGTGTCTTAAATACGCAAGTGCAGGCATATTGTTTTAAGCTTAAGAGAACTGCAGGAAAAGGCATCACGGATCCTTTACCCTTTAGATTATCTTCCCACGCCTAACAACAGCCAAATGGAACTGATAGAATCATTTGTACGGGGTCTGGAGCAGACACTTGGTATACAGAGAACAAGAATCACGATATCGGAAATGTGGCACAAGTCTGGTCCTGATCTAGATAAAGACATAGACCTGCCTGACTACTTAGCAACCGTAAGTCCTCACTCAGATGCTCGTTGTGCTTGCACGTTGACCACCAAGGCCGCAACACTGCCATATTACAAAGACGCGGTCGATATTCTGAACGGTTTCTCGTCTGGCTACAAGGAAAAATTCGGCAAGGCTCCGTTCTTCCATCGGGCTCTACGATGGCGATGGTAAGCCTCAAGCAATCTTGTCTCCTATAACTATATGCAGCTTACTGTCGACGAGGGACATCGCGGATAAAGTGACTAAGGAGGAGCACGACGAAGGCTGGGAACGTATATACAAGTATAGGGAATGGCTCCGGACCAATATATTCCGTCCCGGAACACTCATGGTCCTCCCAGTAGACGAGGGCAAGCCCAATAACCGGGAAACGCCTCCACCGTGGGTTCCATGTATCAATGTTCGTTAGCACGAAGGCTGATAAAACTTATAGCCCTTTCACACTACTTAGCGGCTATCATCCACTCTACCTTTCGCCGATCGCTGGCACTCCAGAGGTCACTGCCCCTAGTAAGTGTCATTCTATTCTCATGCTGACATGCTGTTTATCTTATGGTTGTATCCGCACAGCAACTTGTCACGGCATTGTGCTTAAGCTAAACTCGCCCTTCAGTTGGTGAAATACCATATTACTCCGATGTGACCCAACGTGAAGAACCACTTGCAGTTAGTGTCTCTGTGGTATCCTGTCCTGGTATAGTCAATGTCTAGGAGAATCTTGCTTATAGTAGTTCCGCTGACAACATATTAGGGACCGATCTCCACCTTATTGACTGTGTGTATCAAGCTCTTGTGGAAGGAAAAAAACCCGTCAAGGTTGCAACGGGCCGCTCTATATTCGATAAATAACAAGGACGAGTAGTGAAACATTATAGGGTAAGTAGCTAGGTACTTTATCATTAACGAGATTAATCGATTTATTAAGTTAAAAATTTAAAGTTTTAATTATATTTTTAAATATTTAAATAATTTTTAATTAATAGAATTATTAATTAAACAATGAACTAAATAATATTTAACCTTAATATTTTTGAAAATAAAAATATAAAAACAATCAACTAAATAATATGTTGAATAAAAAATTAAGGACTGCCTTTAGATGGTCGCTAACGATGATCTTGAGAAGGAGTTACTGCCTTGGTTTAGCTGGACATGCCACAGCTCCTCGGACGATCACCGCAGAATTGCCCCCTTATAACATCAAGAGGTTCATCATTCTAGCCCTCGATAATGATGACAATGGCGGGAAGTGTTTGGACTTTGCCTTGGCCGGAGCTGGCGCCCGTAATGTTCCACATGCACTTGGGTTCGTCCTGTTGTAATGAGTCTCATTGGACATCATGGCCATCGATATATTGTATTACCAGTTGTAAGCGTTATGGATGAGATGATCTTCTTTATTCCTATATTAAACTCAAACCCGAAATCGCGACATTGCTTGAAGCGGCGAGTTGTCTATTACCTAATTATGAAACAATTGATCCTCCAAATAAGATGTACACACTAGTGGGTACACAGCATTTTCACACTGAAACTCATACGAGTCAAAAGATACCCTCATCCAAAACGTATCTGGTCTTGCTGTTCACCAGCCTCGCCAAAAAGTTTAAAATAGACTGTCTCTCCCCCGTCAAAGTAGTCCTTGACAAGGACCAATTCCGTGTCCAGCCCATAGTTCTCAAGGTCCACGAGACACCGGGTGAGAGACTTCTTTCTGAAGAATAGATCGCAGTACCAACCTTCGGGATACTTCCGTTCGTTCGAACCTTTCCCCGGCCGTTAATAACTGAAAAAAAGAAGAAGAAAAGGAACAAGGAAAAAAAGCAGTATCTGTCACGTGACAGCCAGAGGTGGAATGGGAACAATAAATACTCACTGAAGATGGACTCAACGAATTTTGACAAAGTCTCATTCTCACCCTCGTCTCTTCCGCATGTAGGTCCGTAACTGCCTGTTCGCACGTTGATCCACATCATGCCGTGATCCCGATATCCGCGCCTGTGCCAGCCCGCGCCGCGGACATTCTGCGGGTTGTACTTTGGCTTTGATTTCCTTGCCGGAGGAACGCCCAACACAGGGAGATTCCCGGGACCAGCTTTAGCGGCGGCAACTTTCGCACGGAACACTACGGAAGAGGCCGAGAGTCAGTCAAGTCAGCCCCCTGGCATCATTCATTTACACGAAGCTGTCGCTTCGCCGCTCTTGGAGAGTCTCATCCGGTGTAGGGACTTCAGACAACTTCGTCGCGTGCTGAGGCGTGAATAGCCATGTATTTAATGGAACTTGAACCTACTGGCATATTCAAAGTAGGGGAATAAATGGTGATCCCGCTCGGGGTTGTCAGATCTAGTGTAGATTATCTTGAATGTCTCGTAGATATCCCCGTCTTCGATCTCATGTAGATATTCGGGCATCTTGACTGCAGGAGAGGCTTCGCGGTTGTCATCCACCCTGATCTGAGAGTCGCGGGTCGGTGAGGCCAACGGCTGAGAGCGTATATGCCCAGTATGTCTATTCTCGAATTCTGTAAAGTACTGGCGTAGTTGTTGAACTGGGCGGGATACTACAGGAGAAGCATGCGGTAACAGGGCTCGCCAACGTCTTCTCGCGAGGGCCTGCTCTAGAGCCGCGTGCTCCTCTGGCGTGCGACCGACAGCTCGTGCTGCGACGCGTTGTCGCGCCACAGTCGCAGCGTCCATCGCGTGATCGACTCAGTGTCTCGATTTCATACTGGGACAATAAGATCACAGATGTCTAGGTATAGACTAAAACACTTATTTATCGCTTAGAATTGAGAGGTGCTAGAGATGGTATATTTGCCATGGAGCTGTGGCTACAGGGCTATATAGTGTGAAAATTAAGCACTGTTCCTTCAACTCAAACATCAGCCATACCGAAAGGAGTATAGTGTGTAGACAAATAATCTAGGGAGTACACATCAGCCATAACTGCTGCCACCTACCAATAAATGCCTTCGGTTTTAGCGACCACCATCATCACCACCATCATCACCATCACCATCACCATCACATTGCATGTCGGAGGTTGCATACTTAGGTAGGAGATACGGGCCTACGTAGAGTGGGTATGTACCCTAATGGCGCCTCAGCCCCCACAGAGCCGCCTTTTTAATACATCTGCACGGTGCCTAGATACTAGACATATGTGACGGCTATTGCCATATGCTGCAGCATATTTACTTATCATCCGGGAATACATGTGGGTAGGTGCCGCTCTATATGTGACATGTCACACAGAATCCTTTGTGTGTCTACGGGGATGGGACGAGTCGGTGTTGACGCCGTGTAAGCCACACAAAGATTCTATGTCTGTCTTTGAGCCACACCACTCGGTAATAAAATAGGGTAGAGTCATCTCCTCAGCGTTTACTATCACGCGACTAGCCGACCGCCAAGTTTACCAAACACCTTCGGTCGCTATCTTTTATGAACTGGTTCATTCCCACCGTATTACGAAAACAATCAGCAGCATGGCAGATAAGGCAAAATCGGTATGTGATCTCATTTCGCGATGGGCACGCGAGAGCCCTGACCATCCCGCTATCTTGTCGGGGCCACGGACCGTCTCATATAGACAACTTGATGGTGCTGCATCAAGGATTGCCCGTATCTTATTGGACCAGCGAGTCCAACGCCACGAATTGATTCCTGTGCTTGCAACCCGCAGTTGTGAAATGGTTGCAAGTTTTCTTGGCGTCCTCAAAGCCGGCGCATGTTATGTGCCCATCGACATCGAGGCTTGGACCAAGGATCGCGTTGAGTCGACTTTAGAACGTGTATCTGCACGTGTTCTGATTAACCTGAGTACGTCCATATACTCGGGATACCACGAAATCCCACTTGGTGAGGTCGAGGCCGCCTTCGAGACTGCCCCCCATGGCATCAGAGACGATGAGGGCGAGCTCCCCCAAGCAAATATACAGCCAATGGACCTCGCATACACTATCTTCACCTCTGGGACAACATCAGAGCCAAAGGGTGTTATGATACCTCATCGCGCTCTCCTGAATTATGTGCAGCAGGGCGACGAGGAAGCTCCGTTCAACTCCTGCCCTCGGCCCGAAGATAAGTCCTTGTTGACATTCTCACCAGGCTTTGATGCCTGTGCGGGCGTCGTCTTTTCAACACTGTGCCACGGTGCACAGCTCAGTGTGTATTTCTCTGGCCTATTTTCTTCTAATTGTAGCTATCTCTAGAGCAAAGATTTTCCTTTTGGGTGCAAATTGTGTCTCTAAACTTCCAAGGTTCCCCTAAATGGCGTAACTAACTCTGAATTTTCTAGTGGTCGCAGGGATATCGGAATTCGAAAGCTATGCAGCTCGGGCCACCATTATTGCAGTTACACCGTCAATGCTGTCAGCTATTCACGATGTCGAGGCTTGCTCGCAGCTTAGACTTATTATCATAGGAGGCGAGGCGCCTAACCAGCGACTAATTAAGAGATGGTCGGCCCCAGGCCGCAGTCTATATAATGGGTACGGTCCTACTGAGACGACAATCAGTAGCCTTATGGGTCGGCTCGACGTTTCGAAACCCATCACTCTTGGGCGGCCCATGGAAAATAGCCGTGTGTTGCTACTAGACGGGACCATTGAATCTGACAAGGGAGAGATTTGCATCACTGGGCCAGGTCTGGCCCTCGGTTACTATAAGGACGACGGACAGACGAAACAGAAATTCATAACCCTGAACGGAGAGAGAATGTATAGAACTGGTGATTTTGCACGGAGAACCGAACATGGCCTTGAGTTTGCCGGCCGAGCCGACAGCTACGTCAAAAATCGTGGCTTCCTTGTGAATATTGATTCAGAAGTAATTCCGATATTGCTGGATGCAAATGCACACACTGCTACGGCATTTATGCATCGCGACCGCCTTGTCGCATTTGTTACGCCAGATAATCTCGATACCTTGGCTCTACGCCAACAGCTTCTCCGTGATCACAATAATTCCCTAGTCCCGGACCAGATCAGGGCAGTCCCGGTTCTCCCTTTGACGGCCAATGGTAAAGCCGACAACCGAGCCTTGCGGCAGCTCCTAGACGAAGAGGCATCAAACAATCCGGATATTGAACAAAGTGCTGACGATTCACACCAGACCTCTAAGATGGGAACGCTCAAGATGGCCATCTCGGTCGCAACATCGGTGCCCCAGTCAAAGATTACGGATGAGAGCCGTTTTCTAGACTTGGGAGGCAACTCGCTTACAGCGCTGAAGGTTTTGTCATACCTTCGTAATAGACACTTCAGACTCCGTCTTAAGGATCTTCTCAATCTCCCGAGCTTACAGGCTATTTACGACACTATACAAGAGGATGAGCCTGCAGCAGCTCATCCTAAGAAAGCTTCTGGCAAATCTGGGCACCTTGGAGACGAGAACGACAAGAGCTTAAGCATGGGGCCAATGACACCTCTTCAAGTGAAAATGATTCAAGCTAGCTTGAGAGTTCCCGGAGCCAACTATCTGCTTCTTCGTATTCGTATCCCGCACCCGGGGAAATCTGTTAGTACACTCAATCTCAAAGGTCACTGGCATCAAGTATTGTCGCGATATGCTATCTTCCGCACCCAATTTCTTCTTAAGGATGAACTGCAAAGAGTCGAGTCAGACTTGCATCTGGACTGGTGTGAGGAAGAGACGTCACTGGAGCAACAGGATGAAACCGTACTTACTCGTTCTCTCGAAATTCGCGATAAAGTTTTGTCTTCGAGTGACCAAAGCCAAATTTTCACACCGGTCAATGTCTATCATCTCATCACTGTGGAGGGTGTAGGATCTACCTTGTTAGTTTCAGCGCACCATGCCCAAGCCGATGGCTGGTCATTGAGAATCATTCTTGATGAGATTCAGGAGGCTCTACTCGGCAAACAATCTCCCGTGGAAGAGCCACCCCAGTTCCTTACAATTGCTTTGGCTCAAAAGAAACAACAGATAGACCCTGAGGGTGTTTCGTTTTGGACGAACATCTTGAAGAGCCATGCCACTTTGCCGAATTTGAGTCTGCCGAAACCACCCCCGAATCAGATCCCATATGAGTGGACAAGCAGCGTCAAGGCTGATATGAACCTTTCTGGTCTGGAACTTGAAGAGGGGGCGCGTATCCTCAACGTCACGCCTTCGGCCCTGCTTTACACTGCTTGGGGCTTGGTATTGTCTAACTACACGTCTTCTGACCGTGTAGCTTTTGGTGTTGTGTTTTCGGGACGAAATATAATGCAAGTACCGGGTGTGGAGCGTGCGATTGGCCCTCTATTGAATACAGTACCCTTGCCTATCGGATTTGAACCCGATCAGACGATAGAAGCTGCCGTATCAGACATAAATCGTTCTCTTCTGCAAATGCTCGAATTTCAATGGTCCGCGGCTGAAGCAATGGCGTCTATACCCGGCGAGAGCATTAACGGAACGCTACAGACACTTGTGGTTACCGAGTATGATCTACCGCCTACCCAGGACATGATGTCGTGGTCCGTTGAACGTAAAGACTTGATGGAGTTCGGGCTTGCATTGTTACTAGAGAAGAAAAGTGATAGTGAGCACGAGAACTACATTAACGAGCAGGATCAGGGGCTTCAAGCCAGGATACTGTTCGACAGCTCGCGCTACGCACAATCAGGCATTACCAAGCTCCTGAACCATTTCAAAAATGCACTATGTTTTCTCATGAGACCACAGAACATTTATATGAAAGATTTGCGATCAGAATTCATGGGGGTGGAAGAGAAGTCAATCCTTCTTCAGGTGCCAAGTGCGTTTGAAGAGAAACCAAACGCGTATAATATGCGTAACGATCTCACAACAATCAAAGACACCTTCGAATCAGCCGCAGTGACATGGCCACATCTCTGCGCCATTGAGTCTCCCCACGGAAGCTTTTCATATCGAGAGGTGGATGAATTCGCTGACAGGGTCGCTACGGAGCTAATGAAGCACGTACAAAGAAAGGCTCCCGACAATAATGTCGTTGGTGTTCTATCCGATGGTTCTGTCCACTGGGTCATAGCCATCGTAGCGATATTAAAGGCCGGCTTTATATGTTGTCCCCTCGATACTAGTCTACCTCCTAGTCGGATCAACACTATCATCCAGGAGAGTGGAGCATCTGTATTCCTAGCCGCAAACCGAGCTTGTCGGGTGGCGCTGGAGGGCTGCGACGCCAGGACTACCGACGAGGACATTATCATCGTGGATGATCTTTTACAACAGTATTTCAATTTACCCGCCAGTCGACTCGAAACAACCACGCGAGCCAAAGACACCATCTACCTCGTGTTCACATCAGGAAGCACGGGTGTTCCAAAAGGTAAGTGTGGCAACATGAAGCTAATAAGTTCCTTTACTCTAACAAACATCACAATAGGAGTACCTTTGCACAATGTGACTGTGTTGAACGCTATAGGCGTCCCAGCTGTCCGCCTCTTTGCTGAACCTGGGAAACGTATCTCCCAACTTAGCGCACTAGGGTTTGACATGGCTTTGATCGAGATATTCGGCTCACTCTGTTACGGTGCAACTCTTGTCCTAAAGGACCCCAATAATCCTTTCGAACATATCCATCATGTTAACGCTATGGTTACCACACCATCATTTTTGTCAGCTCTCTCGCCCGCGGAATACCCTAACTTAGACACGGTGCTATTGGCAGGGGAGCCAGTCACCCAGAACATTGCTGATATATGGTCTGACAAGGTGCAAAACTTGCTCAATATATATGGGCCGAGCGAGTGCGGATGTGTCTCAGGAACTCGCCTTCTACCGGGAGTTGAAGTAAATATTGGACGGCCTCTTCCTAGTCTGAGGTTTTATGTGTTGGATCACCATAAATGCCTTGTACCCCAGGGTATTATTGGGGAGATTTACATCTCAGGGGCCCCGATCGTGCAAGGGTATTGGGGCAACACCAACAAACTCAACACAAACTCCCGTTTCATTCCGAACCCCTTTGCTCCCGACCCTAATCATCATGTCATGTACTGTACCGGCGATCTGGGATTCTGGAACGAAGATATGAATATTTCGTATGTGGGCCGTGTTGATAACCAGGTCAAAGTGCGTGGGTTCCGCGTCGAGCTCGAAGAGGTTGAGAATGTAGTTGTTGCTGCGGGGGAAGGGAACGTCCGAAGCGCTGCTGCCATTGCCATCAACGGGACTAGTAGTGCGGGTTTGGATAATTACGGTCCCCGAATCGTAGCTTTTGTGACACCCGCAAGTGTTGATGTGGCACTTTTACAAACAAAACTTGTCGGTTTGTTACCGAGTTATTCACGCCCGTCTCAGATCCTGGGGGTCCCAGAGCTGCCCATGACAACTAACTTCAAGTTGGATCGGGAAAAGCTAACAGCTTTGGCGATTACTATTCCTCCGCGGCAAAGAATTGACGGAAAGGCCCATCAGAAAGGGGAAACCGATGATTTGAACCCTACAGAAAGATTGATTGCTGAAGTTTGGAAGAGAGTCCTTGGTCTAAACAACAGTTCCCATACGATTAATAGCGACGATGATTTTATTTCCATTGGTGGGAACTCAATCTTGGCCATCAAATCGGCACGTTTGATCACAGAAGCTGTTGGTCACGACGTCCCAATAGCTTTGCTCCTTCGGGAGTCTGTTCTGGGGCGCCTCGCGACAGCTATCGATCAGCAAAACGCTCGTACTACCCTCCCAGGCGCCGCGAGTGATCACTCCTTTATTTCTTATTTGTCTTCAATGCAGAAGATTGCCAGTGATAGCAAGGCTGATGGCGTAGCCGACCACTTGTCCAAGGGTCAGCCACTCACCCACCTAGAGAGTGAGCTCTTCGAAGCGCATGCTACCTCGAGGGCTAGATCAGCTTTCAATACCATAGTAAAATTGGGGATGTCCGGGTCCATTGATGTTGAGAGGCTCGTGGAGGCTTTCGATGCCCTCATACAAAGAAACCCTATACTCCGAGCGCGCTACAAGACCTCCGAAGGCGCCCCTTTTCGTCATATTAGCGCCAACTGCTCTGGGCCCCAATACTTCGTCGGCGATGAGATGACTTTTGGGAGTCTACAGACGCTAATCAACAAGCCGTTCGACCTAGCTAACGATCAGCTTATTAGAGTGATATTGTGGAACCGGGGTGGCCATGACGAGCATATAGAGTGCATCATCGTTACGCACCATATCATTACAGATAAAGCATCATTGGCGCTTATGCTAGAGTGGACCAGCTGCAGATATAAGGAGCTGGTACACCAAAACTCTAGAGGTTCCGATACTAAAGGGAATGAAGGTCACCCGATAGAAGGTACTTATATCGACTGGGCAAAGTGGCTTGAACAGAAGAGACTGCGCGGCGCGGGCTCTCAACATCCAAAAAAGGAAAATCGGATCGAATTTTGGAAGAACCTGCAGCGAGCACAACAAGCAATACTATTCCCGCGTCCCGTGCAAGCGCAAGATATAATCTCTCACGTATCAACTCAGACAAGGAGCACCATACCACCTCTGAATTTTGGGAAGGATGTAAGCACGCAGGGGCACAAATATTCTCAACGCCTAGCAGTAGCTGCCACGGCGCTCAGCTTATACGCCTACCTTAACTCTTCAGACATGATACTTGGCGTGCCTTACTTGAACAGAGACGAGCCAGGGACAGCTAGCATGTTGGGACTCTTCGTCGATCGCTTGCCCATTCATGTGCTACTTAATGACACGAACCTAGGCGATGCAGATACACTGCTGAACGTGATTGGCGCCGAAATTAACCGATGCATCAAAAACCAGCTCCCTTATGCTGAGATACAGTCAGTGATTGCGAGCGAAAAGGGCGAGAAGAATAGTTGCTTAAGTTTGATCAATGTTATGATTGTGTACTATTGGCAGTCAGATTCTTTGATGCATTCTTTTTCTTTGGGTCCCGAGATACGAATTCGGGAAGCAAGCGGGATATCAAACTCCACAGGGTCTATGTATCCCCTAGAGATTGGGTATTATGAGAAGGAGGACGGCTCTCTAGACGTAGAGATGAACTTTGATGCCGAGATTATCTCGCCCGAGCTAATGGCGGCTATACAAGCATTCCTCCCGGCTGCTGTGCAGGGTCTTGCACAGCAGCAAGCGCCAGCATCCATCATTTCCGAATATGGGATGCTCGCTCTTTCTACCAAGCCTAGCCTATAGTTAACCTTTGTTGGCGCCAAGACCACCAGCTGCCTGCCGACCTGTCTGCCACCCGTACGGCCAGGGACCCCACCCTGATTCACCTGTCCATCTGCCGGCAGACCTGCCTGCCAGCCGACCTACCAACCAACCTGCCAACCAACCTGCGTATTGGCAGACCAGTCTGCCCACCACCCTGTTGGCAGACCTACCTGCCGACCTGCCTGCCACCTTGCTGCCAACCGTACGGCCACCTATACTGCCAGGGACCCCTCTTTGGTCACCTGCCGACCTGCCGGCAGACCTGCCAGCCAACTGACCTAGTGGCTAGGGCTAGAAGGACTGAATTGGAAGGGGTCTGGAGGACCCAGGGGACCTGGGAGGACCTAGGAGGACCTAGGAGGACTAGGCTGGAGTGGCTGAAGTGGCTGAGCTGTGTGGCTAGGTCGTACGCTTCTATTGAGGTGTATACCAGGGCTGCCAGGGCTGCCAGGGTGTGAGAGGAAAGGGGTCCTGGCAGGTCCAGGCAGTCCCTGGCGGCCCTGGCAGCCTTGGCAGCCGTACGACCTAGCCACACAGCCTAGCCACTTCAGCCACTCCATTCAGGTCCTCCCAGATCCCCTGGGTCCTCCAATTCAGTCCTTCTAGCCCTAGCCACTAGGTCAGTGGGCTGGAGGGTTTGCCGGCAGGTTGGCAGGTGACCAAGGGGGGGGAGGGGGTTTAGAACCTTGGAAACGAGGGCTTCCTTGCCCCCAGGCGCGGGGGCCTCTAGTATACCTTATTCGTTAAAAACCAAGGCATTGATCGCGAGATACGGAGGGGAGAAATCTACTAGTAAGAAGTGTGTGTGCGCGGAACCCCTGTGGACCCACCTACGGTGGGTCCAGGTCTCCACATCCTCCCGCCTTCTAGGGTCTTCTAGTGTGGCTTCTGTGACTGGTAATTTAAGTGGTGGATCCCCAGAGTTGGAGCTAACTTAGCTGACCCCCCATGTCGCGATATCTACTGACAAGAACCTATATTCTGACAATACCTTTCCACTAACTTTTCCGTAACGCTCCATATTGGGAGCGGTTTATGCAACCCACTAATGAGTCGTTCTACAAGGTGCAGGGACCCACCACACAACCCTTCCACCTACAACACCAAATATTCAGGCATACCAGGCTCGAATACTACCTAAATTCGACCCGCCCACCGCCCTTTACCTAGATATATTGCGTTGTTTTTATACTTAACTTGCGTTGTTTTTTTTCTATATAGGTAGTCAGTTGTCTTTAGTTGTGGGCAGTTCTAGGCTAGTTTATTAGGCTACCTACCTACGTAGGTCTAAACCAGCTGCGAAAACTAGCCGAATAGGCTCACGCTCTCCCTAATACAACTACCTACCTACCTACTGATTGGTATGCCTGATTGTGCTGTAGAAAGGCTGTACGTTCCTTTCATATGACCCATGTTAACTTTTGTTAACAGTCAAATGAAACCTCCCTTGTAGCTTTAGCTAGGTTTCGTTAGTTATGCCTAAACAAAAGGTTAATTGGGAACTGTATCGGGAAGAGATCACAGAACTTTGTGTACGTGATAGGTTTGGTCCGGATGGCATCCGAGAACACCTCCGGGAAAGGCACCCCGAACTGTTCACTATTAGGTGAGTCAACCCCCAATTCCAATAACAATGCTTCTCACGACAGGTCGGCTTTCTAATAGCACACCCATCATGATACAGTTCCCGTCAAGTCCGCGGACAGACTAAGAAATGGGGATTGTCTAAGAAGAAAAATAATCATGAGATGATCACGGCCTTGAAGTTGGCAGTAGATCAGAATATCGATCTAAGTCGTACGGATATTATGTTCCGCGTCCGATGCTATAAGTTTTCGCTGGGAGAAATCATACGTTATTTTGGTCGCCAGAAAGATGTACAAGATATCCTGACTTACATTTCTGGACTACCACCAGAATTCGAAATGGCACCATATGTTGAGCTGCTTTACCCGCTTACTGATGACCCTACTGGAGTTAACCAGGTCTCTATCAACGAGCGTTACCCTCAACTGGAAGACGACAGCACCGCCGATGAGAGTTCTGAAACAGTAGAACTGTCCCCAACTCCTCTTAATGATCAGCTTGATGAGGAATTCGCGAGCCTGGGTACTCCGGTGTCGTCGCCCGACGAATTCCGCCTTGTGGAAAAGACGATCGAGTACGTAACCTCGTATTGCATGGAATACCTTGCCTCGCCAAGGGCCCTTTCTGACGATGAGCCAACGTATCACAAACATACAGCGCATGGCATCCTCGGAAGTCGTATCCAGGACGGAATATTCCACGCATTGCAGGGAGATGCAAATTTTGGGAAAGACTTCAACACTGCACTAGATATAGTTGAGCCACTATTCGAACAGATGCACCCCATGTGCGTTGCACAGATCTGTGCTTCTATGGCTGAGCTTATGGCCTTCCATTCAGGTAGCACGCTGCAGGCTACCGTTTCCCGAGAACTGCAAGCCGAGATTTCGAATAGGGTTCTTAACTGTCTCTTGGAGCTACTAACGAAGATTGCCAAAAAACGGGCTTCGCATCATTTACAAGGAATATTTTCCATCTTCCTGTCGAATCCATGCCGCCGGCAAGAGCTCGTTCTCAAGGTGATGCAACGCATGACGGATTGCTGCGGTAGAAGTAGTGCCGAAAGACACTACTGGAAGGGGTTATATCTAAAAGAACGATACGCAGACTGTCTCTACCACGCGGGAGTAACCAGCGAGCGGTATGCTTTACGGACACAGCTACTCGATGAACAACGCCACTTCTACGGCAGAACGAAGCGAAACGTTTTATGGACTACAACAAATGTCGCCGATGATTTCTTGGAAAGCGAAAAGCCATCACTTGCAGCGGACATGTATAACCTTACCCTAAGGGGCGCAAATGAATTTCAGGGCTTCGACCGTGCGAAGATCCGCTTCGCTGCATTAGAAGGACTCGCGAAGGTTGCTTTGCTAGATGTTAAACTAGCAGAGCGACGTCAACAGAGAGGGACTTTGGCAACACCCACTACCAACTCAACATTGCTCAGAAGAAGCAAACTCATGGAGGCAGCGAACTACTTAGAACAGGCCGAAAAGACGGCACAGCTTTGGTTCGAAAATGGTAGCCGGCGTGCCACGAGAGTACGCTTACAACTAATTGTGCTATACCAAGACAACATATTCCTTACACAGCCAGAACTACGAGACATCAGTTAGACGCAGGAATTGGGTGGCGTGAATGCCACCTGACGCGACTGCAGCTACAGAGAAACCTAACAAGAAGCCAGCCATCAACAAGAGTGATAGAAAGGGCAGAGAGGAAAGAATCCGGCCATGGAAACCCCAACAATAATTCAGTATGAATACTTCATTCCAAGCCCCTCACTACAAGTTCACGTTACAGTATTAGATAGATTGGATTGGGATATATAGCAATACTGCTAAGAAGCTTAGGAGAAACAGTCAAGTTGAGGGGGTCTTAATTTGCAGGCAACGATAGACGAAACGGCAATGGTTCTCCTTAGAGAGGCGGTAGGGGCCCCCACCACAGAGGGTAGATAAAGTTCGCTCTTCATTCACACATATTGAGGGAGGGTCAATAGGTATGGTGAGATTGATAGCTTAGGAACTAAGAGGGAGAGACTAGATACATAGGAAATCGAGAGATTATTATTATATGTTTTTCCTGCCTCTCTGAATGGTCCTAGTCGACAAAGTCGTTGTCGACATCTCCGATGACGAACTATAAGATATAAGTAATATGACCTTATTCGGTATATTAGCTGAATAGGTATCCAACGACGAACACATGACAGGGTGACAAAGCCCCCCATATATTTTACCTACAGACGTGGTTACTGCGATATGATACATACATGAATGACATTATCAATACAGTGCTATTCAACGCTACTTGCATACTATCGCTTACATCTGACACGGACCCTTCGACAGTAAGAGTTATGTGATCTCGTGATATTTTCCTTATTGGGTTCCTCTACAGTCTTGTCCGTCACTATTCAAGGTCTATTAGACGGGTCGGTCATGTTTTCGTAGTTCGTAATAGATCTCACACGGGATCTGAACGATATGGCTTTATCTGCGTGTCTCGTTTAGAACACGGTAGTTGGGTGGAAAATGCGATTGCATGCCGACATCCTTCGCTTTCAACCGAATTTTCTCGTAGAAGAGCTCTACGGTGGGCCGCCACTCATCCTTATAGGTATTATGCATCTCAAAGTCGTTCTATTGAATATGTGTTATTAGGTGTTCTCACAAAGCCGACCACGGCCTTAGGTACTCGCCTAGAGAGGGGTGGAGGGTAAGATGTAGGGGAAAGGGGGCAGGGCAGGGAATAAGAAGGAAAGAATATAGAAAGAAAGTTTAAAGTACAGACGAACCTCCTTGAGAACAAAATGTATGAATGATACGGCGAAAGCAATCCACCACTTTGTTCGATTTCTGCCCCTGAGGCCCCTCCCGCCACGGAATTCGATTGTGCCTGATTTTCCCATGAGCGTATTTTCAAAGTTCCAGATAACACGCCGGTCAGCCTGCATAATATCTTTGAGCTGTTCAAGAGACCGGGCAGACGCTATGAGCTGGCGCATCTGCTGGAGGTTACTACAGCCACCCAGTTGGCTCGAGCTTTTCGTGTTAGGTCGACAATACAAATTCTCGTGACGGCTCGCCGGTAGAACTAGTAGAACTAGTGGCTCATAAACTACAACACCAAAAGCGATGACCTTTAGCTGATGGAGGCTGTAGTGCCCCCTCGCTGCGGCGAGTGACGTTCCGCTGTCGGCTTGGCCGCGGCCTGGGGCAATCGGTCCTGGCGAGATATGGACATGGCTTCCACATTTAGGAGACCGAATTGGTTGGTGGAATACGGCTCCCATTGCGTCCCAGAAACCATCAATGTCGTCGCTCCAGTTTCGGTCGGTACTGAATATAGGAGATACGGCTTCAAAGGCGACTTGAGACTAATTAGTCATTTCTTGTCCACGTTACTTAATGGAACTACACAGAGGGGTTAAGGGATATATCACCTTGGTTACTACCATATCCATCAAGAGAGAGATCTTTAGTAATCCACCATTTTTTAAAATTGTCGGGGTTCGTTCTATACCCTCCTGCTAAGTCATCTACCTGTGCCTTCTGGCCGCGTTTTTTAAGCGCTGCGGACAGCTTTTGATAGTAAGAAAGAGCGTTGAGGGGTGTGCGGAGGGTATGAGGTTCAACGATAACCTCGATCTCTATGCCAAAGCGCGTTGAATTCATGTTTGCTATGTCGACGTGACGGAAAGAGTGTCACCAGTGACCAAATCTCGAGTATGAGAGTGAATACTCCTGGCAGAGGTCTATCAGGTAATCGTCTCGCTCTTTCGCTAATCTGTGATGAAATAACACAACTCCTTTGTGGTCCGGCTGAAACTTTGCCGTACATCAGGGGCGAATGCAGATGTATCTTTCATCCCGTGTTTGTTGCTCCCAACGTAGCAATATCCCCGGAGCGAAGTTTAATCAGCTTTGCCGATGAGGTTGCGTATGTGCACGTGAGTAATGGCTTCCATGTTTCGTTGTCAAATTTCAAATAGCTGCCTAGTGAGTTGACAAGTCCCTAGGTCACTGAGGAGTCACAAGACTATCTCTTCATGGCTTGTAAGGTGGTGTAATAGGCACAAGCTACTATTTCCGTCACAGGTGACGTCGCATAGTTAGCGCCGTCAAGCCAATCCTGATCCAAAGTGGCGGAGAGGTTAATGCAGGAGGTGGGCGTTCACAGACTCTACCCAATGGTAGCGCTGCGACCTTTTGTCGACCCCCGGTCTGTCCATTTGCTCCCCCTTCCGTCCATTTGGCAGCCCAGGCAGCCCTTATCTTGAAAAACAATAATACGGGGAGCTGAAATGTAAGATTGACGCCTGATCATATGCACACTCACACAGTGCGGGGGTGTCGTAGTATTGAAAAGGTACTTGGCTCCTTTCCACTCCAGCCAGAGACGAATTTGTATTGCTGCCTTTTTTCTCGCTTTACGCCAGGTCTCTCCCACGAGACGGACCATCGCATCCGATTCTCCCTTTATGGGTGTGCCTTCTTTATTGGGTAAGGCGCAGCCAGTCTCTTTGCTCTGCCTATGAGATGATTGATAATGGGCACGAGGTAAGCGGCTGTCTTTCTGCCAAGGCAAGTTTACGACAGTAAAGTGACGAGGAATGCACCCTCTACTTAGATACCTTGAGTCTATTCTTCTCACTTTTAGATACTCGTGTTATGACTACGACAGAAACTGTCAGGTTTTGAAAACACCTAGTTTATCAAGATGAAGAGTAAGAAAATAGCGAATAGCAAAATCCAGGCACCTATTGAGACACGAAGAGGCCAAGTCCAACCTGCTAATAGGATGTAACTTAGAAGACTACTATGCTATAGTATATCACAACCCCAAGTTCCCCACTGGAGTGACCCAAACCATGAGCTGTCTACCTCGTCGCGTCCGTAATAGGAAGATCTAGTGCTGTCGCTGTCATCTCTCAAGTCTATATCTGAACCCCGTGTACGCATTCGGGCTTCTCTCTGTCGTGGTGCATTTTGGGAATCTCGAGGGTCAGTGAGTCGGTCGTTGTGATATCCCCTGTGCTCTCTCCCCTCCCCTCCTCTATGTCCACGCCTATGCCCTTGACGATGCTCGCGCGGGGTATAGTCAACTTCACGTCTGCGCTGTCTTGGACGGTTCTCCTCTTCACGGACGCCACCAACTCGGCCAGCAGGAGCTAGGTGTTGACCGGACAGAGACTCGCCGTGCTCTACCGCTGCTCGCCTTGCCGACGCAATTTCCTCATCTCTGGCGGAAACAAGAGGATTCAGGCACGTATCTAGGTAGGTCTTCGACACACCAAGCTTTTGTGCGTCGAGCATGGCCGACTTCATGCGAGCCACATATTCCTGCCTTATCCTCCCTGGCTCAATTCGATCGCTGATATAAACGAGCGCTGATATGCTGTATGGTCTACTGCTATGCGATTCTCCAGACTCTTGTTCGGTTCGACGAGTTGATGGAGTCTGCTCTTTCAGCCATTCAGCAGTAGCGGTAATGTTCTCCTTCACCGTCGCCGGCACATTAATGGACAGCGGTTCGCATTCAATCCGCCGCTTCTCCTTGTTGTAAAGCCCTTTCGACACACCCTCGTTGCGGTCCAAGGTGACAATGTCCGGATCGGTGACAGCGAACAAAAGACCTTCGACGAAGTCTCTTGGATCGCCTTCGACTATGTTGGCGACACCCCGCTTATTTATCTGCCACTTGTACCCGCGCAGTCTGCCTTTGCCGCGTAGTTTACTCCTAGGGCAACGTTTGGCCATCTGCTCGAGGTGCATATTGCTGCCGAAGGCGAAGTAATGCTTTTCGGAAGTCGGGTCGTTCGAGGAGGTCATGGTTCAATCGGACTCGGTAGAAGTAAACAGTATTGGAGCAGTGAATGAGGTGTTATCAATGCGATAGCAACACCTTTAGTATTCCTAGTGTTAGGTTATGATAATGAAAATGGACTTTCAAGCGGCTTGTTTTCTTTCCCCGAGGATTGCATGTAGTTAGCTTGAGAAACCATGATCCAGGAGATCGAGGTACAGTAAAAGGTAGGAGGGGTCTCCTAGATAAGAGCGCATCAGACGCAAGTTGTGAACATTGGTCAGCACAAAGATACATATATACACTATGCATGTACTTCAAGGGTGTGTTCTCAATCTTACATACTGTATTGAAAAAGCTCTTGGAAAACTAGCCTAAACCTATTTGGGCCCTAATAATGTAACACTTATCTTTCGCCTACATTATGAACTTCTGACCAATCGTATCTACTACCACTTGCAAAATGAAACACGAGACAAAGTAAATCATCGCCAACATCTAACAGGAAGTGGTGGGCGGCTCTCATAGAGGTTGCCCTCCTCGAGTAACGCGAAATGTTATCAAAGTATGACGCATAGAGCGGTCCGTTCCGTCTCTAGTTCTTTGATCATGTCCTCCTTTTCATCTCCCATGTAGTTAGAGTCGGAATATACCGAATCAGCCTTGGATAGCATCGAGACAGCATCGGACTGGTCGGAAGAACTTAGATAGTCTGCCATCTCCTCGTAAGTGTTGGTACTATGTCATAACCTTAGCTTTCTGATGAATAGTGATTGGTGCGGTATGGAGTAGCTTTGCCTACCTCTCCAACTCGGCCATAGCCTTCCAGTTCGAGGGAAGCATGTGCTCAACTTCATTAGCCTCAGCTGAGGATAAAATTCTGCTCCAGAACGTTTGTATGGAGGGCCGTCGGCAACGAAACCCCACAGGGTCCTTGAAGACGATGTAAGTATAGCCATCCTAAATTCATAACAAGGATACAAGGAGTGAGTGATATAGTACCTTGAGGATCATGTCGATGAAGGATACAACAAATGATATCCATCGCTTTGTCCGTACGGGACCTCTCAGGCCCCTACCACCACGGAACTCGATTGTCCCAGAGCCATCAAAGATATTAGCGAAGTTCCATAGCACGTACCGATCTTTCTTGTCTCCAGTGTTCTCTTGCATAAAATCCCTCAAGTCGTCCGCAAACTCGATGTCAAAAATGAAGTCCCAAATTATAGGTAGGTCTGAATCATCTTGGTAGTATGACAGGAGCTTCGACGAATGTCTTGTGTTCAACTCGCAGTACTTGTTGTTCCGCCGATCCTTCGGCAGGAGCTCCTCCACGAGAGGCTCATAGAACACAATGCCATAGGCGATGTCTTTTAGCTCTCTCATTGTGAAGTGCTTAGAGGGGCATGGGGAAATGTGAATATGGGCGCCACATTTTGTAGATTTTTTGGGCATATGGAACACCCGCCGCCAGGCTGTCCAGAAGAGATCTATCTCTTCTTCCCAGTCAAATGTCGTGAGGATAGGGGATACAGCTTCCAAAGGAACTTTCAGACATCGCAGAGAAATTAGCATCAGATATTGCTGTATTGGTATTCCATATCATAGGACCTGCAACCTGGGAACTTACTCTGGGGGTGGCGGGGGTTCCCAAGAGAACCATCACTTGTGATCCACCATTTGTCGTAGTGTTCTCTGTGCTTACGATACTTTTCATCTAGCTTATCGGCCAGTGCCTTCAGGCCCTGATATCGGAGAGCAGTAGCGAGCTTCTCGTAGTAGACCCATCGAAACAATGGGTTCCTGACTTTGTGAGGCTCTGCGATGAGCTCAATCTCAACACCAAAGTAATAGTGTCGCATGGCTGGATGAAAGTACCAATGCACTCCGGATATCACACGGTCTTCGGAGTATTCGAGGGATGACGAGTTGAGAAGGTCGAGATTTAAGGCCAGCCATGACACATATATCACGGTAACCTGCCTAGTTCCTCATTTTAGCTGAACTTTCCAAAGTTACATCGCAGAGGTGGCCAAAGATTCAACCGTGCTCTGCCAGACTGGCATATCAAAGTTACACTGTCTCCAGATGTACCCCGATCTACATCCGCATTTCCAACCCAACAAATCATCGCAATAGTAAGGGATCAAGAGAGGAAGGTGAGATAGATACGTAACCGCCGCACTGCAAGTCACCTACGATTAGACTGACAGTTCATCACCATATTTACTGTAGATGCTGCATATGTCACGCCATTGAGAATGGGTGACAGCATTTGGGATGGTTACACGGTCCTTCTGTATAATCCCTGCAGCCCTGGCGCCCAAAATACGGGCTGGCCGGCAGGGTTGTTTCAGCTGGTCCGCGGTCCAGATTCTGAATATCGCCATAGGCATAGCAGATGGGTGTATACCAGGTGGTATATCTCCTTTGAGGTTTCTCCTTGCTATCTAGATGATGGATGCAACCACAAACATCGCTGTGTCAATGGAATATCTCTTGCGCCACGAACCCAATACGCGGAACTGGTGCCCGCAGTTCCGCAACCATGTATCCCAATCATTGTCGTTAGACACATGCGCTTACATGGCCAGCATTGAGCCCTCTCCCAGAAGCGCGCATTACCACTGCACCCGAGAACGGTGCAGTTCTATTGTTGAGACAACTGAGCCCCACCATTGTGGTGTCGGATGCCATTGCGAACTCCTTGGCCCTGACATCAAGCATGTCAAAGACCTGGTTTTAGCTCATAAGATACCGCTACTGAGGATCCGCCGTTCTTCAAATGGCTCACTCACGATCAAAGTAGAAGAGGCAACATTCGACTCTAGATATATAGCTGTGTCTCATGTCTGGACTGGGGGTCTCGGAAACCCCAGGCAGAACTGTTTACCTCGATGTCAACTCGGAAAAATAGCTTCCTCGGGGAAGCAAATTCGAGAAGTCATCGAATCTACTCGACACCCTTCTTTCCCTCGGCTCTTCGCGAGCCTGTATCGCAAATTTGTTACGGGGGATATCGACCTCTTTTGGATCGATACGCTATGTATTCCAGTCCGGGAATATCGCGACGTATCAGAGACCCCCGAAAGTGAGGAGATCAGAGGAGCAGCAATCGACAGGATGACGCAGATCTATGCGGGTTCTCACTCGGTCTATGTAATTGACCCTGAGCTACGCATTTTACCAAACAATCTCGTCAAACAGGATCCCAGGCGATTGGCGGCTCATATCTTCCGGTGCGACTGGATGAGAAGATGTTGGACCTATCAAGAGGGGGCTATGGGACGACGTCTCTTCGTTATGCTCGAATCTGGTCCAATGTATCTCACGCGTGAATTCTTCCATATCTTGAATGGCGATAACAACGGCGTTCATGAGACAGCCCTTGACCCAGAAGCCCGCAGACACCAAACTCAGCTGAAAGAGCTAACTAGTTGGCTTTCGGATCTTCCCGCACCCCGTCACACTTACGAGTACGATTCCCGCCGTCTTATCAGCGGGAGTGGGCCCAAGGCGTTTGCAATAGTATGGAATAGCCTACTCGCTAGAACAACATTGCGTGAAGAGGACCGTTATCTCATACTTGCGCTGATGACAAACTTGGTCCCGTCTCCCTTGATAGGCAGAGATAAGATAAAGCCGGATGAGAAGCTCCGCAGCATCTTTAACTCGTTAAGCATCATACCCCAAGACTTCCTGTACGATATGACGCCCACCGTTAACGGATATTGGCTTCCAAAGACCATGGAAGGCAGGTTGTCTTATACTGGGGGTCATCTTGTTCGTGAATCAATCGAGAAGTATGAGTTCGAACTCGCTCATTTGCAGAGAGGAGAGACTGATGACACGTCTGCCCTTTACATCTTACCGCTAGGACCGCTCTCAGGCCGCTACTTCTCGGTATCGGTACCCAACGGTAACCTGGGCTTTCAGATTTTGTCCCCGGCAGAAGTTGGCAGAATTTATGAGAGTCACGAGTCAATTCTTCTCCTTGTCAAGGATTACAGGACTCTTAGCTTCAGCACGACGATGGCTGCTCTTTTCAAAATGACTAGCCGAGAAGCGCCAAATGAGTGGCAGCTTGAACGCATCTGCGGTGCGCGCTGCATAGCTGCGGATCCCTCTCAGAGGGATGACAGTTTCAGCTTGGGTATGAACATGCTGGATGAAAGCCGCGACAAGTTCTTCATATCATGCGGTCAGTCAGCACTCGTATATTCCATACTTTGCGTTGTCTATGACTGATAAACCAGCCCTCATAGACTTCCGTGGTGCAAGCAGACTCCAAAGGCACCGGGATCCATCTGACCATGACTACCCAGGTCGCACAATTGCCGTACCACAGTTCCTCCATCTACACTCTCATATCAATTGCTTTTACATACTATATATCGCTATCGTTGCGATTGTTGCTTTAACACCCAACCCTGCCCATTTCCCCGTCGGTTGGGTCATCTTCATCGTTGAGTTCTGCGCGGGGCAAGCGGCCATCCAAATTCTGTTGATAAACAGGTATCTTCGGCAAGGCGACCAGATTTCTCACATGGCATGGCTAGATGATCTGACTCCAGAGTGGCCACCCGCACTACCAAAGCGGCTGAGAGCAATGACCAACGTCAATTACGGTCCGATCGAAACCTGTACTCGCCTGCTTATTGGCGCAGTTCTGACTGGACTTGGGATTGGATACTGGCAAGACCCTGATGTACGATGGCTTATCGCCCTAGGACTCTTGCTCATCTTAGAAGTAGGACTAAGGTGGGTCATGGAGCTTGTTTATACGTATTGCTGGAACGTAAGACACCCCGAAAGCCACGCGATTATTCAAGAATTCTTCCGCGAGTCTCGAATGACGACCTGGTGCAAGCGTTTCTTTGGATGGCCAGGTGATATCCCAGTTGACCGACCAAGTAATGAGATATGAGCACACTGGTAAACAAATGGATATCTCGCCGGGGCCTGTGTTTAGCCGGCGTCCTTTTGCATTGGTTGTTATTGTTTTGTTAAGTACTAAAATAAATTTTGTCACGATCGTTATGTAGCGGAATGCTAGTTTATTAATTTTATAAACAAAAATTTTAAGCTAATATATATATATATATATATATATATATATAAATAGCTTATAGCTATATATAAATATATATAATTATATATATATATATTAAATGTTAAAATATATAATATATAAAAGTATATAGTATAATATATTAAGTTTTTAACATAAGTTTAAATAAAATATAATAAAATAATATTTTTATATTATATAGTAAATATATATAAAGCAAAATATTTAATTATTAGCTTTTATTAGTTTTTATAATTTTAATACTTTTATTTAAATTATATATATTTGTTTGTTTAAAGCTATTATAAGTTTATATTTTTAATTATTTTTTTTATGCTTAAAGTTATATATAGTTTATAAACTATATGTTATTTTTTTTTTAATAAAACAAGTTTTTTAGTTTAGTTTATTTTATAATTTTTAATAATAATTTTAATAAATATTTTTTTTTGCTTTTTTTATTAACGTTTATATTATATTATATATAAGTTAAAATTTTTTTTTTTTTGTTTTAAAATATTTAATAAAAATATACTATTTTTTAAATAAAACTTTTTTAAACTAAATTAATTTTAATATTTTTATTAAATTATAATTTTAAATAAATATATATTTGTTTTTTATTTTTTTAGCTTTAATAATAATAATAAAAAAAATATATTATTTTTTTATTTTTTATTAATTTTTTATTATTAAATTATTAAATATACTAAAAGCTTTTATTTTAAAATAATTAATATTTATATTTAAAAAACTAATAAAATAACTAAAATAATTTTATAATTAAACGTTAAATATATATATAATTTAATTTATTTAGTTTTATTTATTATAAAAAAAATATAATTTAAAAATAAATATATAAAGCTTTTTTTTATTTTTATTTTAATTATAAATAGTTTAATATAATTAAACTTTTATTTTAGTTTTAAAATTAAAAAAAAGCTATTAAAGTTTTTTAATAATTTATTTATATTATTATTATAAAAAAGTTTATAATTTTAATAATATTAATATAACTTTTAGTTTTATATATTTTAAAATAATATTTTTTGCTAATAAAGTTTTTTATATAATAATATATTTAAATAAAATTTATAATTAATAATAATAATTAATATAAATATAATTAATATAATATAAATTTATATAAAATAAAAAGTTTAAAAATATAGTTTTAATATATTATAAAATATATTAAATTTATTTTTAATAAAAGTTTTATTAATTTATTAATAATTTATTTAAATATAAATATTTATTAAAAATTTATATTTTTATATTAAATAGTTTTTTTATAAAACATTTATTAAATTAAAATATATTTTATTTTATTATAAAATTATAAGTTTTTAATTATTATTATAATATTTTAATTGTTTTTATAAATAATAATAATAGTTATTTTATAATATAAAATATTTAATTTAAATAATAAATAATAAAGTTTTTTTAATAGTTTAATATTATATATTAACTATAAAAAAGCTAGCTAAAAAAGCTAAAAATAGCTAAATTAAAATAAACTAAAAGCTTTTATGCTTAAAAGCAAAAAAGCTTTTATTTTTGTGTTTTTTTTTACTTATTATATTATTTTTTAATATAATTAACATTTTACTATTTTTTTAATTAACTATTATTATATTTTATTATTATAACATTTTATATACTTTAGGTTTATTATTAACTATATTATTTTATTATTTGCTAATTAATAATATATTAATATTTATTATTATATTAGTAAAAACTTTGCATAATTTTTAATAGTTTTAACGGCTATAGTTAATTAATATAAATTTAAAATATACTTTAAAATATATTAAAATAATAATAAACTAAACATTAAAATAATAATAAATTAAACATTAAAATAATATAAAATAACTAAAATATATTAAAATATAACTAATATATATTAAAATATAGCTAGCATATATTAAAATATAGTTAATATATATTAAACTATAGTTAAAATATATTAAAATATAGCTAAAATATAGCTAAAATATAAACCTAATATAAATATTATATAGTTATTTAAATAAATTTTAAAAATAACTATAATAAAAGTTTTAAATTATATAAAATTATTTTATTAATATTAGTTATATTTTTTAATTATTATTACTATTATATTAAATAATTTTTTTATTGTATAAAAATAACTAGGTGCAAGGAGAGGGCAAGCGTCGCGCATTCGACGTCTTGATAAGAATCAAACCATAATATTAAATAATTTTTTAGCTTGCTAAGCTATTTTTTTAAAAACATTATTAGCTAAATTAATTAGGTTTTAAAAAACTATTTTAATTTTTTTAAAAATATAAATATATAGTATTATTTTAACTTTTATATTATACTAATTTAAATATAAACATATATTATATTTATTAAATTTTTTTATTAACATTATTATTTATATTTAAAACTAAATAAATAAATAAATAAATAAATAAATAAATAAATAAAAAAATAAATAAATAAATAAAAAAGTAAAAAATATATTAATATATTAATTTTAAATAAAAAAAAACATTTTTTAATTAAATTATAATAATAATAATAAAAAATTAAAAACTATAAATAACTTTTATTTTATTTATTTTATATTTTATTTATTAAAAATAAAAATAATATATAAAAAATTATATTTTAATTAAAAATATATATATATATTATATATAAAATAAATATTTATTAAACTTATAAAGCTAAAATTAATAAATATAATAAGTTTATATTTATAAAGTTTATATAATTTATAATAATAAATTAAACAAACAAATCTACTTAAGTAAATAAATAAACTATAACTAAATAGCTAAGCTAAAGCTTAGCAAGCAAATAAAAAAGTAAGCAATAATTTTTTTATATAAAAATAAAAAGCAAGTTATATATAAGCTATATATAGCTAAGCTTTTTGCTTATATAATTAATTATTAATAATTATATATTAATAGCTACAAATAGTTATTAGCAAACAATTAGTATAACTGTTTAGTAATATATATAGCTATTAATAATTAATATAATTATGTTTGGCTATTTTATTGCTTTGCTAATTGTTTTGTTAAGCGTAATACTATTGTAAACAAGCTGCTAATATAAAAATATAAGCTATAAATAGCTAGTATAAATTAATATATTATTTAATATATAAAGCGTAAAAACAATTTTTTAACTATTTGTTTTTTATATAAAACGCTATAATAAAGTAATTAATATTTACTAACTTTTTTAAAAAACTTAAAAAAAGCTTAGTTTAAATAGTTTTTATTATATATAGCTTATAAATATGCTATTAAAGCTTTTTATAATATAGTTTTTTTTTTATATATTGCTTTAAGCAGTAATAAACTTAAAGCTTAACTATTATTAAATTAAACAAACAAAATAAATAAATATATAATTAAATAAAAAAAACTTTTAATAAAATTATATTTATAAAAAAAAAAAGTATATATAATAATAAAGTTTTTTATATAATTAGTTTTTTTTTATTTTATTTATTAATTTAAGCTTGTTTTAAATTTTTTATTTAAATAAATAAATAAATTATAATTAAATAGCTAAGCTAAAGCTTAATATATAAACAAAATAATAAATAATAACTTTTTTATATAAAAAAAAACAAGCTATATATAAACTATATATAACTTAGCTTTTTTTATATAATTAATTATTAATAACTATATATTAATAACTATAAATAGCTATTAATAATTATTAATATAGCTTTTAATAATATATATAGCTATTAATAATTAATTTATTATATTTAATTATTTTATTATTTTGTTAATTGTTTTATTAAATATAATATTATTATAAATAAACTATTAATATAAAAATATAAACTATTAATAACTAATATAAATTAATATATTATTTAATATATAAAATAAAAAAAAAACTTTTTAATTATTTGTTTTTTATATATATAAAATATTATAATAAAATAATTAAATTTTATTATTTTTTTTAAAAAACTTAAAAAAAGCTTAATTTAAATAATTTTTACTATATATAGCTTATAAATATACTTTAAAGCTTTTTATAATATAGTTTTTTTTTATATATTATTTTAAATAATAATAAAACTTAAAGTTTAATTATTAAACTTATTTTAAATTTTTAAAATAAAAGCTATATTTTATAACTATTTATATTTTTATAATATTATTATTTAATAAATTATTTTATAATTTTTTATTTTAAAAATATATTTTTTATTAAATATTATAAAATTTTATTATTATATAAATATAAAAATTTATAATTATAATATTTTAATAAGTTTAATTTAATATTATAATTTATTTATTAAATAATAAAAAACTATATTTATAACTTTAATATTAATAATAAATATAATTATTTAATAATTAAAATAAATATATTAAAAACTAATTAAACTAAAAAATAAAAATTAATAATTAATAAAATAAATTATAAATATATTATTATTATATTATAAATTAAACAAATTAATATAATTTAATAAAAATTTAAAAAAAATATAAATATATTTTATATAAATATAAGCTTATTTAAATAATTATATAATTATAAAAAAATAATAAAAAATTATAATTATAAAAGTTTTTTTTAAAAAAAATATTTTAAAATAATAAAAACTTAAAATATAAAAATATTTAAAAAATTAAAATAAACTAATTTTTAATAACTTTAAAAAGTTTAAAAAATAGTTTAAAAATATATTTAAAAACTTAAAAAAAAAATAATAAACTAAAAAAAAAACTATTAATTATAAAATAAAAAAATTAATTATAAAATATATAATATTATTTAAATAAATATTATTTTTTATTTAAGCAAATAAATAAACTATAACTAAATAGCTAAGCTAAAGCTTAGTAAGCAAACAAAAAAATAAACAACAATCTTTTTATATAAAAATAAAAAGCAAGCTATATATAAACTATATATAGCTAAACTTTTTGTTTATATAACTAATTATTAATAACTATATATTAATAGCTATAAATAGCTATTAACAAGCAATTAATATAGCTGTTTAATAGTATATATAGCTACTAATAACTAATATAACTATGTTTAGCTATTTTATTGCTTTGCTAATTATTTTGCTAAGTATAATATTGTTATAAACAAGCTGCTAATATAAAAATATAGACTACAAATAGCTAGCATAAATTAGCATATTATTTAATATATAAAGCATAAAAAAACCTTTTTAATTATTTGTTTTTTATATAAAGCATTATAATAAAACAATTAGCACTTATTAACTTTTTTAAAAAACCTAAAAAAAGCTTAGTTTAAATAGTTTTTATTATATATAGCTTATAAATATATTATTAAAGCTTTTTATAATATAGTTTTTTTTTTATATATTGCTTTAAATAATAATAAACCTAAAGTTTAATTATTAAATAAATATTATTTAAAACTTTATAAAATAATAAAAATATTATAATAATTATATTTTATTATAAACTTAAAAAAAAAATTAAAAATAAAATTTATTATATAAAAAAACTTAATAATTTTAATAAATATATAATATTTATAATTAAAATTAATAATAAACAATATAAATAATATTTATAAAAATAAAAAAAATAATAAACTATTATTTTAAATATAAATAAAAAAAAAATAATATAATTAATTATATTAAAAATATATATAAAACTAATAAAGCTTAATATTATAAATAAAAAATAATAAAATTTTAATAAAATTAAATATTATAATTATAATTAAATAAAATATATAATATTATATTATAAAAAACTAAAAAAATTTAAATAATAAATAATATTTAAAAAAAAATAATTAAATAAAAAAGCTTAAAAATATAATTTAATATTATAATTATTAAAATAAAAAAAGCTAAAAAATAAATTAATATAAAAATTTTTAAAAAAATATATAAAAATTAACTAAAAAATAAAAAATATTTTAAATAAAATAAATTATATTATTATAAATAATATAACTATTAAATATATAAAAAATAATTAAAATAATTAATATAAAAACTTATTTAAAAAAAATATATAATTATAAAAACTATAAAAAACTATAAAAAAAAAAAAAACTTATAAAACTAATAAAAAAACTTTATTTATTATATTAAATTATATTATTAAAAAATATAATTTATTAATAAAAAAAAAACGAATATATAAAATAAATTTAAAATAATAATAAAGTTTATATATAAAAGCTATTATTATAATAATATTATAATATATAAAAACTATATTATAATATATATTAATAATAAATTATATATAAAATTAACTTAAATATTATATATAATATATTAATTTATAATATATATTATAGTTTAATTTTTATTAAAACGTTAAATATATAATGTTTGTTTTTTTTTACACTTAGTTATTTTTATATAATAAAGTTAGTTATAAATATATAATTATATATTAATTTATAATATATATAAATAAAAATATAAAATATATAATTTTTATAATAAAATAATAAATAATTTTTTATTATTATAATTTAATTTTTATTAAAATATTAAATATATAATGTTTTTTTTTTTTTATTTAGTTATTTTATATAATAAAGTTAATTATAAATATATATTTATTATTATATAGTTATTTTATTATATAAATTATATAAATATAATATAAATTTTTAATAACTTTAAATATTAAGCTTATTATAAAAAAATATTATTTATTATTTTATTAAAGCTATTTTATATAGCTATTTATATAATAAATAAAGCTTTAAACTTAAAAATAAATTTAGTATATATATTAAATTAAACTTTTTTTTATTATATATTTAATTATTAAACTTTAATTAAAAAGGTAATAAAAAAAAATAGCTGTTTTAAGCTTGCTAATTAAACTTTATTTAATATGCTATATATATTTAAATTATAACTTATAATTAAATATACTAGAGGCCCCCGCGCCTAGGGGCAAGGAAACCCTCGTTTCCAAGGTTCTTACCCCCTCCCCCCCCCCCCCCCCCCTTGGTCACCTGCCGACCTGCCTGCCAACCGTACGGCCACCTGTACTGCCAGGGACCCCCCCTTTGTCACCTGCCAACCTGCCGGCAGACCCTCCAGCCAACTGACCTAGTGGCCAGGGCTAGAAGGACTGAATTGGAGGGGTCTAGAAGACCTAGGGACCTGCCAGGGCCACCAGGACTGCCAGGACTGCTAGGACTGCCAGGACCTGCCAGGGCCACCTGGACTGCCAGGGTGGTAGGTCTGCCAGGGCCGCCAGGACTGCCAGGACCTGCCAGGACTGCCAGGACTGCCAGGGCCGCCAGGGTGGTAGGTCTGCCAGGACTGCCAGGGCCGCCAGGACTGCCAGGACCTGCCAGGGCCACCAGGACTGCCAGGGTGGTAGGTCTGCCAGGGTGTGAGAGGAAAAGGGTCCTGGCAGCCCTGGCTGTACGACCGAGCCACACAGCCCAGCCACTTCAGCCACTCCTCCTGGGTCCCCTGGGTCCTCCAGACCCCTTCCAATTCAGTCCTTCGAGCCCTAGCCACACAGCTCAGCCACTTCAGCCACTCCAGCCTAGTCCTCTTAGGTTCTCCCAGGTCCCCTGGGTCCTCCAGACCCCTTCCAATTCAGTCCTTCTAGCCCTAGGTCAGTTGGCTGGCAGGTCTGCCGGCAGGTCGGCAGGTGACCAAAGGGGGGTCTTTGGCAGTATAGGTAGCCGTACGGTTGGCCGTACGGCTGGCGGCAGGGTGGCAGGCAGGTCGGCAGGCAGGTCTGCCAACAGGGTGGTGAGCAGACTGGTCTGCCAATACGCAGGTTGGTTGGCAGGGCAGGTTGGTTGGCAGGGCAGGTTGGCAGGTCGACTGGCAGGTCGACTGGCAGGTCGGCTGGCAGTCAGGTCTGCCGGCAGGTGGGCAGGTGGATCAGGGGGGGGTCCCTGGCCGTACGGGTGGCAGGCAGGTCGGCAGCCTTGGCGCCAAGCCCTCTTCTTAAATAGGAAAGAGGCATTTCTTAATTAGGCTATAAAAATATTAGCGAAAAATTATAAACTATAGTTAACTTTTGTTTTATTTTATTTATAAACTTATTTTATTAAAAATAAAAATATATATAAATAAAAATGTTAATTATAAAAATAAAAAATAAATAAAAGCTTTATTAATAAAATAATTATATTTTTTATTTTTTATTATTATTATTATAATATTTTTATTATTATTATATTTTTTATAATATTATTATTATTATTATTAATAATTAAAATATTTAAATTTAATAATTATAATAAACTTTTAAAATAAAGCTTTAATTAAAACTATTTTTAAATTATTAAAAATAATTAAAAATTTTAATATTTAAAATATTAATAAATTTAATAATATTTATAAATATTATTTTATAATTATATATTTTTTTATATATTTAAATAATTATTAATATTTAAAATTTTATAAAGCTATAATAAAAACTAAAATTTTATAAAGCAATAATAAAAACTAAAATAAATTAAAATAAAATAAACTAATATAAAACTAAAAATATTAAAAAAAAAGTTTTTTTTAAAACATTTTAAAAAGTTAATAAATATATAAATTTAAAATATAATTAAATATAATTAACTTATTATATAATAATAAACTTAATAGTTTAATAAGTTTTAATAATTTATTTATAGTTTAAAATAAAAATATAATTTTGTTTTATTATAAATTAAAGTTAACTATAAAATATATATTTTAATTTAATAAAAATTGTTTGTTTTTTTTTATTTTAGTTTATATATATTTAATTAAATTGTTATATTTTATATTGTTATTTTTGTAATTATTTTTTTTATAAATATATGTTTAATAAAAATATTAAGTTATATATTATTATTTTTATAAATAATATTTTTGCTAATATATATTTAATAAAAACGTTAAACTTTATATTGTTATTTTTATAAGTAATTATTTTATTTATTTATATTTAATTAAAAAGCTAAATTATATATTGCTATTTTTATTAATATTAAGCTTATATATATATATTTAATTAAAACGTTAAATTATATATTATTATTTTTATAAATAATTATTATATTTATATTTATTACTAAAATAAATAAAAATATATTTAATTAAAAAATATATTACATTATTAGTTAAATTATTTTATTAAAGTTTATTTTAATTAAACTATATTATTATTAGTTTAATATAGTTAAACTTTTTAGCTATTATTTATTAAACTATATAAATAATTAATTAATTATATTTAATACTTAATAAAAATTAAATGCTAATATTTTATTTTAAATATTATTGTTTTATATAACAATTTTTAGTATTAAAATAAAATAATAATATATTTTATATATTATAAATAAAATAAAAACATAAAAAAAACAAACTATTATTATATTATTAAAACCTATAATATAAAATTAGTTTATTTATAAAAGTATATTTTTTTTGCTTTAAAGTAATATAGCTTTAAAATAGTATTATAACTTGCTAGCTATAACTATTTAAATAATTAAAGCTTAAGCTTTTTAAGTTTATTATAGTAAGTTTTATATATTATTTAGTTATAACTATAAACTTATATAATTATATAATGTTTTTTATATAAAAAATATAAAACTATTTTTAAGTACTATATTTTAATAAGCTTAGTTTTAATTTTTATATTTAATTATTTTATTTTATAAATATTATTATAATATTTTTAATAATATACTTAAAAAATAATACTAAAGTAATAATTTATATTTTTTATAATTAAATAACAATAAAATATAATAATTAGTTATTTATATAATTAAATTAATATATTATATTAAAAATAAAATAAGCAAAATTTTTAATATTTTATTTTTTAAATATAAATATTTTAATTTTTAATTTATATATTTATATTTAATAATAAAAATATAGTTTAAATATTAACTTTAGTAAAGTTTTTTTTTATATTAATTATAATTTATTTTTATTATATATATTATATTGTTTTATATAATATAATAATAAAAATAAAATATAAAAAAATTTAAATATTTTATTTTTTATTTTTATTAAAAACTATAATTATAATATTAAAAATATACTATAAAAAATAATTTTTATTATATTTAAAAAAAATAAACAAATAGTAATATTTATTTAATATAATTATTTTTTTAAATAATATTTTTTTTAAAAAAAACTATTTTAATAACTAATATAAATTTATTAATATATAATTTTTTTAACTATATTAAAAAAATAAAATAAATAATTTAAAAAATTATAATAAAAACTAACAATATAAAAATAAGCTTTAAAAATAAAATATTTATATAGTAAAATAAAATACTTATTATATTTTTAATTTTTAAAAATTTAACCGAATTTTTACTAAAAAATTAAATATTATAATTAAATAAAAATATTTAAAATTTATATAACGCTTTAAATTTTATATATCATAAATTAATAACTATAAAATAAGCAATTTAGTTTTTTATATTATAATTTATTTTTTTGTTATTTTTTTACATATTAAAATCTAGGTTAAAAAAAACAACTTTAAAGCAAATATATAAAAATTAACAATTTTATATATTTATTTTTATAATAGCAAAAATATTTTATTTTTAACGTTTATATTATATTATAGTAAACTATATTTTTAAATAATTTAAATTAATATAAGTTTTAACTTTAATAAAACAAATAATTATAATATGTTTTATTTATATTTAATATTATTTATTTGTTTATAATAATAAGTTATAATTATTTATAAAATTTATAATAAAACAAATTTAAAATATATAATTTATATTGTTTATTATATATATTAAATTAAAGTATTTATTAAAAAATAATAAAATTTAACAAAAAATTTTTATTTTTTTTATTTTAATAAAAAAAAACATAATAACTAAATTATATATTACTTAATATTATATTTAATTTTATTTTATTTTTATTTAATTATTTAAAAAATAAAATATTTTAAATTTAAAATATTTTATTTTTTACTTTTATTTATTAATTTTTAAATTTATAAATAAATATTATTTAAAATTTTATAAATTTATTTTATATTAAAAAAAACTTTTAATTAACTTTTATATTTAAATATTAAAGTTTTAATATTAAATTAAATAATTAATATGTTTTTTATATATTTATTTATTAATAAAAATATTATTTAAGCTTAAATAAAAAAAATAATATATTTTTATTATTATATTTATATATAATAAAAAAAAGCTTTAAAAATAAAATATTTTTATAATAAAATAAAATGTTTATTATACTTTTAATTTTTAAAAATTTAACCGAATTTTTACTAAAAAATTAAATATTATAACTAAATAAAAAACACTTAAAACTTAAATAATACTTTAAATTTTATATATACTAAATTAATAGCTATAAAATAAATTTAGTATAAATATTTTTATTGTTAATAAATAAACAATTTTTAAATTAAAATAAACTTTTTTTAAAATAAAAAAATAATAATAATAATATATATATAACTAACTTAATAAAATAATATTTTTGTTTAAAATAAAATTTTTTTTTTTTTTTTTAATATAAATAAGTTAAAATATTATTTACTATTGCTAGTTATTTATTTTATACTTTATTACTTTATATATAATATAAAATATAATTAAAATTTTTTTATTAAATTTTTAACTTTTATTTAAATAGTATTTAATTTTTTACGTTATAATTTATTTTTTTGTTATTTTTTTATATATTAAAATTTAGGTTAAAAAAAATAATTTTAGCTAAAAATTAGCACTTTTATATATTTATTTTTATTATAATATAAATATTTTATTTTTAATGTTTTTATTATATTTTAATAAACTATAGTTTTATAATAGTTTAAATTAATATAAGTTTTATTAAATAATAAATATTTAATAATAATATGTTTTATTTATATTAAATATTATTTATATGTTTATAGTATTAAGTTATAATTATTTTAAATTTTTTAATAAAATAAGTATAAAATATATTTTTAATTATATAATTTAAAAACAATTTTTTTTTTACTTTTATAAATATAAAATTTAAATTGTTTTTTATATATATAAAACTAAAATATACATTTAAAAATAATATAATTTAATAAAAATATTTTTAATTTTTTATATTAATAAAATAAACATAATAATTATATTTTATATTATTTATTATTATATTTAATAATAGTTAAACTTTAGGTTTATTATTGCTTAAAGTAATATATAAAAAAAAAACTATATTATAAAAAGCTTTAATAGCATATTTATAAGCTATATATAGTAAAAACTACTTAAACTTAAGTTTTTTTTAAGTTTTTAAAAAAAGTAGTAAGTATTAAATTGTTTTATTATAGCATTTTATATATAAAAAAAACAAATAGTTAAAAATACTTTATTATGCTTTATATATTAAATAATATGCTAATTTATATTAGCTATTAGTAGCTTATATTTTTGCATTAACAGTTTGTTTATAGCAGTATTATGTTTAATAAAATAATTAATAAAGCAATAAAGTAGTTAATATATAATAAGTTAGTTGTTAACAGCTATATATATTGTTAAAAAGCTATATTAATAGCTGCTTAGCGGCTATTTATAGTTACTAATATATAGTAATTGGTAATTAGTTATATAAACAAAAAGCTTAGCTATATATAGCTTATATATAGCTTGTTTTTTATTTTTATATAAAAAGGTTATTATTTATTTTTTTGTTTGCTTACTAAGCTTTAGCTTAGCTATTTAGTTGTAGTTTATTTATTTGCTTAAATAAAACTTGCTATTATATTTAACTTTTTATTTTATTTATTTAATTATTAAAAAAATAAAATATTTTAAAATTTAAATATTTTATTTTTTATTTTTATTTATTTATTTTTAGTTTTATAATAATAAAATGCTATTTTTAATTATTTTATATTTATAAATAAATACTATTTAAAATTAAAAATTATAAAAAAACTAAATTTTTATAAATTTATATTATACTAAATAATATAATTAATTAACTTTTATATTTAAAAACTAAAATTTTAATATTAAATTATATATTTAATATATAATTTATATATTTAATTATTAATAAATATATTATTTAAGCTTAAATAAACAATTAAAATAGTTTAATTATTATATTTATATATAATAAAAAAAAGCTTTAAAAATAAAATATTTATATAATAAAATAAAATGTTTATTATATTTTTAATTTTTTAAAATTAAACTAGATTTTTATTAAAAAATTAAATATTTAAAGCAAATAAAAACTTTTTAAAACTAGTATAACTTTATAAATAATAAACTAATAACTATATAATAAATTTTGTATAACTATTTTTATTGCTAATAAATAAGTAACTTTAAATTAAAATATACTTTTTTAAAAAAAAAAAAAAATAATAATAATATATATATAATTAACTTAATAAAATAGGTTTTTTTTTTTTAGCTATAATTATTTTACTATAAAATATTTACTATTAAAAACTTTTTTATAAAGCAATATACTTTAAAAAAATATTTTAAAAATTATTTATATAAAAAATAAAAATAATAAATATAATATAACTAGCTTTTTATAACTTAAGCTAAAAAAATAGTTAAAAAAAAATATATTTTAAAACTAATAATTTAACCGATTTTATTATTTAAATATAACTATTAATAAAAAACATTTATAGTTTATATTTATTAATAAAAATACTATAGTTTAAATATAAAAAAAGCTTTTTTTAAAACTTATTAATAATTATTTAATATATAAAAATTGCTATTTTTATATATTAATTTTTATAATATAATTAATATTTTATTTTTAATATTAAAATATTTAACTTTTATTATTAAACTTATTTTTATAAATAAAATTATTATTTAATAGCATAAAATATTTACTTATATAAACAACTATATAATAATAACTATATATTTATAATTAACTTTATTATATAAAAATAACTAAGTGTAAAAAAAAAGCAAATATTATATATTTAATATTTTAATAAAAATTAATATATAATAATAGCGTAAAATATATAATATTAAATTTTTATTTTATTTAATTATAAAAACCAAGCTTAATATTTTATTAAATAAGTTAAAATAAAAATAAATAAAAATAGTAAAATATAAATATTAAAAAAAACAAAATTAAAAATATAGTTTTATTAATATTTATAATTATAAATAAAATTATATTATTATTATACTTATATATATTTAAAAATTATAAATTTTAAACTTATAGTTTAAAATTATATTTTAAAAATAGTTTTATATATTAATATTTAATATTATATAGCTTTTTATAACAATTTTAAAAAATAAAATATTTAAAGTTTTAAATATTTTATTTTTTATTTTAATTTTATTTTTATATTATGTTTTTTAAAAATTAAAATAATTTTAAATAATTTATATTTTTTAACTTTTTGTTATAAATTTACGCTATATAATATAAATTTTAATTACTTAAATTTTTTGTATATAATTATAAAAACTTAAAAAAAATTAAACTTATATTTAAAAATAATAATAAAAATAATATAAAGTTTAATAATTTAATAATAAAATATATATAAAAAACAATTAAAAATAAAATATGTTTTTTTTAAAAAACTTTATAAAATAATATTTAAAATATTAATATATAATTAATTAATAATTATTATAATAAAAACTTAATTAATATTTTTATAAATATTATATTAATTATTTATAAACTAATTTTTTTTTAAAAATTTATTTTTTTTAAATAAAAAAAAAATAATTAATATATTAGTTATTTAACTTTTTAAAGTAATATTTTTGCTTAAAATAAAATAATTTTATTATTTTATTTATATATATATTTTAGTATTATTTTACTTTTTTTTTTTTTTTTTTTTTTAATTATATTTTAAAATATTTAGTATATTTATATTAATTTTTACTTATGCTAGCTTAAAGCAGCTGCTAATATTTTATTATATTATAAACAAAAACTAGCTATATTATAAAATAAAAACATAAAACTATAGCAAAATTAAAATTATATTATTAAATTTTTAGCTTTTAGTTAAAAAATATTTAAAATAGCAAGCTTGCAACTTAAGTTTGTTTATTTTAATAATAAATAGCTTTAAAAAAATAAAGCAAATAATAAAAACATTATAAAAACATAAAAAAACAAAGCTTAAAATTATAAAGTTTTGCTTAAGCAAAACTTTATAATTCTGTTTATTTAAGTTATTAAAGCAAGTAAGCTTAGTTTTATTTGCTATATTAAATTATTTAAAAAAAAAATTATTTTAAAAAACTGCAGCTATTTAAATTATTTATATATTATTAATATATAATTAATATTTTATTTTTAATGCTAAAATTTTATAGGCTTCGGCTTATTTATAGTTACCTAATAATTTGTGTTTTACGTACTACGGTATAATTGGATGTTTATTGCTAACTAATTAACTTAGCTTTCTATTAAGCTACAATTTATTAGTTAAACTAATAACGCTTTTAACGCTTTTTTTTTTATACAAATATAATAAAAACCAAAACGCTAAAAATAGCTTTCTTTTTTGCATAGTAATAATGCTTTTTAATTAAGCCTTAAACAGCCGCAAAAATGCCTCCGTTGCGTTTTTATTCTAAGCCGCAGTTAGCTATTAAGCTATTTAGCTTGCTGCTATATAACAAGTTAACTAATTTATATACTTATTAACTTTTTAAAATGCTTTAATAAAAACTTTTTTTTCGATATTTTTAGTTTTACGTTGGTTTATTTTATTTTAGTTTATTTTAGTTTTTATTATAGCTTTATAAAATTTTAAATATTAGCAATTATTTAAATATGCAAAAAAATAAATAATTATAAAATAATGTTTATAAATATTGTTAAACTTATTAATATTTTAAATATTAAAATTTTTAATTGTTTTTAGCAATTTAAAAATAGTTTTAGCTAAAGCTTTACTTTAAAAGCTTGCTATAATATATTGTTAAGTTTAAATATTTTAGTTGTTAATAATAGTAGTAGTATTATTGTAAAGCATATAGTAATAATAAAAGTGTTATAACAGCAGCAATAAAAAGTAAAAAAAATAATTGCTTTATAAGCAAAGCTTTCTGCTTACTTTTTATTTTTATAGTTGGTATTTTTATTTGCACATATACTTAACCGTAAGCTACAATTTAGGTATATATAGCATATTAAATAAAGTTTGGTTAGCAAGCTTAAAACAGCTACTTTTTTGCTACTTTTTTAGCTAAAGTTTAGCAATTAAGCATGTAATAAAAAAAAGTTTAGCTTGGCATATATGCTAGGTTTATTTTTAAGTTTAAAACTATGCTTATTGCATAAACAGCTATATAAAATAGTTTTAGTAAAGTTGTTAAAAATCTATATTATATTTGCATTATTTATATAGTAAAATAACTATATAGCAATAACTATATATTTATAACCGACTTTATTATATAAAAATAACTAAGTGCAAAAAAAAAGCAAGCGTTATATATTTAACGTTTTAATAAAAATCAAACTATAATAAATGCTAAAATTTTATAATTAATATTTATATATTTTAATTATACTTATTTATATTAAAATTTTTTTAAATTTATAAGTTTATAAAATATATAAAAATTAATATATAATTTATAATTATATAATATAAATAAAAAAAAGTTTTAATTTAATTATTTAAAACAAAATAAAACCTATTATTTTAATAATATAAACTTAATTTTTTAAATTAATTATAAACAATTAAATAATTAATAAAATTTTTAAAGCTATTTAAAAATATTATAATTAATATTATATTTTTATAAATAATAATAAATTTAACTTTATTTAGTTTAATATTAATAATATATATTTTAATTTTAAAATAAAAAATAAATAAAAAATAAAATATTTAAAGTTTTAAAAATTTTATTTTTTATTTACTTAAGTAATTAGCTAAACTACAATTAAATATTTAAGCTTAAACTTAGTATTATTATTTTTATATATATTTAATAACTATAAAACATAAGTTTATATTTTATTTTTTAAAGTTAAAAATTGTTTTATATAATAATATTTAATATTATATAATTTATTATAAAAAATACTAAAAAATAAAATATTTAAAGTTTTTATATATTTTATTTTTTATTTTAATTTTATTTTAATATTATATTTTTTAAGTATTAAAAAAATAAAAATTAATTTATATATTTTTATATATTTTTTTTTTAATAATAATTAAATAATATAATTATTATTTATATAAATTATTTTATATAATAATAAAATAAAATAAAAAAATTAAACTATATTTATATTTTAATATATTTTTAATAATAATAAATTAATTATAATAATATTATAAAGTTTTAATAATAAATAAATAATAAATAATAGTTAAAAATAAAATATATTTTTTTAAAAAAACATAATAAAATAACTTTATAAATTTTAATAAATAATTAATTAATAATTATTATAATAATAATTTAATTAATATATTTATAAATATTTTATTAAATATTTATAAACTATTTCTTTTAATAATTTATTTTTTTTAAATAAAAAAAAAAAATAATTAATATTTTAGTTATTTAATTTTTTAAAGTAATATTTTTATTTAAAATAAAATAATTATTATTTTTTTTAACTATATATATATTGTAAAATTATTTAGCTTTGTTTTTTTTTTATTTTTTTAATTAAACTTTAAAGTTTTTATTAAAAAATATAGCTTGGCTAAAATTATACTATTAAATTTTTAGCTTTTAATTAAAAAGCACTTAAACTAACAGGCTTATAACCTAGCTTGCTAGTTTAATATAGCTAACTTAACTTATTATTTATTTAAGTTACCAAAGTAAAAGTTTTAGTTTTTTTAAAAAAACTGCTATTATAAAGCAAAACTAATTTTATATAAAAAATAAAACTAATTTTACTTTTTATATTAAATTATTTAAATGTAAATTATTTTAAAAAAACGTAGCTATTTAAGTTATTTATATATTACTAATATATAACAAATATTTTATTTTTAATACTAAAATTTTATAATTAATATTTAAACAATTTAAATATATTTATTTATATTATAATATAATTAAATTTATAAATTTAAAAAATATATAAAAGCTAATATATAATATAAAACTTATATATATAAAATTTACTAAAACTATAGTATATAAAATAGCAAAATTTTAAGCTATATAAAACTTTTTTTTAATATAAAATTAATTAATATTTAATTTATAATTATATTATATAAATAAAAAACAATGTTTAAATTGTTTATTTTAAAATATTTAAAGTAATATTTTTTATAAATTAAAAATATTTTATTATTATAATATAAACTTAATATTAAAATTTAACTATAAAGTATTAATAATTTAAAATAATTTATTTAAGTATTTATATTTATAATTTAAAAAAAAATAAAAAATTAATAAAAAATAAAATATTCGAAGTTTTAAATATTTTATTTTTTATTTTTTTAAGCAAGTAGTTAAATTGCAATTAAATAGCTAAGTTTAAACTTAATATTAAAAAAGTAAATAAACAATAAAACTAATTTTTATTAACTATATATATATTACTATTTGCGTACAGCTGCTATTAACAATAAATATTATGCTTGCTACTTTATTATTGTAATACTAAATATAACATAATTATGCAAGCTAAAACAAAAAACTACTATAGCTTATTATAATAGTATAACTTATTTTAAACAGGTATAAACAAAAATTAACTTATAAAGTTTTATTATAATATAGTTTTTTACTTATTATAATTTAGCTATAATAAAATAAATAAACTATAAAATATTTTATTTTTATTTTTTATAAATATTATTATTATATTATTTTTAAAATAAAAATAAAAAAAAATAAAAAATTATATAATAAATATATATTAATATATTTATTAAATATAAGCTAAATATATATATATATAAACAATTATATTATATTAATTATATATATTATATTTTAAATAAACTATTATATTAAAAAATAATAAAAAGCTTTAAATATAAAATATAAATTGTTTTTAAATTTAATAATTTTATATTATTTTTTAAAAAAATAATTAACGTATAATTAATTTTTATAATTAATTAAATAAGCTAGCTATAAACTTTTGCTTTATTATATATAAGCTATTTTTATTTTAAAATTTATTTTTTTTAATTTAAAAATAATTTATTTTAATTTAATATATAGCTAACTTTTTATAGTAATAGTTTTTTTAAATTAAACTAATTTTTATTTTTTATTATAATAAATATTTTATATTTATTAAGTTTTTTTAGGTTATTTGTATTTTTTATTTAACTTTTATAGCTATTAGCGTTTTATAATTATTTTAATATATTTTTAGCTTTTTAAAAAGCTATTAAATCAATATTTTTATATATAACAATAACTAGTATATTTAAGTTTATTATTATTAAAAATTTAACAAACTAGTTATTTAAAGTTTTTAATATATTTAAAAAATATACTTTTATATAATAATAAATAATTTACAATATTTTAAGTGCATTTAAAAAATATATATTACTTTATATAATATTTTTTATATTATAATATATATTTTATTTTTAAAGCTAAAAATAGTTAATTTTATAATTAAAATATATTTTATATTTTTTTAAAAACAATTATAAAACTTAATATTAAAATAAAATATATATTTATAATTTTTAATTTAAAGTTTTTTTTAAATTTATTTTTAAGTTTAGTTAATAATATAAAAAACTTTTATTATATAAAATTAATTATATTTATTTTAAAATATAATTTTAAAAAAGTTTATAAATACATTTTATTTTTGTAAACTTTTATTAATTTAAATAATATTTTTATAAAAGCTTTTTTTTTAAAAAATATATATTAAATTTTAATTAAATAAAACTTTATTTAAATTAATTTTATATTAAAAAAAGCTATAATAGTATATTTTTTTTAATTATAAAATAAAATATATATTAAATTATATTATATTTTTTATATTTAAAAATAAAATATTTTAAGTTTTTTATATTTTATTTTTAAGCTTTTAATATTTAAAATATTATATTAGTTTTTATTTTAAATATATATATATAACTAAATTTCTAATTTTTAAATTATTATATTTTATACTTTTTAATTTATAATTTATTTATAGTTTTTTTAATTTAATAAATAAATAAATTATTTATATTATATGTTTTATTTTTAACTATTAAATTATTTTTTTTTTTTAATATTTATACTAATATACTTAGTTTTTTATACTTTTATTTATTTATTTTAACTTTATTATTTTAAAATATTTTTTAAAAAATTTTTAATTATGTTTTTTTTACTTTTTTTTTATTAAATATATAAAGTGCAAATGTTTTATAATTTGCATAAAATAGCCTTTTTAATGCTTTATATATTAGTAGCACTATAATATAAACTATTATATACTAATTAATTTAACTTTTAAAATTAAACATTTTACTATTTTAGCTTAACTTTAGCATTTTTAATATTACATTAAAACTTACTTTATAAAAACATAATGTTTTTTATTAATGCTAAACATAGTTAAAAAAAACAAAATAAAGTATAAAAATAAAAGCAAACAGTGCTAAAACAAAAAGTTTTATAATATTTTAACTAACTTTATATTATTTTTATTAAAAATAAAACTTTTAATACTAAACTGTTTTTTGTTTTAAATTATATAACGCTTTTTTAACTTAATAATAAAACTTTATATTTGCTCGATTATAAAATACAAATAAATTATTAATATACAACTAAATTTTAATTTTGTTAGTTTTTACTATAAAACTTTATAAAAACTAACTATTATAATCTACCTAGCAATTTTGCTATTTTTTATATTAATATTATATATACTACTAGCTATAATATTTTAATTATAAATAACATTAATTATAGTTTTATAATTACGGTTAGCAATAATTTTTGTTTACTTGCAGCAAATAATAAATAGTAATTTGCAAACAGTAATCTATTAAATTTGCTTACTACTTTAAGTTATATTAGTATTAACAATTATATTTTTATAAATAATATAAAAGCTTTAAATATTACAAATAAAAATATAATAGCCGTAAATAGTTTATAATATATATAGCTAAATAAAAATATTAATAGTACTACTACTATAAATAAAACATATTTTTATTTGTTAAGTATTATTTTTAAAAACTTACTAAATAAAAGTAATATAGCTATATTAAGCTTTATATTTATTTATTTATTAACTAAACAGCTTAATACCTTTTATTATAACTAGCTTTTATAGCGCTTTTTTATATTATTATAGCAAAAATATAATTTAATACAAATTTAAATAAAAAGTATATATAAGCTAAAGTGTTATTATAGTATATATTTTATATTTATTTTTTTATTTTTATTTTTATTAGTTTTTTAATATAAATATAAAAACATTTAATTGCTACTAAAAATAAAATATTTATAAAAATTAATTTTTTATTTTTAAAATATAAAACTATTACTATTAATTATTATTTAATATTAAATTATATTTATATAGTTTATAAAAAACTATACTTTATATATATATATATATTTAAAAAATATTTAATTAATAAAATACTTTAAATAATAATTAATATAAGCTAAGTAAATTAATATTAAAAATAATAACTTTAATATTAAAAAATAACTTTTAATAGTATATTAAAATTTTTAATATAAATAATATAATAAATTTGTTAGTATTATACTTAAAGTTATAAAAGTTTAAACTAAATTTTTAATATTATTTATTAAATAATAATAAGCTTAAACTTTTTTTTTAGTTTATAAAAAATTTATTTAAGTTATTTATTTAAAACTAACTTTTAGTTAATAAAAGCTATAATATTAATAGTTATATAATATAAATTTAATTGTTTAAAATATTATTAACTAATATTTTTTACTTGTTATATTTATTATTATTTACTACTATATTCTTTTAAAATATATATTATATTTTAAAAAGCACAATATTTTATAAAATATATAATTTACAACTTAATATATTTAATTTTAGTAAATTTAATATAATTTATTTTATTTTTTTATATTTTTTTATAGTTTAATAATAAAATATATTAAATATGCTTTTTAAAATTTAAAAGTTATTTATTAACAATTATATTATATTAGCATTATAGTTATTATATTTAATATTTATTATTAATTAGTATTTTATAATATTTGTTTAAACAAAAGCAAAAATTAGTATGCTATAAACAAAAATAGCAATAAAAGCTATTAGTATATAAAACTACCTATAGTATTATATACTTTACAAATATATTAGCATTTTTTAAAAGCATTTAAAAAAGCTATATAATATATATAAGTTAGGCTATTTTGCTTGCTTAATTATACTTTTATAAAAATATAATATTAAAAATATAACTATAAGCAATATTTTTAAAGGTGCAATTTTTAAATTTTACTACAAATATATATTTAATTTAAACTTAAATATGCTTAATTTAAATATTATATAAGTAAACTTTAGCTTTTATAATATTTTTTGCTTTATTAAACTTAAAAAATAAAACTATTTTACTATTTTGTTTTTTATATTACTATATAAATTAAAATGTTTAATTTATATAGTTTAAAAAGTTAACTATACTTTTAAAAAGTTTATACTATATTATTATTTTTAAAATATATTTTAAAATATTAGCTTGTTTAATATAGTTAATAACTATATTAAGCTATAAATTATACTTTTGCTTTTATGTTAAATTAAAATATATAATATATATAAGTAGCATTTTTAAACGCTAAATAAAAACTTGTTTTTTTTTAATTTGCTATAGTTTAAGCTATTTATATTTAGCTTTAATTTTTTTAAAATATTTTACTATATAAAAACTGGTTTATTTATATATAAGTAGTTTGTTAATATAAAATATGTTTATTAAACTTTTTAAAACTAAAAACAATAGTTATATAGTATATTATATATATTAGCAAATTATACTTTATATTTTAGTTATAATATTTGCTACAAATGTTATATTTTATAGTTATATTTTATATTTATAAACTTTAGCTTATTACTATTTATATAAGTATTATAACTTTTTGCTTTAGTTAATTTTTTTATTTATAATTTTTTTTTTATTATTTTTATGTAAAGTTTTAATACTTTAGTTTTAATATATACTATTTAGTTTATTAAGCTTATTAAATAGCTTATAATATTTGTTTTGCTTAATTTGCTTAATTAATAATTTAAGCTAAAGCAATATATAAAATATATATATATAAACTAGCTGCTTGTTAGCTTTTTATAGCTTATATATATTAGCGGTATTTTTTTTTAAAAATTTTAGATATAAAATAAAAAGTTTAATTGTTGCTTGCTTAACTAGCAAAAAAAAAAATATTAAAAGCTTAAAATTAAGCTAATTATATATATATATATAAAATAGTATAGCTGCTAAATTGTTTTTTTTAGTAGTATATACTTTAGCTTACTAAAAATATATTAAATAGTATTATTTTATTATTTTTTAGGTTATATATAAGTTATTTAAACTATAACCGATTTATATAAAATATTATATAAAGTATTATTAAAACTAACGCTAGGTTTAAAACAGCTTTATAAAACTACTTTATATAAATATTAACTTATATTAAATTTTTTAACTAGTATAATAAAGTATAAAAGTTATATAGCTAACTATTTAAGTTTGTTTTATAAACTATTATATATATATATAACTTTAAGTTTTTAAAAGCTTATAAATTGTTTATAATTAAGTTTAGCTTGTTATATTTTACTGTTAATATTGCAATATATAAAAGCAAGCTAAATTTAAATTAAAGCTGCTTTTTTATTTTAATAGTATTTAATATATAAAAATTATATATTAAAATATTTTTAGCAATTAAGCAAAAAAAGCTATATATTTTATAGCAAAAAAACGTTTTACTATTTAACTATAGTATACTTTTTATATTTATTTTAGCGCAGCAGTAATAATTTTAAATATAAAGCAAAAATAGTACTTATAACCTAAATAAAAGCTATTTTTAATTAGTATATATATAATTTATACTAAGTAATATAAATAATAATATATTATAAAAAGTTAAAAGCTTTGTTTGTTGTTATATAAAAGTTTAAGCTATTTAAAGTGCTTTATTTAATAATTAAAATATTAGTTGTTTTTTACAAAACAATTAAGCTAACTATTATAAAGCTTATATTAAAACTTATATATTTATTATGCTTAATTTTAAGCATACTAAATTTTTTTATGCATAGTTATTTAAGCGCAGTAATGCTTAGTTTAACTTTTTTTTTTTTATTTACTATTATTTTAGCTTTTATACTAATTTAATTAAGCTATAATTAACTTTTTAAAGCAAAATTATTAATTTTTTTAATAAAGCTTTACTTTTAATTGTTTTTTTATATTTTTTAATAAATAAAAGCTAGCTTAAATAATATATAATTAAAATATATATAAGCTTTTATAGTTAATATTTTAGCAAACGTTTAAAATTTTAGCAATTTAGTATATATTTTAGCTTTATAAAGCTGCTTTAATACTTTATAATAATATTTAATAAAAAGTGCATGCATATATATTTTAAGCAGCTTTTGTTGCTATTTATATAGCGCTTTATATTTTACATATAGAACTTAAGCTTTTATTTTAATATATACTTTAATAATGCTAATTTACTTTTTTTGCTAATTAATTTAATTATATAGTTTAATTTATTTAGTACTATAGCTAACTAGCTAATGTTAGCTATAAATAATTTAAAAATACTATTTTTTATTAAACTATATATAAAAAAAAAATAAAAAATTAAAATTAAAGCTTATATTATAATTTATTTAGGCAAGTAGATAAACTGCAACCAAATAGCTAAGCTAAGTTTTAGCAAGCAAATAAAAAAGTAAGCAACAACCTTTTTGTATAAAAAAAAAAGCAAGCTATATATAAGCTATATATAGCTTAACTTTTTTTATATAATTAATTATTTATAATTATATATTAGCAGCTGTATATAGCTGCTAGCAAACAATTAGTATAGCTGTTTAGCAATATATATAGCTACTAACAACTAATTTATTATATTTGGCTATTTTACTGTTTTACTAATTGCTTTACTAAGCATAATACTGCTGCAAACAGGCTGCTAACGCAAAAATATAAGCCGTTAATAGCTAGTATAAATTAGCATATTATTTAATATATAAAGTATAAAAAAAACTTTTTTAACTATTTATTTTTTATATATAAAGTGCTATAATAAAATAATTAGCACTTATTATTTTTTTTAAAAAACTTAAAAAAAGTTTAATTTAAGTAGTTTTTATTATATATAGCTTATAAATATACTGCTAAAGCTTTTTATAATATAGTTTTTTTTTTATATACTGCTTTAAGCAGCAATAAACCTAAAATTTAACTATTAAAGCTTATATTATAAAAAAAATATATTAATTAATTAAATATAAAAAATAAAACAAAAACTAGCATAAAATTAAGCATAAATTATATTAATATAAATTTTAATACTATTAATAGCAAAAATAATTAATTATTAAAATAATTAGTTAAGTTATAAAAATTTTATAATAATAAAACTATAAAATAATAGCTTAGTTTAAATAGTATATAAAGTTTTATAGTTTTTTAAAAATAAAATATTTATTTATATAGTTAAAGTTTTTTAAAAATAAAGTATTTATTTTAAAAATAAAAGTTTTTTAAAAATAAAATATTTATTTTAAAAATAAATATATTTAAATTTTTACTTTTTTTTTAAATTTAACTTTTTTATTTTTTTTATAACTTTTGCTTTATTTGCTTTTTTTTTTAATTTCTTTTTTTATATATATAAATTTATTAACATATATTTTATTTTTAAAGCTTAAAGCTTAAAAATATTTTTATTTAATTATTTATTTTTTATATAAATTTTTATATTAATAATAACTAATATATTATAATAAATAATAAAATAACGTTTATTTTAAATAAAAGTTGTTTATTAAACAGCAAAAATATATAATTAGTATTAAATTAACACTTTAGTAAACTATAGCTAATTTAGTATTTTAACTAACAAAATAATAATATATTAGCTGTTGTTTTTTTTGCAGCTTTTTAAATAGTTATTATAAATTTGCTGCTTAATAATTTAACTGCAATAAAGCAATATATTATTTATAATATTTAGCTTTTTAATTATGCTATAAATAAAATGCAAATATAATAATAATAATAAGTTATATAATTTAAAAGCTAAAATATATTTAATTTTTTTGTTAATATATATAGTTAATAATTTTAGTGCTTTTAAAAACAAAATATTTATTAATTTAAATATTTTATTTTTAATATTTTTAAATAATAAAAACTTAACTAGTTTACTAATATATAAATAGCTTTTACTATATTATATTTATATTAAAAATATAAAAAAAAATATATAATAAAAAAAGTACTAAATTATAATATATTAATAAAGTTGCTACTAAAATTTTATAAACTAAAAGCAAAAAATATAAATTTTAAAGTTTTTTAACATTTTAATATTAAATTAATATTTTTATTGCTTTTTAATATAGTTTATACTAATTTAGATTTTTTAAAAGTTATTATAAGCTTAATAATTTTAATAGCTGCTTAAAATTTTTTTATAATATATTTAAAGCATTTTTATATTAAAGGTTTTAGCTTTTTAATAGTTATAAATTTTTTAGGTTATTTTTTTAAAAATTAAAACAAAATAGTTAATTTTATTTAGTATTATTATATTTAATATAATAATAATAATAGCTTAAACTATTATTAATAAAAATATTTAAAAATTATTATATGGTTAGTAAAAATAATTAATAATAAAGCTTATAATATAGCAAAAAAATATTTTAAAAATTTTTTAGATTTAGTTGCTAAAAAAGTTACAAAAAACAAAAATAATTTAAAAAATGCAAAGCAAAATAATAAAATTAATTATATTATATTTAATTAAGCTGTTATTAATATTATAAAAAAAAAATATAAAAAGCTAAATAAAAATTAAAATGTTTTAAAGTTTTATATAAGCATAAAGCTTTTAAGCATAATATTATATTTATAAATAAATTATTTTTTATTATATTTATATAGTAAAAAATAAATAATATAAATTTTTTATTGCTAAATAAAAATAATATTAAATATATACTAAATTTTGCTAACTTTTTAATCGGCAATATTATAGTTAGTTAATTATTATTATTTAAAAATATTATTGCTAATTTTTTAAGTAGCTAAAAAAAAAGTAGCTAAATTAATAAAAATATTAGCAAAAAAGTTAAAATTTGCTTTATATTTGCTATTATAAATTTAAATAATTGTTTATTTATTAGCAACTTTAATAACTATATTATAAAGTATATTGTTAAAAAAAATAATATAAATAATAATAAATAGTTTTTTAAAAAAGCTTAAAAAAAAGCTAAAACGCGTAAAAAAAAATATACTATTATAATATATATTATTATAAATAGTTTAATGTTTTTTAACTATAGCGTTTATAATATAGCTAACTATTTAAAAGTAAATTAAAAAAATATTAAAATATTGCTTTTTAAAAAAAATATATATTATATTTACTAGTTTATTAATAAACAGCTTGCTTATTTAAAAATAAAATATGCTATATAATATATATTTTATTTTTTAGCTTTTTATATACTTAGTATATTTTATAAAGCTATTAACTAATATATTATTTAATTATAAATATAGTATAATTAACTAGTAAAATAGTTTTATTTTTATATTTTGCTTTTTTTGCTAATAAATATAGTACTAAAAAAATAAATATATATGCTAAAGTTATAGCATACTATTATAAAAAGTTAAAAGTTAAATTATTATTTAAAAATATTTATTATTAATTTAATATAATTATAATATTTTTGTTAATTATTATATAAATTTATAATATTATTTAAAATTTTTTTTTTAATATTTTAAATATTTATTTAGCTTATAGTAAAAACAAGTTAAAATATAATTATACTAGAAAATTATATATGTTTAGTACTAATAATTTTAAAAAAATAATAGTAAATTTAAATTATAAAAATCTAAAAATATATATTTTTTATTTATATAGTTTTTTAAAAATAAAATATTTATAATTTAAAATATTTTATTTTTAAAAATATAATACTATAATATATATATTAATTTAAATAAACTAAATATATAGTTATTATTATATTTATTTAAACTTTTGTTTATTGCTATAGTATAAAAACTATTAAAAATATATAAAACTTAACTATTAATAAAAAAAAAAAACTTAGTATGCTAAATAATAACTTTAGCGCTAATAATAATATGCTTACTAATAAAAAATTAAAAAAAAAAAACAATAGCAAAAATTTAGCTGCTAAGTTTATTAAAAAAATAATATTTATATTTATACTAAAATAATATAATTTTGTAGTATTAGTTATTAATAAAGCATATATAAACAAAAACTTAAAAAGCAATATATATTAAGTTATTATATTAGTTAAACATAAGTATTTATTATTTTATTTTGCTATTTTTTTAATAAATTATTTAAAAAATATACTTAAATATTTTTAGCTTAAATTTTAGTTTTTGTTATTACTTTTGTTTTTTTTTGCTAAACTATAATTATTTAAAAATATATAAAAAAAACTTTAATTTTTATATAGCTTTTAATAGCAAAGTTTATATTAATATAAATAACAAGTAATATAAACTTATATTTAAAATTTGCTTATTAATAGTTAACAATAAAAATATTATCGATTAAAAGTATAAGCTTATTTTAGTATATGCTAATAATAGCTATTATTAATAAATATTATTTTTTATTTTATTTTAATATATAGTAAAATAACATAAATAAAGTTTTAATTTTTGCTACTAAATTATTAAAATTATTTATAAACAAATATTTTTATACTAAAATATAAGTATTATAGTTTATAATTTAAATAAAAAAAGTATTATTTTTAAAAATAACTTGCTTAATGCTTGTTTTATTATTATTTATTTAACTTTAAACTAAACAAAACAATTTTAATATTTTTGCTAGTTTAATTATTTTAAGCTAAAATTTTATGCTATATTTTTAAACATTAAAATTAAGTTTAGCTTTTAAAAGCTATATAAAAATTAACAACAAAAAAATAATGCTTTTAATAATAACAAAATAGTTATTATTAATTTTAAAGTTTAGCAAAAATTTAATATATTAGCTTTAAATATAAATAATAAAAAAATTTTTTAGCTAAAAAAAAACTTTTATGCTAATAATTTAAATTTATATAAAAATGTTTTAGGTTAAAAAATGCTTTTAAAAAGTAAAAAATTAAGCGATTTAAATAATAAAAATAAAAATAGCTTAAATAATAAAAAAAATAAAAACGGCTTAAAAAATAAGCAAAATGCTAGCTAAAATAAAAACGTTAATAATAATTTTACTAATAGCAAGGCTACAAACAGTAATAATTAAATAACTTTTATGTTAACTATATTAACTTTTGTTATAATTAATATTAATAAAGTTTATAAACTAGTTTGTAATATATAAAATAGTAAAATTAAATATATTTTTAATAAAACTAAAAATAATAAATATATAATACTTTTAAAAAATTATATTAGCTAATTTAAATTTGTTTTATTATATAACGCATTATTTGTTTACTTTATAAAGCAAATTATAAAGCATATTTATATAAAGCAAAATAAAACTAAGCTTTTAAACAAAGTTATTGTTATAATTAAATTTTTGTAATTTTAATAGTATATATTAACCTTTTTTTATTAGCAGTTTTTTTAATATATAGGTTATTAAAAATAAAATATTTATAGTTTTATATATTTTATTTTTAATATTTTTAACTTTTTTTTATTAGCAGTTTTTTTAATATATAAATTATTAGAAATAAAATATTTATAGTTTTATATATTTTATTTTTAATTAATTTAACTTTTATTATATTTTATTTTATATTATGCTAATTTATATAATAAAAAGTTATATTTATTATTTAAGTTACTAAGCGTAAAAATTTAAACTATTATATTATATTAGTTATTAAATAAGCAAATAAAAGTTATTATTAAATTTAATAACTTTAATTTATAAATTAAAGTTTTTATTTATAGTATTTAAATTATTAGCACTAATATTAACTTTTATAATTTATATTATATTAAGTTTATTGTTTTATTATTTTAAAGCACTAATATATTTAATTAACTATTTAATTGTTTTATTTGCATTAGTTAATTATAGTTTATTAAATAGTTTATTTTAATTATAGTTAATATAATATATAAACGTTATAAAACTATTATATAACATAAATTTTTATAGCAGCTAGCTATAAAAAGTATAATTAACAAATATATTAAAAATAAATTAAGCATAATTATTATATATAAACTTATTTGTAGTTTTTATAACTAGCTATATATTTATTATATATTAAAAGCTATAAATATATTTATTATAGCGTTTAATAAAAAAATTATTTTTAAAATTTGCTATTATATTTTTTATATTACTTGTTTAGCTTTTAAAAAGCTTTATTTATATTATATGCTTAATAAGTATAAGCTATTAAACTATATTATTTATATAATAAAGCTTATAAAAGCTAAAAAAAAAGCAAAAAAAACAGGCATTAATTTTATTAAGCTAAAATTAATTAAAAATATTATTTTTTTTGCTAATATAAAATATTAAAATATTAAAAACAATATTTATAAAAAGCTTAAATATAACTATAAAAACAGCTTTTATAACGCAAAAAAAAAGTATATTAAAATTATTAATATGCGCGAAAAAAAAGTATAAAAAGCTAAAAAAGTAAAAAAAAAAGCAAAAAAAAAGCTTAAAATTAAAGCAAAAAAAACTAAGCTAGCAAAAAAAAAAAAAAAAAACGAAAGCTATAAAATACTAAGCAAAAAAAAAAGCAAAAGCGCTAAAAAAAGCTTAAAAGTATAATTAGCAGGCTATAATTATACTGTAAAAACATAAAAGTATATAGTAAGTTAAACTATATAGTATAATAAGTTAGCTTAATTAGCTTTATATATTTTTTGTTAATTTATATTTATTATATATAGCTTTAAAAATAAAATATTTATTTTGTTAAGTAGTTTTTTAAATTTACTTTTATTTTTTTTTTAACTTTTTTTTTGCTTGCTACTAGTTTAAGTTTTTTTAAAAATAAAATATTTATTTTGCTGTTTAATTTTTTATATTGTTTTTTATTTTACTTATAATTTTTTTTTTAGTTTGCTTACTTATATATATTTTATTTTTAAAATTTTATTTAGCTTTATAATATTTAATAGTTTATTAATAAACTTATATCTATAATTTTTTAAATAAAACAAACATTAAATATTAAAAAAAAAAAAGCTTAAGTTAAATATTTTAATAACTTTTATTTAGCTAAAAATATACTTTAATAAAAAAAACAATTATAATAAAAAAAGTTTTAAAGTTATAATTAAAAAAAAAAATTTTAATATGCTAATATAATATTATATAAAAAAATTAGCTTTAATTAAACTAGCTTTTTAAAAGTATAAACTATTTAATAGTAATAATTTTTTTTTTAGTTAAAAAAAAATGCTTTTAAAAAGTATTTATTATAATATTTATGCTTAAGTTATGCTTAAATATTTAGTAGTATATTTTTACTTTTTAATTATATAGTTATTTAAATATTATTTATAAATTAATAATATATTTTTATTATAGTTTAATTTTTATTAAAACGTTAAATGTGCAATGCTTGCTTTTTTTTTATATTTAGTTATTTTTATACAATAAAGTTGGTTATAAATATATAGTTATTGCTATATAGTTATTTATATAAGTAATGCAAATACGATATAAATCTTTAACAACTTTACTAAAACTATTTTATATAGCCGTTTACTGCGTAACAAGCGCAGCTTTAAACTTTTAGCGTACGCGCTAAGCCAAACTTTTCTTTATTACGCGCTTAATCGCTAAACTTTAGCTAAAAAGATAGCAAAAAAGTAGCCATTTTAAGCTTGCTAACCAAACCTTATTTAATATGCTATATATACCTAAATTTAAATAAAAATGTTAACTATAAAAATAAAAAATAAGCAAAAAGCTTTATAGAGCAGTTATTTTTTTTACTTTTTATTGCTATTGTTATAACTATACTTCTATTATTATTATACGCTTTATAACAACTGGTGCAAAAGTTTTTTTTAGTAGCTTTTTTAAGTATTATTTCGGCTTTAAAAAAACTTACTACTATTACTACCACTAACAACATACTATAGCAAGCCTTTAAAGCAAAGCTTTAGCTAAAACTATTTTTAAATTGCCGAAAGCAATTAAAAATTTTAACACCTAAAATATTAATAGGTTTAACAATACTTATAAATGCTATTTTATAGTTATTTATTTTTTTACATATTTAAATAATTGTTAATATTTAAAATTTTATAAGGCTATAATAAAAACTAAAATAAACTAAAGCAAAATAAACTAATATAAAACCGAAAATATCGAAAAAAAAGTTTTTATTAAAGCATTTTAAAAAGTTAATAAGTATATAAATTTAAAGCGTGGTTAAACGCTAATACCGCGGTCGACTTATTGTATAGCGGCAAGCTAAATAGTTTAATAGCTGCGGCTTAAAATAAAAGCGCAACAAAGGCGTTTTTGCGGCTATTTAGGGCTTAATTAAAAAGCATTATTGCTATGCAAGAAAGAAAGCTATTTTTGGCGTTTTAGCTTTTTGTATAAGGAAAAAAGCGTTAAAAGCATTGTTAGTAACTAGCTAACTAACAAATTGTAGCTTAACAAAAAGCCTAGTAGGTTAGTTAGTTAGCAATAAACATCTAATTATACCGTAGTACATAAAACATAAATCATTAGGTAACTATAAATAAGCTAAAGCCTAAATTAATAATATATTTAATTGTTTTTATTTATATTTATATTAAAAATAAAATATATATTATTATATATATTTTATTTTTAATATTTTTAAAACTAAATTTAGCTATTATAATAATAATGTTTAATATTTTATAACTTTATTTTTAATATTTTAAAAGTTTTATTATAATAATAAAATTAAAAAAAGTTTTAATAAATATATATTTGCTATAAATTAAAATAGCAATAATAATACTTTTATTATTAAAGTATTTAAAAAATATTTAAGTTATATAGTTAATATATAATAAAATTATTTTTATAGTTATAAAAAACTATAATATATAAAAATTAATAACTTTTTTATTTATATTATTATAGCTTATAAAAGCAAACTTAGCTTAGTTTTATAAAATAAAAAGCACTAAATGCTTTTTTAATTTTATTTTTATTTTAAAACATTTTATAAAAAATTAAATAAAAACAATTTATGTTTAATAATAGTATATTTGTATAAAAAATAGCAATATAAACAAATATAAGCTTAAAAAAACTTTTAACGTTGTTATATTAAAAATTAATACTATATTAATATTTTAACTTATATTAGTAATATTTTATTAATATAATTAAAATTATATGCAATAAAACAAAACGTTATTATTAGTTTATATATTTAAAAAAATTTTAAAATATTTAAAGTTGCTATTTAAGTTATATTTATATAAGTATAAAAATTTAGGTTTAAATTATAATAGTATAGTTAGTTTTATACGTTTAATAGCGTTTGTTATTAAAGCTTTACAACTTGCTATATATATGCTTAAAACTATTATAAAACTAAAGTATAAAGCTTTTATTTTTGCAAAAATTTAAATAGTAATATAAATTTTATTATTATATTAAAATATTAAAGCTTTATATAACTTTAGCAAATATAATTATATTATTATTAAACATTTTAATGCTAAAAATAAAAAGTAAAACTTTAAAATAACTTTAAAGTTAATATTAAATTTAATATTTTTTAAAAATATAAAAGCAATAAAACTTTTAATTAATATATTAAATTTGTTTTTTATTAAAAAATAACAAATAAAATATATAAAAAAATTAAAAAGCTAGTTATATTATTATTATAAACTGCTTATATTATTAAATACTAATATATTTATAAAAAACGCAAAATATATAAAAATACTATTAACATTAGTAAAAAATCTATTAAATATAAACTTTTTTTAATAAATAGTATATAATACTATAATTAATAAAGCAAATATAATTTTTAAAAAGTGTTTGTTTTTTTATATGCTATATTTTTAATATATAAATACTAAAATATTTTTTTTTTAATATATTTTATAAAAAAAATTGCTTAAAACTATTGGTTTATAAAAATAAGTATTTATAATTTTTAACTTAAAGTTTGCTAGCGCTTTATTTATTAGCAAATTTATTATTTTAAAATATTATTAGGGTTAGGGTTAGGGTTAGGGTTAGGGTTAGGGTTAGGGTTAGGGTTAGGGTTAGGGTTAGGGTTAGGGTTAGGGTTAGGGTTAGGGTTAGGGTTAGGGTTAGGGTTAGGGTTAGGGTTAGGGTTAGGGTTAGGGTTAGGGTTAGGGTTAGGGTTAGGGTTAGGGTTAGGGTTAGGGTTAGGGTTAGGGTTAGGGTTAGGGTTAGGGTTAGGGTTAGGGTTAGGGTTAGGGTTAGGGTTAGGGTTAGGGTTAGGGTTAGGGTTAGGGTTAGGGTTAGGGTTAGGGTTAGGGTTAGG